>JARWLC010000009.1:46246907-46659407 GCA_033318265.1 Phyllotis vaccarum
TACATGCATGCACTCATATTTACACTGTTTGCTATATCCTTATAGACTTACTAACATGTATGTTCTAGAGCAGGACATTTAGAACAAATCCAAGTTTGGTGTGAAGGAAAAGGACTTTATGTGTGTACTCATTGATATTTCTAGGAGACAATCTCATTGTTAACATAGTGTTCTCTGGCTCTTCCAATCATTCCTTTTCCATGATTATCTCTGAGCCTTGAGTGTCATGACTGTGTTGTGGGTGGATCAGTTATATGCAAATTTTATTATAGTATCATCAGGATGTGATAGCCTTGGGAGCCCGGACAATAGATACACTTTTCAGTGCAATCGTCACCAGAGTGAATCATATCTTGGATCTTGTGTTCATTTCCTTTTTTTTAATACTGAAAAAAAATGTGCATTTTGACAGTATATACTTCAAGGAAATGTTTTGAGAATTGAGTAAGATAATATAAAACTGAACTGGCATAATGTCTTACTCCACATGAACATTCACTCTAATTAAGCTTACAGCCCTTTTATGCTTGCTGTCACTATGGTACAAGCTTGTCATCTTTTAATTTGCATTTTTAAAAAGTTCATACATGGGTATTATATTTACATAATTTTTACACTCCTTCTGCCCCCTTCAACTACTCCTGCCTCTTGTTTTATATATGTATATGAATGTGGTGTGTGTGTGTGAGTGTATATGTGTGTGTGTGTGTGTGTGTGTGTGTGTGTGTGTATGTGTGTAGCTTTAAAGTTGTTCTCATGGCATATGTATAAGACATAAAAGACTGGGTAACCTATCAAGCTCATTCTTTGAGAGACTTATCCCTTCCCCACCAGTATTTACAGATTGCTCATAGTTAATCATGTAGAAGTAAAAGCCTTGTTGCAGTTATTACATAGGTCCTGTTTAAGCAATCATATTGCTGAGATGGGTACAGTGCCTTGTTAAGACTAGAATATGCGGACTAGGAGACGCTATCATCCTACTCTCTATTTAGTGACTTCCCTTGTCCCTTAGTTGTAGAGCATGCACAGTAGACATGCCCATTGCACTGGACATTCCCATAGTCACCTATTCTGTGCATGTGGATCACTTTAAAAGTCTCCATTTGTTTCAAAAGGAAGATTTTTTTCTGAAGGGGCAGAGCTACACCTTCTGTGGTTTAAGGATAAACATTTAGAGTACTTAGAAATTATATTGCATTCAGAAATTAGGAGTAGTAAGTTCTCCTTTCTAGCCTATGAACATTCCAGCCATGGATAATTGTCTATGCTTACGGCACCAGACACGAACTCCTTCCAATTGTGTGGGTCTCATATTGAATCAGATAACCCTTGGGGATGGCATGCCATGTTGGTCTTTGTGTTGGGACTATTGATTGCTTTTTACACTTGGCGACTTACATGGCACCTTTGGATACTGTGAAAGCCAGCCCTCTGGGGGGCTGGTTTCCAGGTCAGTTCCAGTTTGTTTCCTCTGAGTGCTTATTGGAAGTGTGTGGTGTTTTCAAAAATAGGATTTTACATTCAAGCTCTGAGGGTCAAACAAAGGCAATAGCAACAGCCTTTATTGTTTTGGGGAGTCTCTTGGACTACCCTGGACAATAAGTCTAAAGGACGTCTCCTATGCCTGCCACTAAGTTTTGTTATATATTTTGTGGTTTTGTGGGGAACAATATCATCCCATGTGCCATAAATATATTTAAACCATAAATAGACATATCCATACATTGTATATGTATTTTAAATACGATTATAACATTTTATTTTCTTACGATTTTTTCAAATATACTTAATTTTATTATCTTTTCTTCCTTCCCCCTCTCCCCTTCTATATTAGTGGATTCATTTAAAGTCCTCTTTCCTATTATTTTTTCTATTCATGGGACATCAGGGCATCTGTCCTCTGAGTTACTGTAGCAAACTCTATGTACAGCAGAAGAACATCTCACCTTCTGCCTATTAAGATACTCTAAACGAGATAAATCAAGAAGCCAATGCAAGAGAATAGTGTGTGTGTGTGTGTGTGTGTGTGTGTGTGTGTGTGTGTGTGTGTGTGTGTGTGTAGGGGGTGCATGTCAAAAAAAAGATATGCCTGGTTGAAACAGTCTGAGTGCCCTTTGTGCTTAAGGATACACATATTTTATTTCTTCTTGTTAACATTTTTTTTTCTAATTTCCCTGAGCCTAGTATTAGAGACCATTTACTCTCATGACACCCTGGAGCTGATACTTAAAAGAAAGAAATGAATAATTTGTCCCTTGAGCCTGAATGAGATACTTTTTCAGGTTCCCCAGAGAATAGTGATGTTTTCAAATAGTGAGTTGTTACCAAAGGCCAGGCTGTTTTGGTTTTGAGTTAAAATTGTTTATTTGCTTTCCTGTCATTACAGGAATATATTTTTTATAATACAAATTAGATAATTGAGTAAATATGACATTTTTCCTTCTCTTTTAATACTGTGCATGCCCAGATCCTAATTTCCAGGTATAAATATAAGTAATACTTAAGAAATTTCAGTTTTTCCAGAGGCATGAGAAGCACCTCCTCTTCCACATTTTTATACACTTAATAATCAGCACATTTCAGCTTATTATTTGATTATAGACAATTCCTAAGTGTAAACATGTGAAACGTTCCTTCCAGAAAATGTAGAATTGTAAGAAGTGAAGAGATCTTGTAACAGTGCCGGAGGAAAGTTAGGAAAAACTAAGATCTCTGAGAAAGTTAAAGCCTGGAAGGAAATGTGCAAAAATAAAGTAGTATTTGCAGCCTACCCAAACTGGAGGAAGCAAAGGCACAGTGCTTAGAAACAAGTAGGAAACCTGTGCAGCGGGAGCAGTCAGCGATGGGATTAGAGGGACCTGGAAAGTCAGAGAAGCAGCTAAGAAGTCTTCTCCCACTTTCTGCTTGCAAATTTGGTTCATGATGCCTTCTTTTCCTCATCTACTAATTTTTCACTAAAATATTTGGAAGAGGGAGATAGGGTGTGAGTAATGGAAAAGGTCCTAGAGGGTGTCACCAATACTTCTTTAATGATACAGTGTGGTTTTCTACAGTGTTATCATATACACTGATCAGGCCAGATCGGTGTTCACACTCACAATGTCCCACTGTTATCTTCAAAGACAGGATATAAGAAGCATACACTTGAGTGGGTCTTGTATATATATAGGCCTGTCACCTGCAAAATGGGGCCAACAACAGCAGCCTATCAGCCTCAGCAAAGTTCTACAGCATCAACCTGCAGCATAGTGATAAACACATTAAAACCTGCATTTCTGAGATAGCATGCTTTTAATCTCTTTCTGCTTTCCTCACTTCCAAAGCAGCTGAGAGAAGCACTTTCCTAGAAATTTAGTATCCTGCTCATGGCCATGAATGAATCCTCAACTCATTTTAATGACATAAATCATCTCTCTTTACCTTTTTCTATGTGTCACCATGATGCTCATGGATGAAAGGTCACCAATGTCCTGGATGTTTATAGGCACCATAGTTAATTTTTTCAACTGGTCAGAAAATGTCAACCCATCAGTAGCGTTACATACTTCATTAGCTAATGCAGCATAATTTGATGTTTGGTGATCAAATAAAATGGAACATTGAAGAATGACTTGGAATAAGACCAAGAATATTTTTCAAATTACCTCCATTACATGAGTTGATTATCTTTTCTCAGAGAATAGTCTCATTTCACTGTGCGCCAAATAACTGGATACGTCATCTTACAATAGCCCTGAGCTATGCTTAAAAAAAAAAAAAACAACTTTAAAAACTCAGCACTGTTATGTAATCATTCTAATAGAAAATATTTATTAAGCATTTAATACGTGTAGTGCTCTGAGATGAGTATTTTGAGTAAATGACTTCATGGAATATTCTTGGTCATTCTCACAAGAAGGGAATACAAATGAGGAATTGGATACTTCATATGCTAAGGAATGTCCCTTCACTGATTGAGGTTTTAGGGTAAAATATGGAAACTCACCTTCCCTACCTTTAATGTTTTGCAATCAAGGAAAAAGGGAATTCAAGGTCTAAGGTGTGGTAAAAGAGCATGCTCTCACGTTCAGACTTGCTTGCAATGCTGTGCCAGGCTTTAGCAAGATGGACAAACCATTTTCTGGCATTCTCTTTTCATAAGAACTTATCAGAGGGGTGAAGACTAAGAAAAAACGCCATTGCTTTAAGACATTGGTCTATGACCAATTCTTGCGTTCTGTTTTCCAATACCTTATTTTTCTGTCTGGCCCCATGCTAGCATTTGATAGTCCTAGCACACACTGGGTGGCCAATCAAAGCAATGTTCAATCTGTTGAGCATAACATCTGAGGGTGTCCATAATCTTTGAATTAAAACACGGTTTTCAAAGTTTGCTCATACAATATACTGTGATCATATTCTGAGAAATGTATTTTTACATCACTGTAAAGTGTTCATACAGGTCACAGAAATTAATACAAAGGCACAAAGAAAGGTACGCCATTTGTTTAGCTCCTGAAGTAGAGATTTGCCACTTGATACTCTTAATGAAAACATATGCTTGGCATAACATGGTAGCAACAGAAGTGACAGAGCTGATGGACAATTGCAGGTGAGAACTCAGCTAGGTACGGTCTAACCCAGAACAACTCAAGAAAAGCTAGATATCCTTTACTTCTTTTACATGCGGTTTCCAAAATATCCTCTCATGAAAAAAAAATTCCAATATCATAATTCTCAGGAGAAAATGTCACCAAATATAAAACAGTAATGGTGTTAGAGAATGGTATCATTTTAATGATTCGTTTAATAGGTTAGGCGAACACTCCAGCAACATTTGTCCCATTTTTCCACTAATTATTTTCTCTTCCTGCTGATAAAATGCTAAGCCCTAAGCTTTTGAAGAATAATTTTGTCTTATTTTTATAACTCAGCATTATTTATAGCCCAATAAATCTAATACCCTAAAGCTGATGCTAAAGTGATTCTTCCAAGCACCACAGAGATTTGTTTTCATTTCCCTGTTTTGTGGACAAAGGAAGTACATTCCTAGTCCCCAGACACAGCAAACATCACTTGATGAGACAAACAACTGGGTGGCCATGAGAGGATGAGGTTAGGAGGAATATATTAAACCTTAGAAAATCAATAGACAAAAATAAACATGCTGATAATTATACCTAAATAACCCAGCTTACAAAGGAAAACAGAAGAGCCAACAAAAATCAAGTAGATAACAGAAAGAGGCAACCTGGTGGCCACGTAGCATGTTGAGATGTGCACCCCAGCCAGTTATGACACACACCAAGGGCAAATATGAAGAGCTTTGATAAAGTACACTAGCCAGTTTAGTTGTGTAAGTAGAATAATAACTATTTCTTCGTTTGAAACCATTTAATAATACAGTAAACAAAGGCCAATATCAAATGGCTGCCTCAGGAAGCAGTTTCTACACGGCTAACAGCCAATCAGTCCATTTGTTTGGGATTCCAGCTAGTGAGTTGGACTGGTTTCCATAAGTGACTTTTTCTCTAAGCTTAGGTTTGTTGGTTTATTTTTACCTAACATTGAGGATCCACTATAAACATGTTTGTTAGGTTAGCGGGCTGCCTCTTCTACTTGCCCATGATGATGCTTTACTCTGGAGTTGAACCCTGCAAGACTAGCTGGGTATCTTGCTTCTGACTTTCAGATGGATGTGGCTAAGAGAGCCACCAATGAAAAAAGTAACGACATTTGAGAAAAACATGTTTCTTCCTCTGGGCCAATGACCATCAAACCCCTATGCTTTGCTTGTAATTCTGCCTCCAGCCATAACTCTAATAAAATGTGCTCTGTTTACAGCTCCAGCTGTTCCTTTTAGATTTGGTAGAAACTCCTTTTAATTCCTGATGGATCTAAGGATGCTGGTGAGGGATTTGATTTTGTTCTCACCAGCTAGAGGGCTTCACCATCTCTGTCAGGATAGTCACAACTTTGTAATTCATACCTTTGTCCAAAACTCTTAAATGACCCTATGTGAATGCTACATTTTCTTCCTACTGAGATCAGAGAAGGTACAACAGGAAGGACTTGAGGAAAGAATCTCAGATAAAATCCTGAGGGTAGGTCCCTGCTGTATTTTCAAAGTGCACAGTTATTGTCTTTGTAAGAGGTAAAGAGATCACTAGCATTCCAGGATACAGAGAAGTATTCTTAACAAGTCTATCACTGAAGTTGATCTAGAGTGAAGAGTAAACAAAACAAGAACCTAAGTGGTGAAGTAGGGGTTAGGATCCATGGTAATAATTCTAATAAAAGTGTCTGGGGGTGGGGTACTTAACTGCTTCTGACATTTCTGGAGATGTTCTTAAGGATGGACTTTAAAGGGGAATATTTAAATCCTTTGACATCCCAGTTCAGCATTAAGGATACCTTTTTGGTGGCTCTTTTTTTCTTAGTAGTCACAAGGCTGGTAAGTCTGTGATAGAAAGCACAGCCTGGCTTAAAACAAACAAACAAACAAAAACAGGCAAATAAGACATCATCTTCATATCCTTGCCTCCTGTCTCTGGGATTAGCTCTAAAGAAAGGCCAAAAATCTGTAAGAGATAGAGTTTGGGGAGAATCAAAAAGAAACTATCTTGTAGATGTTATAGAACTGACATGCTCAACTCATAGCAGCTGGGGTTCCCTACATGAGACATACACAAGCCTAAACCAGTCAACATAGAGGGAGAAGAGATTCATGAGCTCCCACCTTAGTCTCCACATATGGACATTTGATGGCTTAAGGAAAGCTTCTAAAGAAAATCAGTTTCCTTTAAGGTTGTGGCCCCTAATAGCTATATCACACTTGAACAAATAACCTCACATCCATTAATGTGTGGTCAGCATAAATTGGACTAGGGAGATTATAAAATAAAATGAAAACAAAAATTTGAAAAGGACTGAGGGAGAATCTGAAAAAAAATTAAGACAGAAGTAGAGTATAATGTGATTAATAAAAATAACCTGGCTGCACCAGTCCATTTATGTCCTGATACCAATGGAAAGCAAAACTACAACACAGGATAAAGTTAAAACTATATTTGAGCAAAACACAGATGAGGCTAAACATTCTGCATCCACAACTGTCCTTAACAGAGGCAGTCATTTTGAATGCAACACCAATAAAAGCTAAATCCTAGCATTACCTGGCAGTGAGTTACAAGGTCTAGTTTCTAAGAAAATTATCCATTGACTTTAGAACAATATAATTTTTATTGGAGAAAGGAGTTAGAAGAGCATGCATGAACTAAAACACTAATAGTGTTAGGCTGTTAAAAAAATATATAAAATTCTACAGTGCCAAAGAAATTAATTTATGTATATTTACTTTACCAGAAAGAGAATCAATAGTCTGTTTGGTTGGATGGTTAAACTCAGATTCAGTAATGACCTAAAGCCAATTGGTTGGCTTTGTAGAAATATGAGAACTTTCCAATAATGGATCCACACATGTAACCTGCCAGACTATACTGTAACCAGCACAGTCCACAGGAGGATACAGAAGACTTTTCTTTCACCTAAACCTTAAGAAGGTATCAGTGGGAGGTCCTAGCATCCTTTGATACATGCTGGCTGTCCTGGACTAGTCATGACTGCAGATGTTATGAAGGAGCTTATTTTTCTAAATTCAGTGCTAAAATAGGATCCTGAAATATTAAATCTATCATACTGAAAATAATGGTTTTGCATCACCCAACAAGGCATACAGATTTATTCAGCCAAGGTGCAGGAGTAAGATACACTGGTGATGGGTAGCAAACCAGGATATTACAATTACAAATCTAGACCGTGGCCTGTTACAGAACAGGGATAACAGTAGCTATATTTGCTCATAAATAGATTTTATTCCTTCTGCTTTATAGAAAGAGCAGTGAAATTCACTGTCATCTGAAAAATACACTTCTGACTTAGTGGCCCTCTACTCGGTTTGGATTCAAATGATGGCTTTATCTTTGGGCCCCAAGGATATAATGATTTCAATATCACTTAGGATTTCCTTCATCATTCCTTTCTGGGTTTTCTTATATTTACAGATTTCTTACATTTACAAATGTATCTTTTATCAACTCTTTATTTGTCCCGTTTTGGTGTGACATTTCTTTGTGGAACCTTGACAACTATACTGCCTCATTGTGGTATTGTGAATTCAAATCATCGATAAGGACTAAGTCCTCAGAATCGTGTCTGGTACTAGGCATTGTTTTCGGGATGCTTGGTTATTTCTATCATTTAAAAATCAATAGATCATCCTATGAAGAGATATCACAGCAACAAGGGATGATTGGCATCCAACAAGAAGGAATTATTAATACATAGTTGATAATACAATAGTAATTTCTTATTTTTTATAAAGTACCCACTTATAGTCATGGGTATATTGGGCCTCCTCAGAGGCCTCAATCTTACTTATTTTACTTTATTTTTAACTTTTTAGAAATATTCATTTTCTCAATCCAGACAATCTAAACAATGGGCTTTAGAGAGTTCTAATGTTCCAGCATTTCCATTCTCCTTTGGGCTTCCCATCACAGAGAAAACTGCTTGTCCTTTGATGACTTAATTTTTCTGAGAAACTGTTACAGAGAAAGACAGGTGAGCCATCTACCTTTCAAAAACCATGTTTAATATTTAGGATTTACAAACACAGTTAATCCAAGGACCAATAAATAAGAGCAGCAACAATAATCATACAAAATGTCTGGGGCTTCCATAACCTGAGCCAATAAAGAACAATGATATATCAGCAAGATGAGTAGAAAGTTCTAGAAGATGACTTTTACAAAAGAATTCCAAGATATCTTCAAAGGATACAAATTGGTCTGTGGCTGCAATTTATAAAGACATGTTCTTTTCTCAACATTATGCGCAGAAAGTACCCACAAATGATCATCCACAAATACACACAACTTCCTTACAATCTTATTTAGTTATTAGTGTCAAGCAGAAGATCTAAAGACAGGAGATGCCATCTCAGATAGATTAAAAATAACTCATATTTGAGAATCAACTATAGTTACATCTGAATTTTAGTGGAAGGATCATTAATAATCTAGAGCCTTCCAGGATCTCCTCTTCTCAGCCGAATATGGAAAACTCCTTTGCTACCATAGCAAGATAACTGGTTCTTTGTTTCTTGATGGTCAAAGTAGACTGGTAGCTTGTCAACTTCTGTTTGTAACTGGTAAAGGTGATATCTTTCTTTACTGCTTTTCACTTTCCCAGAAGACTTTGTTCAAGCTACTGTTGCCTTTGGCTCCCTATATGTCTCAAAGGATCTCAGAGCAATAGGCTTGCTTCTGAGAGGCTGTGGTGTCCAGCATGTTCTCTGAGGATAAGGTCTGAGAGTCATTTGGAATGTCTCTAAAAGCCTGTGTCCTGTTGTATTATCTGTCATAATTATGAAATGAAATATGAATAGAAAGGAATAGCTTCTTGCCTACAAGGGAAAGAGAGAACACACAAGGAGCATTAGCTACCCTTTCAAGATCATAAACTCACTTTGTATACGACAATTTATCCTAGGTGCTCAAAATCAAGGAATCTTAAAATCAGAGGGGACTATTTTGAAAGTCACCTGAAAGTGAAGTAATAATTACTAAGTATTGGGAAATATCTGGAGAACCAGGGGTCTGGGACAAAGTTGGAAGTAATGTGCTTGGATACGTATGGTCAAAACTTATTTAATTCCTTTAATGCATGTTGATTTACAATCAATAAGAACTCAAATAAGAAGAATTTTATGCAGATAGAACAGTAACTGAACTTTACATACAGAAACAGTTTCTTTAAACTGTTAGCTTTATTGCCCCTAGATCATAAAAGGAGGACCAAGGGTCATTTGCATGAATAGAAACTTGACTTGGGTTCCTATTAGTGCAGAAGGAATACATCTTTTCAGCTATGCTGTCCATCAAGATTGTCCAGCCTTCACATAGGGTGTTCACTGCACATTCAGTGAAAGATTCAGGCTGAAGACTTTAGAAGACAGTCTTCCAACTATATTATCTACTGTCTTCAAAAATATTGACCTTTGAAGCCATTCTAAGCCTTTCCTAGAGAAAGAACGGCCCCTCCAGACACTTTCTTATTTTGCTTTTAGCCTGGAGGGAAGCAAAGACCCGACAGCAAAGGCCAATTGTTGTTCATAATTTGCCTGAAAACAATTCTGCTCCCTGTATTCTCCCTAGGATTTTACCCAGAGACACTTCATTGTATATTATTATCTATCCAGAAAGGGGCAGAACCTTGGGGAAATAAGATATTTTATCAATGCTTTCAGTTGCATCCCCTCTACAGCCTCTTCACATTCCTCTTTTCTCTCTCTCCTCCCCCACACATCCACATCTTGGTGATTCATTTCGTATCCCTCCTCTTCTGTTCTTGTAGCAAAATATTTCTTCTTGTGATACAATAGTTTAATTATTCTTTCAAGAAAAAGCTGTTTCTAATCACTATTTTCTTCCTTTCTCATAATTGGATAATTGCACATTTAGTAGCTTCATCAGTTACTTGTGCATGTGGAAAAATAACCCCTCTAATATTTAAAGACAATGTTTTATTTAGTTGTTAGCAAAAGAGACTAATGGTTCAGTTTAAAGGATTTGTGGATAGATTATTTCACAACTTCTATAACCTATCAATGACACCTGGCTTAAAAAATGACTCTGGCTTCTATTTTTAATGAAAAAAAAAAAAAAATAACTTACGTGCAGACTAGAGAAATCTAAGAAAAATGACTGGAATATATCTATTAAAACTATAAAGGAGAGAAAAGTGTGTAGTAAGAGGTTCCTGGCCTGGACTTTCAGGCCTAGCCTCAAGGTTTAGACTCCCAGACCCGCAGACCTACAGAGACACACAGATGCTTATAATAGTTTTAGGCTGATCAGCCTAAGGCCCAGGCATATAACTTGCTAACTCTTTACCCTTAAACTACCCCATGACTCTTATCCTGTTCAGCCATGGGGCTCGGTACCTTTTCTCAGAGCAGCATAGTTGTCCTCTGCTTCTTCTAGCTTCTCTCTGGCATTCTGCTCTGTTCTGCCTGTTCCTAGAGTCTTCTTAGATTGGTAGCCCCGCCTATATTTCCTGCCTGCCTTTGGCCAATCAGTGTTTTTTATTAAACCAGTGAGTGAGACAATTATTTACAATTAATCCCCCTACAAAAGTGTGCTTTCATTGTTATGTGGGCATGCTCACTGGGTTTACTGAACAGTTTGTCCTAAATAGCCACAGACTTTGTGGAAATAGCATGAAGTGGGAAGACATTAGGGGTTTCCCAATGTCTCCATTAACCTCCTTTACCCTGCCTTCCATACTCCTTCCCATTTAATTTTTCTATTCTCTTTCCTTTGTATTCCTTTATACTATTGCACTATATTTCTGCTTCAGGCTTAGAGTAGAGCTCAGAGGAGGCACACTTGTCTAGCCTGTACAGGCTCTGTGACGACCACCAGCTGCAGCAGTGACCATCCAGTAAATTCATTAGCCAATATTTTCAGCCTCTTATTTAGGAATATCTTCTCTGTAAAGCCTTCTTTATGATAGCCTGAAAGATTGAAAAAAAAAAAGTTTATACTTTTCAACTAGTCTCAGACTGAGGGAATGATGGAGACAAGGAAGATTTCACCCAATCATAGCAGAAATGAGCTAAACATATATAGGTCTTGAGAAAAATGCATGTCTCTTATTTAAAAAAATAAAGCATAAACAGCATGACATTTTGATGTAGCTTTAGTGCTTTTACAGTCTCTTTATGTCTGTTAAACATGTCCACTCTCTGTTCTATGTTCTACTCAAGACAATGAAGAAGAATGGATCATTTGCTGAATCTCCAAATACAACATAGGAAACTCACTTTCCTCTAAAGCACAGTAAGGATAATAGTATTTCTAATACCTTATCAATTTTACTTCTGTCGTTGTTATAAAGAATCCTGTAAAAAGCTACTTAATGAAGAGTGCATTTGTTTTACCTTATAATTTCAGGTTAAAGTCCATTATCTCCTGAAACTTAAGGCAGAAGCATAAAGCAACTAGAGGCATGGATCTCTGCTTCCTTACTTTGTTTTGTAGGCTCAGCCTAGGGAGTGGTGATTCCCACAGTGGACTGAGTCAGTTAACAATCAAGACAATACCCTTGAGCCATCACCACAGGCCACCCGGATATGCATAATTTCTCAACTGAGTTTACTTTCATAAGTCATTCTAGGTCATGCCCATATGACACTCAAAACTAACCCAAAACACTATTCATATACTTCCTGTTACTAATTTGCCTCGATGTCACCAGTTTTCAGTAGGAAACTACATAATATGATGTATGGGCAAGACATGACAAAAGATAACAAGATTGAGAACTTGCCAAGAGAAAAGAGATAGAGGTATCATGGAGGCATGGAAAGGAAGCAAAATAAAAAGACTTAATGGGACGTTAGAAAAGGCAAAGGTGAAATCAGAAAGAATAGTGAAAACTCCAGAATGGCAACATGATTAGAATTTACAAATCAGCTAAATACACATTCTTCATTTTTCTTTATCTGAAGAGTGAAACTAATAATGTTTTGTTTTTGTTTGTTTTCAGTATGGGAAATAATTTACTGCCAAACTTCCCTACTTTTGATCCATTTCCACTTTAGTCAGGGGTGATACTTCCCTCTACTAGTCACAGTTAGTCCCCAAATCTAGGAAGTACTTTTAGAATAGAGAAAGTTCTGAATTTTCTGGCCAACAGGAAGGAGAATCACAACATAGATATGTCTAGTAGGGAACTGAAAACTTTAGAACAAAAATAAATGTCAGAAGAACCTCAAGTAACCAGTGAATCAATTTGATCTTCGTAGATGAAGACAGCCTGCTGTAAACATATCTTCCTGCTAGCTTTCATGGCAGAACTAGCCCTTACCCCAGACTGGTGGCTTTTTCTCACATGTTCATTCTGAATTTCATATCATCTTATTCATGCTGTATTTTCGTCTCCTTGATTTAAAATAGTCTGCCATTTGCCTAGCTGAAGGAGCTTGGTTTTCTTGTTGGTTGATATATATATATATATATATCATACATATATATATATATATGTGTATATGGTTTCTGCCTTAATGGATATAAATTTTCTCACATAACTTTACTATAACAATCAAAATATTTGAGAATATTGGCACTATAGTGCACTGAGAAAAAGGAGGAAGATATTTACATGTTAACATTTTAAAACTTTTCCCTGTATTGTGTTATAAGAAGAAATAGATACCCATTCAAAGAAAACTATTCTTACTAGTAGACTAAAATGGGTCCACTGTTCAGTGAACTGATAACATAATAAAGTATGCTTAAGTGGAAAAAGTAAATACTGATTATGGTCACTTGCAAAGGCAGTTGGACCATTTCCCAAAGACAAGGTTCTACTACCAAGAATTACGACACCACACCTGCACAAGTACATATGAAAATGTTCATTAAGCACATAACTTAATCCTCTGAGAAGCAGGACAAGCTTAACCAGTAGGTTCACAATAACAACAAAAATGACATGAAAAAGTGTCTCCGGGATTTTTATTGCTGGGATAAACACCATGACCAAATAAACTTGTGGAGGAAAGTGTTTATTTCATCTTAGAGTCAGATCACATTCAACCAATGAAGGCAAAGCAGGAAACTGTAGGCCTAAACTGAAGCAGAAACCATGGAAGAATACTGAGTGTTGGCTTTTTCTCCATGACTTGCTCTGCCTTTTTTTCTTACAAGAACACTTCTCAGAGTTAGGGTACTACCCTCAATGTGCTGGACCAATCATTAATCAAGAAAATACCCTACAGACTTGCCTACAGGCTAATTATATGGAGGGTTTTATTTTTACTTTTTCTCAATTAAAGTTTCTCTTCAAGATAATTCTAGAGTACGTGGAGCAAAAGCACAAGTGGAGAAAAGTGTCAAAAGGTATCATTACCCATAATGCCTATTGGCTGAGCTCCTTAGAGTCCGGAGGTGAATGTAACAATAACCATGTTGGACTAAATGCAAGAAGAGCTCAGAATGCACAGCATGGGTGATGACTGCTGTGTGAACTCAGCATTTCTAGTAAAACAGGATTATCAGGAGACTGACTATAGGGTTCCAACATGGTAAGTTGAATTAAGCCCCATGCCAAATAGTGATGTAGATGGAAAATTTGAGACAACACTGATTTCCATCTGAAAAAATTCAGTCTATTCAGGTAGGTACAGAAAAATGCACATATGGCTATAATAAAATTATTACATAAAACAGGCATTAGTATGAATCTGGTGTATGATTCTGCCATGTGCGTTGAGAAGATGTTTTTAATCCATCTAAAGAGAAGAAGCTTGTAGACACTGCAAAGTGACGGGGGGGGGGGGGGTAGGGCAGGGGGGGATCTGGTTGAACTCACATCTATGCTACTGGAGTCTTCGTTGGAACAAAACACATCCATTAGGTCTTGCTACCATTCTGCTACCCCTAGGGTACCATTATCATAAAACAGTTCAGCCCTAGGACAGAGTTGTATATAAGAATATACAAAATGAAAATCCAAATCTTCCTCTTGCTCCAATTCATCTTGAAATCCCGATAGAAGCTGAACTTTCTATGATGAACTTAATACTGCCTTATTGGAAATGCCATTGAACTTAAAGAAAAATCAGATATTGCCCTTAAAGATATAACTCAGTTGGTAAAGTGCTGCCCTAACATGTACAAAGTCCTAGGTTCAATTCCCATCACAGTATAAACCAGATATGCTGGTGCACTCCTGCAGTCCCAGCACTCAATTGGTGAAGGAAGGAGAATCAGATGCTCTAGATCATCTTTGGGCACTTAGTGAGTTTAAGGACCGCCTGGACTATAAGAGACCTATCCCAAAAGACAGAAAAATAAAATAAGCAAAATAAACCTCCATAATTAAAACATTAGTATGTACATGTTTGATTATCCTTATCTCTTATTAACTCAATGAAGTAGTCTTTTATTTATAAACAACGTTAACAGAAAAATTGATTGTAATTATTCTAATATGCCCACACTTTCCCCCCAACTCTTTACATTCAAGCTCATTAACAGACATGGTTGTGAATGATTTTTCCCCAACCACCTTTCAGTTCTATTTTGTCATCACTATTACAAATCAATAGAAATAGAAATTCCCAAACCAGCTTCCCCTCCGAATATACATACATATGTACATACAAATATACATGCATGCATATAAACATACATACTATGAGTCAGAATTTAAAGAAGTACTCGAGCAAGCAAAAATAAAAATAAAAATAGAAAACCCAAAAAACTCTAGTTACATAGCTTCAACATCCAGAGAAAAGGGAAATGAATAAATGAAGATAGACTCTAAAACTAAGTGTACAAGACATTCTAACCATGAATTAGACAAATGTGTTTTTTAAACTGAAACAAAAGAAATCCAGTAAGAGACTGAAGCTAAAAGTCCCTTTGAGCATCCAATAATTTCTAAATAAAAAGACAAAAATCAAGGGGAATAATTGTTCATTGAGCTGGACACTAATTGGTCTCAATCAGTCAGGATTTGCCTAGGGCAATGGCAATCATTTTCTCTACTAGACTGAAGAACAGGACATTGCTCATTGTTCTCTTCTGAGTCTCTCCGTTCTCACAAACTTCCCTCAGCTCAAGTGACTTTGGTCCTTCATTGGAGCATCAAGTGATTGTATATAAGCAAAGTATGTCCATGCCCTGAGGCTCCAGGTTCACTCCAGAAGAAAAACAGCACCTATGTTACCAATTAATTATCAGTCTACCACATGGAGGCAATTCAGAGACTTTCTCCAGAGTCCTGACCAACCCAGGGTCAGGTTAGCCTACACAAGCACACACTTGAAGCATACCTCAGTACCTCTATACCATTTATGGCCACTAGCCATGCCAGTAGCCAGAGAACAGGTCCTGTGTTACGAAATCTCAGGCCAGCCTCTGGCCCCAGGGCCAGGCAAGACCTTGGGGTTCGACATTCCACCAGATTCACCTACTTACTAAATGTGGTCTAAGGTCCTTTATGTCCCCATGGATTTCAAAACTGGTTTTTCTCCCACGGTTTTGAGGAGTGCCCCTGAATCAACCCTTAGGGACCTAGCAACTTGCACACCTGTGGGATCACATACCCAGTAACCAATCAAAAATCAGACTGACTAAAACAAGACAGAGTGCAACTCCATTCACTTTAAATCGCAGGTATAAGGTAGATATATGGTAGGTATATATATAAGGTATAGAGTAGATAGATAGTCCACATACATTGACAGCAAGACAGAACTGGGCACATGTATACACACTATATGAAAGGGAAAAGGGAGTCTCATGGACAGCTCACACAAACAACTATGGAGGATTCTCATGACTGATTCTCATTTCTTAGATCTTTTTTTATCTAATGGAGGGAGTATTTTCAATCCATACTGGAAATTTAATTTAAGCTACGTATGTAAAATATATACACTGGCTTGTGTAGTATGGGCTTTTAAGGTAGATAGTGCACAATTCCTTATGACTTTGTCAGACATCTTTACTGCTATTTTATGCTCCTTTTGTCTCTATATAACTTCCTCTCACGTCCCTAATTAGAGTCGCCCCCAACAATGTATTTAGTTTCTCCAATGGAAAAAGTAAAGTGTATCTATAACATGATTCCTTTCTCTCTATTTTTTTTTTATTTTTTAAGATTATAATCACATCATTTTTCCATCCGTGTGCCTTTCCCTGGGGAAGACCGTTTCCCTCTGTTCTCATCATTCTTTCGTTGCCCTTTATTCCTTGCATGTGGTGAAACCTTTCCCCTGTCCACTTTCGCATTGCCTATTGTAATTTTTATTCAGCTCATCAATTGGTTATCCAATGCCAATGATCAATTGGCACAATACATATATACGTGTCACATTGTAAGGCTCAATGGGTTGTAGTTCTGTGCTATATGTTCAAGAATATACATGTAAATATATTGTATGTTTAAGTCTTGTCAAATATGAATATATCCTTTAAAATGGAAAATGAAACTGGGTTTTCTAACACCACTTGGTCTTAACCCTCACCAGGTAACATAACTTTTCTCTTCATCAAAAACCAAGTCAGAAAACTCCACAGCTGCAGGCAGCTGTTACGGTGAGTCTCTTGGTATTTCTTCCCCAACATTTGAAAGACTCTAGTTCTGTCTTTCTGCTGTGGCTCTATTCTCTGTGACTTCCCGCACAGAAGGACCCTTTATCTTCTGCAGCCTCAACCTTCAGGAGACTTTTATAAATGTCATTGAGATTATCAGATACCAGTGATATGAGGGGATGACATCCTATTGATGCTCTCTTATACACATGTCCTCTGGGGAAGATCGTTTTCATCAAAATGCTTCTTGTGTGCCTTGAAAGGACAAACAAAAGAATTGAAACAATTATCCAGAAACTCTAGGCTCTAAGGGCAACAGCTGCTGATGGTAATGAGGTAGGATTTTGTTCTGAACTGTATTATCATTCATCATATTTCCTACATAAGTTCTTGAACTTCTGTGTTGGCCTTTGTAGAAGACAAAGTGAGCAGAATATTGGAGCTCATAATGTAGGAGACAGTTAATTTATTAACTTAACAAATCAATTGAAGTTTCTTTTGGAGTTTAGCCTCTGATTACAGGAGGTCTAAGTGCTCACATGGAGCACTCATTCTTTCTAGTCATTGCAAAATTAATAATGGCTATTTTTCCAACTGCAATTTGCGCTTTTCTTCCCTCCCTCCCTTCCTCCCTCCCTCCCTCCCTCCCTTCCTCCCTTCCTCCCTCCTTCCCTCCCTTCCTCCTTCCACTCCCTCTCTCTCCCTTTGTGTGTGTGTGTGTGTGTGTGTGTGTGTGTGTGTGTGTGTGTGTGTATGTGTGTGAGCACACATGTGCTTGCATGGTAAAGTAAAAGAAATAAGTATTGCCTGGGATAATTAGCTATTCTACTAAGAGTGTTTGATGGACCTCAGATTTCTTTCCTTCTGCATTTTAGGCGATTAAAAAGATCCAGTGCCTGTCAATCAGCATCTGTTGTAGAAAAAGGGAGAATGTACGTGCTGTTTTATCAGTAGTTGGACCCATAAGTTTCCCAGTAAGAAAACTTCAGCTTCTAGTCACACATCAGCCACTTGAGGATAAAATTTGTTTTTTAAGAGGAGAAATGATGTGGTCGCAAACTGCCATGGAAACACCTTCTAGGTCAGCTTGTTTAAACTCAGTCACTAGTAAACTCTCCCTGCTGCTGAAAAAACAGAGGTCCAGGGTGGGCCTTGGATAAAATTTGATAATTATTTAGGAGGAAGGGTAAAAAGATAGCTAAGTGGGAGATATCAGAGTTCCAAATGGCTAACATTTTTTTTTTTTTAATATAAGGATGTAACGGGCTCCATGAGACAACAACTATCAGATTTCAATTTTTAAAAAAAAGCATCTACCAAGTGTCAGGAATTATTTTAGGGACTTGGGATGGAATCATTCATTAACAGCTAATATGTTTTTGTTTGTTTGTTTGTCTGTTTGTTTGTTTGTTTGTTTTTATTGCCCAAAGCTCACATCCTGAGGGTGAAAAAATTCTAGGCAAGTAAACAGTGTGCAAATAATAATAAATTTTCAGATTCAATGGGTAACATTGAGATAACATGGGTGACATAACTGAGAATGACTAACATAGATAGAAGAGAGTAAGTAGCTCCAGTACTGCCTATGAAGGACACCGAGTTCTCACTGAAGAGAAAATGTTTCTCATAAGTTGCCACATGTAAAGAAGATTTTTATCAAGGAAACAACAGATTCTGTGGACAGCCTAGGTGTGAATAATTTAGGAGAAGCAAGGTCCGAATAACTGGAGAGGATTGTCAAAGAAAAAAATTATCAGGTAAAATTAAACAGA
The DNA here is from genome assembly GCA_033318265.1 of Phyllotis vaccarum. Classification (NCBI taxonomy): domain Eukaryota; kingdom Metazoa; phylum Chordata; class Mammalia; order Rodentia; family Cricetidae; genus Phyllotis; species Phyllotis vaccarum. The sequence continues at coordinate 46,265,833 of JARWLC010000009.1, forward strand.
TAAGGGAGATGAGTTGTTTTTATTTTTTTTAATAATCTGCTTTTTAATTAAGTTTTATTTTATAATAAAGCAAACCACAGATCCCACTCTCATCCCTCCTCCTACAACCCTTCCTGCCCCCACTTCACTCATGCCCCACTGCCTCTGAAAATGTAAGGCCTCTCATGGGGAGTTAGTAAAGCCTGGTACACTCACTTGAAGCAGGCCCCGGCCCCACCTCTCTGTGTCAAGGCTTTATAAGGTGTCCCTCCATAGTTAATTGGCTCCAAAAAGCCAGCTCATGTACCAGGAATAGATCCTGGTCCTGCTACCAGGGGCCCCTTAAACAGACCAACTACACAACTGTCTCCCTATGCTGAGGCCCTAGTCCAATCCCATGCAGGTTCTGCAGCTGTTCTTCTAAAGTTTATGAGTTCCCACTAGCTTGGTTTGGTTGTCTCTGTAGATTTCCTCATCATGATCTTGACCCCTCCCCCTTGCTCATGTAACCCCTCTTCCTTCTTGTCAACTGGACACCTGGAGTTTGGCTTGGTGCTTGGCTGTGGATCTTTGCATCTGCTTCCATCAGTTATTGGATGAAGGCTCTATGACAATAGTTAAGCTATTCACCCATATTATTTCCAGGGAAGGCCAGCTCAGGCTTCCTCTCCACTATTGCTAATAGTCTAAGATGTGGTCATCCTTGTGAATTCCTGGGAACTCTCCTAGCATCAAGTTTCTCATTAACTCCATAATGGGGAGACAAGTTTTTTTAAAAATTTTTTTAATAAAATTATTTGAATATGTTTGTGTATGCTTGCAGGTTTATGAATGTGAATGAAATGCAGCCATAAGAGGTGAGCAAAAGATGCTGGAATCCCTGGAGCTGGACTTATAGGTGGCTGTGAGCTATCTAACCTACATGGGTGCTTGGCACAGTAATTGGGTCCTCTACAAGGACAGTACATACTCTCAACTGCTGAGCCATTCAATCCTGGTTGACTGTTCAAGTGTCTTCTACTTTGTGAACCCAGTCCTTTCTTCCCTGAAAGGAACCCTGTTACACTGAGGTTTCTGACCCAGCCTAGCCCCACGGTTCAGACCTGCCCACCACCACTTATCTGGACCAGCCATCCAAAAGTCCCAGTGAAACACACAGATGATTATATTAATCTCATGCTGTTTCGCCTATGGCTCAGGCAAATTGCTAGCTAGCTCCTTCATCTTAATTCAACCCATTTCCATTAATCTGTCCTGCCACATGGACCATGGCCCACCTGTGTTCCTTACATGTACCTTCTTTGGGCATCTGGCTTGATCTGTCTCTGACTCTGCCCTCCTTCTCCTACCTCTGCTCCTGTCTCTGGCTACAGTGCTCACCAAGGGTTAAAACAACTCCTTTACTTAAAGATTGATATTCGTAGCAAACAGAAAGACATTCCCACATCACCTCCTTGTTTCTGTCTAATCAAAAAGGAATGTTTCCATTTTAACATAGTAATATTATATATAACAAAATAGCTATCAAACAATAATTACAGTTACAATATCCAATATATTTGTATTTAGCAAAATTAAAGAAAATATTTTATTATCTACCTTATCCTTATAAATCTAAAGTTTCATTTCCAATATACCTTTCAAAATAACTAAGAAAAAAATATCTATAACTAATCTTCAACTACGTCAAAAACCACAGAAGGATATAATACCCTAATATCCAAGTAAATAGGAAGTGCAAGCAACTTTCAAAATCTAGAAATGATAGAGATGACGCCTGTCTGTCTAGACAGTCACCCAAAGTTCCTTTATAAAATTGGGGAATCCATCTTCAGCCTACAGGCCCAGAGTCTCTGGTGTACTTTCCAGTGAAGCAGGAAATTTGAAGTACTACAATGGCCATTCTGGTATAGTTCTTCAGTTTACTTCTCCTTGAGTCCTGAAGAATGTTGGACAGTTTTTTCTGCAAAGCTGGAAGCTGAAGGACCATCTTGGTTTAGTCTACCAAAATTCAGAGGTCACTTTCCTATGGAACCTGCATGTCCAGTTTAAATAGCATACTGTTAAACAGTCAATAAAAGAATAGGTTCTTGTCTAGTGGCCAACTATTGCCACAAAGAAAGTAAACTCCAGATGGAGTTTCTTCGATGCCCATTTTTCTCTTGAAGTAAATCAGTGCTGCCAGGAACAGACCTTTCTCATTAACCAGAAAAGTCTAAGGTTTTAAAATATTTTAAATGCCATATTCTGTAGGTCTTAAAAGTGTTTGAAGATTACCTATCTAATTGAAATATATCTTTGTATACCTAAAGCATCCTAAGTAACGTAAATTTGGTTATCACAGATGACTATTAATCTGCATTTCTTAATTATACATTACAATTTTAAATGAGTTACATAAACATCATACATTAAACAAGAGTAGAAAAATTCATACAGCATAACAAAATTGACCTTAAATTTGTATCAATAAACAAAAATATATACCAATGTAAAATATTTTGTGATTAATAGCTGATTTTTAGATTAAAGTAAATTTGATAATCTAATTTTTAAAAATCACTCCTGTACCATATCTCCTTTTACTTCTTAGAAAGAAATTAACTATGGCCATTAACTATTTATAATGAAAACAATATTTATAAACAATATTTTGGGAACTTATGTGTAGCATTTCATTACTACTTCTTACTGATTAAGGGACGCTGGCAATCTTACCGGTTCTTGAGACTGGATCATCTTAGTCTTGAAGTTGATGTGACCATATCTTCCTATCAGAGAATTTTCAGGTGATCTTGGTTGATAAAACCATATTTGCCTGGAAGCAATCCACAGGTTCTCATCTTCTGTGGAAACAAAAAATATATCCTCTCTTCCAAAGTAATAAATCCTTAGACACAGATTTCATTTCAAGGTCAAAATACCTTTAGAATATATATTCTGGTTTAACTTAGCAATCAATTGTCTTTCTGAAGTTAGCTTAATAACAGTTAAAAAATTAAAATAAAACATAATAATAACCATAATCCATAATCTTCGTGTATTTTCCATCTTTATGTGGCTTATTATATTTTATTCTATTTCTCTTTTTAAAAGCCTTCCTCTGCTCTCATTCTTTTTTCTCAGTCTACATATTCTTTGTCATGCACATTTTTCCCATTGAGAGATTTTTATCTGAATATTTTTATTGTATATCATTAATCATTTTCTAATGAGAAAGGCTTTTCAAATGCTAGACTGTGCAGTGCTACGTTGCCTGTTGACTCCACCCCACTTGGTGACTTTTCAACATGGTGGAGATGCCAGAGCTGCTCTTATCATCCCAATTCTGGGAAGCAGTATTATATATTGTGAAACCTTTTACCACCCAACTTTGGGGACATCGTAGAGTCTACACTATCATCAAGTGGAGCATTGCCGTTCACTCCATTTAAGTGTAAGAGCCACACAATTTTTGCTGGTAAAGCTGAGTCAGGAAGTTTTTCTTAAAGGAGCCATGTGTACTCACTGCCAGCAGAGCTGACCCAACAAAATGCTGCTACTAAATAACCATCTTTGACTCAATATAAACAGAAATCTTAAATTGATCATATGCAATTTTGTGAGTCTTCTGTGAGATTTTCAGAACCAGCTTTGTTCCAATTTACACTCCCTGCACTGAGTCTGCTACCATTTTCTCCATGGCTTAGACACCACACTAGCTCTGTACAATGACCCACTTTCAAGACACAATTTGGAAGCTGCTTTTGGCTCTATTTCTATGCTGGAGAACCTTTTTTAAGCTTTCACAGGCTTTATGTGGGTGTTAGCCCCACGTTGGGTGCCATCTATTATATTGAGGTTTCTGGCCCAGACCAGCCATACAGTTCAGACCTTCCCACCTCCACTAATCTGGACCAGCAATCCAGAAGTCCCAATGAAACATACAAATGCTTATATTAATCTCATGCTGTTGGCCTATGGCTTAGGCACATTGCTAGCTAACTCCTTCACCTTAACTCAACCCATTTCCATTAATCTGTCCTGCTACATGGACTGTGGCTCATCTGTTTTCCTTACAGGTGCTTTTGTTGGGCATCTGGCTTGATCTGTCTCTGACTCTTCCCTCCTTCTCCTACCTATGCTCCTGTCTCTGGCTATGGTGTTCACCAAGGGTCAAAACAGCTCCTTTACTTAAAGATTGATATTTACAGCAAACAGAAAGTCATTCCCACATCACTACCCAGACCACAAGCCAACATAATAATGGATCAGAAACCATAATCTAGCCAATCCACTGTCACTATAATCTGTGAGTATTCTCATACATACATTTTTCTAAAAAAAAAAATTAAAAATAACCCATGTATCTGTCATCTGGAAAAAATAAACTTTGACTATTTGTTTTCCTGCATCCATTCAAGAAATATTCAGCTGTCTTTCTACAGCCAGCACTGATGAATGTTCCCAATTTTAATCAACTTGCCAAAGACAGTTGTCACAGAAAACATTTAAGTATACTTTATTATTTGAAAGAAAACAATCCATATGTTTGTCTGCTGAGATGTGGAGGCCTATTTACTTCTCTTTTAACTCAATATGTCAGCTTATATATTTTACTATAAATCTCCTTCTAAATACAAGTTTTATACCTTGATGTATTTAGAATAAGCATTTGCTATTTAGTCTTCTCTGTAATATTAAAAATCTTATCTTTTCTAAACATTGTTTATCATGTTTGCTTCAGAGTGAGATACACAGACTCGTATATACTGAGAAAAGAAACAGTGAGAAGTTAGATTAGGACTCTGTGTCACTGAGACCAAATATTGCTTAATATGTTTACTTCTGAAGAGAACACTGTAAGGTGATAACTATAAGGTTGTACAAGTTTTCAAAGTTAGGGTACTGGAAAAAAACACAGGAAGCAAGGACAGAGCTAGTGCTATTTGGAATGAGAGATAACAGGGAATGTATCCCATTTGCTGTGGAGTAACGCATGATGATGGATGAGTGACTGTGTCGCATTTTTTCTGAGATTTTTAAATATGGTTCTCTGCATGTCACAAGAAATTCAGTGCCCATCTGTCAATCCAGGAAATGACTGTGTTGTGACCAGTACTCCCTTTCAGCTGTTTCTAAGAGAAGATTGCTCTACGATTTGGTTCCACTCCTAATTATTTACCACTTCATCCTTCTGCAAAATGCTAAGCACCAAATTTATCATGCTAAAATTTTTTTTTTTAAATTGTGATAACTCCCAGTATGGTATGTGATATTATCATTGACTTTCATAGGCTGGGAACCAGGTTGCCTTCTATCATTTAGTCTAGGACAAATTTCTTTGTTTTGAAAGTGTTTGTTTCTAAAACAAATTTCTTCAGGAGAATATTACTTTGGAAATTAAACCTGTGGTTTGACATAGAAGAGAGGCCTGTAACATCTATTGCTACATTTTCAGGGCCTACTTAAATGTCTATATAGGTATTCAACAAAACTGGTTGTGACTAGTCCATACCACTGTCCTTCAGTCATTGAGGGGACAAAAGTTTCTACAAAATACAGTTAGTTGCTGTTTGTCTCCATCAGAGAGCCAGCCCACATCCTTGAGCCTGTTAGGCATGACAATGGGCTATATGTCTAACCTTCACACATACATAGTAGTATTTAATTAATGTATTAGATGATCTTACAGATTAATCAATGCATGCATTCGGATTAATTCTCAATTAGAACTTTATTGTCATAAGTTTGATTTTGTGATATTATAGTCCAATCTTCTAAAAAAGCATTGTTAAAAATGTTTAAAAAAAAAGAAATAAAAATTATGTACTACACTGCCGTTAGGACATAACAACTTATAGGAATCAAAGTTCATTTATAAAGTTTTCATTGTGTGTTTGTTTCTTCTTGCTGAAGTTGCAATGACAAGGAAGGAGGAAAAGTGTGGAAGAGGAAGAAAAGAAGATGTAGTAGAAGAAAAAGAAGGAAAAGAATGAGGGGAGAAATTAATTTGATAGACATTGCAGCCTGGGTTCTGAAATAGAGGCAAATATAGTGTAATACCCAAATAAGGTGATGCATTTGCAGACATTCTTGTAAATGCCAAGAGAGAGGCTGAGAACAGGGGTGTGTTGGTAGAAATGACTCAGGGCCAGAGTTTCCTGTGTAATCTCTGCCTTCAAAGGTGAAGGAAGAATCACAGGTAAAGAAGGAAGAAAGCCTTTAAAAAGTTAAAAAGTTTCCTCTCAATTTCACCTCTGCCCATCAACATTTGAGTCAAGTCAAAAAGCTGGTCCTGTGGACCAAAGAACAAGAGAGCTGCCCCTGCCTGCCACCAGGTATAGGAAAGCAGTCTCTGCACCTTGACTTGGCAACATAGTAGAGCCAATCCTGTGGCCAGAGGTGTGGATGAGGATGGGAGAAATGTCCCTATTAGCCCATCTGTCATGTGGACAGCATGAGTTGGGGAGAGGTCTTGACCCTTCCCCTCCCATCAACATCTAAAGCAGATAGGAGACATGGCCCTGAAGTCAGAAGGACAGGAAAGGACCCCTGCCTGCCACAAGCTGCAATATCTATGAGAGCAGGCCCTGTACCCCTCATGGGCAGCACAATAAAACCAACCCCACTGGCTGAGATATCAATGGCCCAACCCCGACATTGTGAGCATGAAAGAGTTATTCCCGTCACTCATCTGTCATGTGGTGGGATGGGCAGGAGAGATGCCCCTTCGGGGCAGGTTGGAGAGCTAGACCTAAGATCATCAGAGCCAGAGAGAGAGCTAGACCTGAACTTCATCTGCTACACAACTCCTGAGAGTAGCCCCTACACTACGCTTTAGTAACACAGTAGAGCTGATCCTGAAGGTTTAGGTGTGGAAGATCCAACCCTGAGGATGTGAAAGCAGGAGAACTCGCCCCAAACATTGCTTATCACTGCAAAGTGTGAACTCTCCGAGGCAATGCAGGAGATCTCATCCTGGAGATGAGCACAAGGAAGAACTGGTAGGCTGACCAACCCAATAAAAACATTAGGAGATATCAGAAGGATCTACCCACAGTTAGTCTAGGAGGATCTAACAGTGGTATCACACCTTTAATCCCAGCATAGGGATTATCACTATCCCTTGAATAGTGACTTATGCCCTTAATCCAATCTGAGTTTGAGGTCATTTTAGTTTACAGAAGGAGTTCCAGGCTCCCAGGCAGGCAGCGGTGGTGTGGTGCCACACCTTAACTGAGCAAAGAAAGTATTTAAGGCAGATATAGAAAGACAGGGCAGGCAGAAGAAGCCAGGAGGAGCAAGGCTGAGGAACTTGGAAGACAGCTGGGTGAGATCTGACTGTGGCGTTTATTCTCTCTAATAGCTCTACTTTTCCCAGAGATCTGGCCCTGAGTTTCCTTTATTCATGCAACAACAACCAAGGCACAGAACCAGGGTTATGTGCTGGCCCACCCCAATGTCCACCCCATCTGTGATCTTCTGGATCATGTGAAGGGCCTAGTCCTGCAGATCCAAAGCTTCAGGATTCCAGCACCATAGTGCAACATCTGAATAACCAAGGCAAGTTCCAGTGAGGGCCCAGTATCGATAGTATATCAGAAACCAGAGTTCTGAAATCAGAGCAATGACTTTTGGCAATGAACACTTGAAAGTAAAGATACATGAACAAAAGGGTTTACATCATGACTCACTGTGTCACACTGCAGCATTCATGACAAATGTCCTACCCCCCTTATCTTTTTTTTTATTTAATTTAATTTATTTTAGGGAGGAGGTTGCAAGGGCAGAGAGAAGATATAAAGAGACAAGAAATACATAGGATCAATATACATGATATAAAAATACAAAGAATAAACAAAAGGAAAGTTTTAAAATACTTGAAAATTATTCAAAAAATGATTTTCTCCTGTAGTTTCCTCACTGGAAAGTTATTTTCACTCATTGTAGACTTCATCCTTCAGAACTATGAGGCAATAAATTTATTAGGCAAAAACAGTCTTTGTTACTTCATTATAAGTAAGGTCATGACATAGTAAAATTACTAGTCCAAATTTTCTATTAAGTCAGTCTTTTTCAAACGATGAAGGTGAAGAAAATGTTAAACTTAATGTTAGTCAGTGTAACATAATCATTTAAAGCAGCTATTACAAGACACATTCCTTAGTGATATATAATCCATGAAAAGTAAAATATAGTTGAAGTATTCAATTTGATTTTTTTGACAAATTTATAAGCCTGTGTCACTGTCTGCTCAAAATGTAAATTCTTACATCACTTGAAAGGTCATTAAGCTACCCCTTGTTAATCTCTCCAGGAATAATTAATCTTAATGCTTTATTTTTCTAGATCCTATTCCATGTTATAAGTCATATAAATAAAATCCTTTTTACATATATCACCCAACAAAATGATCCTGGGTTCCATCCAGAAACACAAGTGTGTTTTGTTTTTATTTTTTTTTCAGACTAAGAATATATGAATATACATTAATTTTGTTCATTTGTTTCTTGGGACACAATAATGCAGACTGAGGCATTTAGTTTTATGAATAAATGACTATGCCCAATCATGCAGAAGTCCTTTTGTACGTGGAACGATCTTTTCATACACTGTGAAAATTTGTTCCTCTCATTCATCTAATTAAAGACTAAATGGTCAATAGTTGGACAGGTAGAGATTAGATAGGACTTGTTAACAAAAAGAGAGTGAAGAATAGAAGAAAGGAATCATGGGAAGTCAACAGACAGACTCAATGAAAGCAAAAGATGAACCTACCTTGCTGAAAAAAAGGTATGACCTGTTGTAGACCATAGATAAGAAATATGGGTTAATTTATGTTGTAAAATCTAGTTAGTAACAAGCCTAAGATATAGGCTGAGCATTTATAGTTAATAACAAGTCTCTGTGTGCTTATTTGGGGAGCTGGTTAGTGGGTCAGAACTGACTTATGGGATATAGAAAGTCAGCCTGCCCCTGTGCATTTGCACATGTCTACAATAATATTTAAGCTGAACACTGAGGAGTTCTTGGGTTACTAAAGATTCATTTTTAGCTTCTGAAAAAGTCTCCATAAAGTTCCCCATAATAGTGCCAAAATTATATTCTCAGTAGTGTAGGATAGTATGCTTTTATCCATTTTCTCACTAATTCCTTGGCTTTTGGTATGTATGGAAGTAGTGATTGTGATGGTCAAGAGAAGACAGTTTCTGATTTCAATGTGTGTTCCTCTAGTGCTGCTGCTGCTGCTGCTGCTGCTAATGATGATGATGATTGAAATTGTTCTTGTCATTTTAAAAGAATATTTTCTTATACATTCTGATTCTGAATTTCTTACCAGATGTATAATATACTAGTTGCTTTTCTGATGGTTGTGACAAATATCTAATGATAACCAATTGAAGATGATGAGGTCACCTTGGCTAAATTTGAGGAGGATATTGTCCATTATGGCAAGGAAGACATGGTAGGATCGGCAGAGCAACACTGGTCATATTGTTTCCACAGGCAGAAGCATGAAAAGAATGGGAAATGGGATTGTGGGGCAGGGCTATAACAACTTGAGGCTCACCCACAGTGTTCTATTTCCTCCTGCAAGGCTACATTGGCTAAAAGTTGAACAATCTTTCTAAATAGTGCCTTAGTGTAGCTAAGAACCTATGGGAAACAGCTCATATTCAAAACACAGCACATAGCTGGTCAGAATTTCCTCATTACTTACATGTTGTCTCTTCCATATATTAATTGTTCACATTCTTTCTTTATATTACTTTTGAAGATTTTATGTATAAGTAGTATATTTACATTATCTCTCCCTGCTTCCCACAATCCAGAGCCTCTTTTTTTGATGTATTTATACTTTTCTAATTTTCTTTTATTGCTTCAGCTTTTAGAGAAAATATAAAAATTTATTGCCCAAACAAGTATGCTAGAGTTTTCTTCTAATAGTTTTTTAAAAATTTGATTTTATGCCTCACAGCCATTAAGTCTAAATCATGACCTCCTTTTTTATCTCAAAACCCTAAGGTCTTTGATATTAGTTTTCATAACTCAGCGAGGATTATACTTTAGACTTTTTCTGGCATTCAAAATTCTAACTGTTGAACTTCCTAATGTCTCTGTCATTCATGTACAGTTCAAGAATATGTCTAAGATTTTCAGAAAACATATGAAGATCTCAGAGCTTGTCTTTCGTTTTTTTCCCCTTTAGATTGTCCTTCCAAAGCCTAGCCATGCCTATAATTGGAAAACTAAATGTGGATTCAACATTATGTTTTTCTTTTAAAAATACTTTTACTCATTTGAGTTTTGACTAGCTTTGTGTTACCCTACCATGCCTTCATATAGCTATTTATACTTTGTTTGACATTTATAATTACTAATAGTATCAATCTAAGTTTCTGTGGCACTATTTTTCAAGGTAAGAATTCTCTAAGGAAAAATTTTAAACTAATGCCTGAAATGTAAAACATAAGCAAAAATAACTCATATACTGCAAATAAATAGGTTCTCAACTTATTCAGCATTTTATACCGACTTATAAGCTCACAAGAAAAAAAAAATCCTTAAAAACTAGTTTAGTCAAACCATAAAGAAACAAGTAAATTCAAGTATGTAGATACCACTACATAAAACAACAAGTCTAATTTCTTTAACCAATAAGGATATGAAAATGGTTTTTTTAAAAAAAGACTTACATAATAAAAATAGATGAATTTTTGAGAGCCACAGAAGCCTTTAGGTCAACAAAACAGTAATATTTAGTTATGATAAATCACAAGTTTTTTTCATGAGTTTTGTTATTTTTATTGCTGGTGACATTAATATTAGCTCAAAATATCTTGGTTCATAAGAATTAAGTAGAAATCTCAACATTCAATATAAATAGGAGTGGTAAAAATATATTTTTAATATATTCACTAATAGTGTAACAGTTAATGAATAAGTTGGTGGTTATAATCTGTTAGACACTGTGTTTTGTATTAATTATGTTTTTTTGAATTTTTGTAGGAAACCCAAGCAGGCTCTGACATTTAGCACATAAAATCAGAGGCTCCCAAAATCATATTACAAATAATTTTTTCAGGTTCACATTATTAAGAAATGAAGTTTTCAAATTTTGAAACTAAATCCAGGTAACCTCTGAAGCCCATATTTATAATCCCTGTGCTGAAGGCTCTGTGTTGAGGTTTATCCTGTTATATACTTGATCAAAATGTTAAATCCATATTTTATTCAGTACCAGGTGATAAATAAATAATTGCATAATGAAGTATAATCAAGAGAATAGTGAGACCACCAAAATGACCACTCCATGTGTGGGGAGAAGGAATTTCTTGTAGATATGAGAGATAAAGAATAATCAGACTGAATATCTGTCAGGAGCAGAGAAAATAGCAAAAATAGGAGGAGAGTCCTGCCAGTAGGAAAGGGTCATGTTGCATAGTAAGGAGAATGGTCCAGCTGGAACAGCCTGGAAACTAGAAATGGCGGCAGGGGGTGGGGATCGAGAAGCGCCAACAGACTAGCATGGGGACTTTGATATTTATAACAGGTACAGGTTACTCGGGACTAAAGGACCCTGCATGTTAACATGGGGTTTGGTAAGTAACACAGGTGTATGCCAAGGGAAGTAAGTGGTTTGTAAGGAATGCTGATTGTAGGCTTTTAAATATCCATGAGTGTCTCTCAGTTTGGGTTACTGTAATACACCAGAGCCAAAACAAGTTAAGAAGGATAGAGTTTATTTGGCTTACATTTCTACAGCCATAGTCTGCCAAGAGCTCAAACAGAGAACCAGGAGACAGGAACTGATGCAGAGGCCGTGGATAGTTGCTGCTTACTGGCTTGGTCCTCATGGCTTGCTCAACTTGCTTTCTGATAGAAATCAGAACCACCATCTCAGGAATAACCCTAATCACAATGGGCTAGGCCCTCTTATATCAGTCATTAATAAAGAAAATCACATATAATATTTTCTACAGCCCAAACGTAAGGAGACATTTTTGAAATTGGGGTTCCCTCCTCTCAGATGACTCTACCTTGTGTAAAGTTGACATAAAATTAGCTACCGAAGCCAGCAACTCTTCAGAATTTAGCCTAAGCTGAGGAAATTGGAACCTTACAGCAGAAGTGAATACAAATATGAAAATTGGTTGGGGGAAGATTTAGAATTTTCTTACTCCATGTTTTAACTCCATCATAGCTCTTTGTAGTTTTAAGTATTTACTACTTAATATGTTGTTTGTAAAAAAAAAAAAAAAAAAAAAATGTCATGGCTTCAACAAACAATGGGTATGCAAGAGGGGATTGAAAATGTGAGGGAGGTATTCCTTACACATTTGATTAGTTCTTTTTATTATTGATGACACTTCAGTCTCAGAAAATAGTTTATGTCACCATGCTGTTCTTTACAAGCAAAAGAAGAGTTATAAATAACAACTCAATATGATCTTGTAGAGATAAATAATAATCAAGATCCTTCAGGTTTGCCTTTCTAAGATCTAGACTGGGGAAACCCTCTATTAGGAGCAGTTGAATAAGATAATAGAAAACTAATCATTGTGATGTCCTTCTTCATAAGTCTGAAAAGTCCAAATGATTTTTGTAAGTACACATAGTTGTGCTTATATTATCTGCTATATACAACTATGAATATTTTATGAAATGCTTCTGAGTTGTCCAAGTAAAATAAACATGGCCTTCTGAAATAATTTTGACTTTTCACTTTTTTTTAAAAAAATGTGTTTTTATTAAAATTGATTCACATTCCTTCCTCTTCCTTATCTCCCCTCTGTCACCTCCAGGATGCTCTCTCCTGTATCTCGCCATGTATTTCTCTCAACTCCATAGCATCTTTTCTTTGATTATAATTTTAGTAACAGAGAAAGGAAATTTAAAATGAAACAAATCAATAAGATACATTCAAAAAGTGACATTAAGAAAGATAACAGTGTGATGGGAAGTAAAATGGAGAGGCTCACCTAGCTACAAGGTTGGTAGGGAAAATGTACCAGGAAGAGGTGTAAAATATGAATATCATAACTAGACAGAAAGTTAGGAGCATTGCCTTCTGGGAAGAATCCAATAAAAAGGTTCAAAAATAATGTGCATCCATAGGAAATACGTATGTGTCTCAGCCTTAGAGTCAGCCTAACAGAAACAATCACCTTCCTCTGCATTTACCATGGATGGCATCTCTCACTATGGTCTTTAAATTCCTTACCAGTATCTGCTTAAAATGTTTCATTTTCACATTAATTCCTTGAATGTCTTTTTCTATGGCTGTCCATCTGGCCTAACTAAAACTCACTCACAAAACTCTAACCTTTTAACAACCACTAGGAGCATTCTCCATACATGTTTAATTACAGTCTGTCTAGACTAATTAATCTAATTTCTGAAACAGACAAAGAATTAGCATCTCCATGTGTATAGACAGACGTAAAGGGAATGGCTCAAATGTGATCCCATGGAGAGTCTCTATGGTAATTTCCTGACCACCATACAATGAGGATAATCATTTCCTGGTTTCAGTACCATGGTGAGGAAAAGAACATGCTGCTAAGTATTTCTAGAGCACATAGTCAGGAAGCCAGCTTCCATTCTTCACTCTGACAGGCATTTAACTATTATGAATGGGCCCTTGCTATGTGCCAGAGATATTACAAAAACAAAAACAAAAACAAAATAATGGTTGCTCTCTTCCTTCAATGTCATAATAATGTTCTCTGAGTTTGTAGAAAATAAGTAGATATAGGTCTTCAAATTACTTGCGACACCATATATTTTCTATTTAACATAAACATATTAATTATAGGTAACTATGCAATTTTTTGTATGTACACGTGTATACACGTGGAAGGGTGTACATATGCATTTATATATGCAGTGACCAAAGGTTCATGTCACATGTCACTCCGCAGCTCTCCACTTTATTTTTTGAGACAGTATTTCTCACAGAATCAGGCACCTGCCAGGACATGTGACCTGGATTAGTAGCTAACACCAGGGATCTGCCTGTCTCTGCTTCCCCGGCAGAGGGATTATAGACATACACCATCACATACAGCTTCATGAACAAGTCAAGTACCAGTGAGACTCAGAGGGCTTTCTCTGGGGGATTATTTAATGTCATCAACAAAATGTTTAGCTCTTTGATATTGAAGTGTGCCTTTCACAATGAAACACACTAGGTGCTAATCAAATTTTAGATACACTAGTAAAAATTGATTAAAGAATCTTCCTTTGTATAATTCCCAAGCATCTGATTATGGAATAATGCCCTTTTCAAACACACTAACAAATAGAGAGCATTTCATATAGAGGCAGGGAGCTGTTGGATGTAGGCTTGTTTAGAATTTAGACGAGATTATCAGAGAGAAGGTTGGGTATGTGGTATGTCCACAAGCTTGCGTATAAGCTTTGAATTTTTTAATTACTGTCAACAGTTTCTTTTCTGTCCATCAACAAAGACAGCATTGAACCTGTTTTGAATTTCTAACAGTGCTTAGGTTCTATCCCCCCACTGTCCGTGGGGATCTTCCTTTCTGATTTCTGCCTAGAACCATCACTCCTAGATTCTATTTACACACTTAACCTCTTTGTACAGACATCACACTCAGTTCCTAAGATGACTGTCAAGTTGGGTTGAGCAATATAGATATTTATTTTACTTAACAAGTGGGTGGATCGGTCGTAACCCGTTCCACAGACCACCTAATATCAGAGGCTGACTGAAGAAGTTGTGACTTGTGTGTTTGTAAACTCTGTGCCTGTGTGTGGTCTTAAACACATGTAAGGGGCATTCTCAATTCCTGCCAGCTTTTCCAGATCCAGTTCTAAAAATCCAGCCTTACTACAGCATGATCTTCCTCCAAATAGCTTTGGATTCTGTATCAGCTCTGTTTAGTATGCTTCTGTGATTTCACCCAACTGTAAAAGCATACTTTACAAATGGTAAATCATTTTCCAAAAGGTAAAGGCACTTTCTGCTTAAAATTTTTTCACAGACACATCTATTCAAAACCAGACCCGTTACCTTGCCTTGCAAGATATTGCTTGTTCAAAGTCTACAATCATCTTTGATGATGTTCATTGTTAATTCATTGCTATTTTGTCCATTTCTGAACACTGGCTTTTATTGTTTATCTAAAATAAGCCGAGCTTTCTCTCACCCAGTGATCTTAAATCCTGCTACCTTCTTTCTATGAAAACTCTCTGGTCCAGGGATTGTCTGCAACTTCTTCTTGTCAAACTACTATTGTGTGCTCTCAGAGGCAATTCCTGACCATCCATTTTCACCCTTCTTCCTGGGAATTGTTCTTGACCAACTCAATATTTATTCAATTGTTCTAGTTAATTCTATCCATAGCTCTTACCATACTTTCAAACTTCCTTATTTACTTTGATAAGTATAAATGAACCGGTTAAGTGCCTAACATCTCCAGTCCATCTTGAGTACTACAGAGGTTGGCTAGATTGCTACTTTAGTGATCACTTAACTCTTTCCTTAGACAGATGAATAAAGAAAATGAGTTATTTCAGCTCAGATCTTTCCTGCAGTGCTCTAAAGATAGGAGTCTACTCCTCCTCTTCTTCCTTGTACTTTCATGTACCTTTGGACCATAGGGAATATTCAGATACTACAAGGCTAAGCCTCTATAACCTCAAGGACAGCAGGATACTTAAAGTTCCTGTAGGCCATTATCAAAACTTCTGGCTACTCTTCTTTCAGTTTTTACCTTTGCAGGGAGTAAGGTTCACATTCACCATATTCCTCAGCTAATGATAAATTATAAAACTGTAATTGCCTTAAACTTTCCTTTTCTCTTGAGGTGAAGGACACATCCTCCCCTCTCTCATCTCCTTGAAGAGGGGTTGATGCTCAAGCTTTCTCTGTGAATCTTCTCTTTCTTCATCTTCAGATGCTGGCATGTGGCTGTGTTCATTGTAACGACAGCTGGAGGAAACATGGAAATGTACTTTCCACGCCACCTTTGAAACCTTCATGTTACAACCTCATGTTTCAGTTTGGAATAGGACATTTATTGCCAGAGTGTTTCTTGGAAAGCATTCTTTTCCATATCTCTTAGTAATTATGTATTCCCATAATTTTATCTAGGACCTGTAACTATTTGTATAAGCTGAGCACCTTTGACAAACCAAATAGAATTGTCTGAAAGAAAAGTTTGTTCCTGCTACTTCATGCAGGATTATCAAACTCTGCCTCTCTTCTCACTATAATTTATATACTATGTAAGAGGCTTCTCTGCTTTGTTCGTCACTGTGAATCTTTGAGCCAGGGGTATCTGGGAAGACTATCTCTAGTAGAAATATCAGTAACTTGATTGAATAATTAAACATTAATGTGTGCTAGGCAATAGTGGTTAAAATTATATAGAAAGATAAGTGAATAAAGGCAGCTATTATTCTCTTTAAATTAAAGAACTTAGGTCCAAATCAGTTAAATTGTCTTGCGTTATGCATGTATAGTCTTTTTTCAACTCGGATTAAATTCTAACCAATCAGATACTGGAATATAGATTCTATTAGACCATTTGTACATGTCTCTTCATGCAATACCCTACCAGTCCTTCAGGGATAGAACTGAGCTGGGACTTCATTTTCTTATATTTTGACAGAAGGATAAAGCAGAGCACAGCCAACTCCAAGACTTTGTAAAGGTCACTTGCTGTAACATTTGAAGGGGCACCAACTTTATTTGGCAGGCAAAGTTTCTGAAAGTTCTGAACTCTGCTTGCATCTCAGATTAGTCTAAGAAGATGATTTCAATCCAGAAAGCTATTTCTGGTGATACCCATATTCTGTAAGAATGTTTTTAGAAGGTGAAATTATAGTAGAAACAGAAGGAAAAGAATCAGAGAAGTTATGAAGCTGAGTATATCATAGTGTGTAATTGAACAGATAGTATGGATGGGGAGTGATTGGCTTCCAGTATACAACTTAACAGCTCTAAATTAGAAACACCAAGACCAATAGATGTTGGTCATCAATGTGGCAGATGAAGGAAAAAAAAAAAAAAAACAAGCAAGCACGCAAACAAACATCAACAAAAACCATGACTGGAGATTATCCACAGCTAAATTATAGTTTGAAGGCATCACAGAGTTTTGAACTTTTAAGTCAGTCTATAGATTTACCTACAGGTAAATTTACATCTGTCTCTCTCATGCTTTTCTCCAAATGCCAAACAGATGATCCATTCAGAACATGTGTAAGTCATGTGATGTGACAAGCTGGAGCAAAGTGTCTGCATCACTAAGGATAAGCTGAGATGGATAAATAAACCACAGGACTTCATTGCAATATTGACTCCAGGAACTTCAGTTGTTGACATGGAATGTGGTGGTGATGAATCTCAGCTCAGAGAGGGGCATTTAAACAGGAACAGTCTCACTTCCCCAAATTAAAAGGTCTTAGTGTTTGCCCAGCTTATTTATGTGAAAAGTGGGTAGAGGAGTGATTTCCATATAATTTTTGTCCTGTTCTTGGAATTAATAGCAACTGGTCCAGGAACTCAACTCATCTGTATAATCAACTAGAATACACAGAATAGCTAGCTACATAAAAATAGAACATTTAGTTTTGAAATTATCTGAAAGTTTGAAACAATATTTTCTGTTTCTTAACAAATATTTGTCCAGTGAAAAAAATGTAATGCTATAAAGCACTGCAATAAACAATATTTTCATCTACTAATTTGTGTTGTTTATGTATTAATTATGAAGACACATTAATATCCATGTGTTCCAGGAACTGTATTGATCTCTAGGTATATGAGAACTTACATTGAACTTGAGGCCTTTCTTCCTTACTAGTGATACTTCCAGGCCAAATGTTAGTCACACAGAGGCTTTATTCTAACCCAAGAATCATATCTGTGTTACATGATGACTTCAAGCTCTGCCCAGGGTTTATTTTCTTGGGACATGGGGCTGACATCGATCAGACCAGTGGATACAAGCCAACTCCATATTGTATTCAAATGTGACTCTGAAAATATGCTCAGTTCATGCAACGATTCAGAATCTCTATAATGAGGATAGTGATGATTGCTTAAATTTGCTGCTGCTGGAACTTAATGGATTAAAGCTTATTATGTCCTTATGCAACATCTGGCAAACAAAGAGTCTCTATAAATTATGGTTTAAGTTTTTACTTGATTGAAATAAACTAGTTAAAAAAAAATAAGCAAATGCTGTGTGAGCCCCCATATGCGCCATTTAGCAGAGTCAAAAACAATAGCGATAAAAGCACAACAGTGGTTACCAGATGCTTGGGGGAAGAAGGAATCATCTATTGCTTCACTGGTAGAGATTCTCAGCAGGATGTATATTTCTAAACATGGATGGTTGTAACCATTGCCCACTATAAATGTATTGAACACTACTAAACCGTAGTCTCACTTTTTATGCATTTTACTACAATAAAAAAAATCTGGAAACACTTAGAGATTCTCACTTTTACCACATGATTATGGGCAAGTGGATCATCTTTCTGCCCAGTTCTCTATCCCATGCTTTTTACCACGGGCTTCTAAATATTTTACATGGCTAGAGGCAGCCTCAGACACAAGAGTGGGTCTTATTTTGGAATGCTCCATTAGCATTATCTAGGCCCTGAAGCATGCAAATAACCCTAAGCTTGGGAAGCTCCATCCACTTAAGGGTCTCCTCCCAGCACTGTGAGGTGCTCTCTTGCAATAGGGGTGACAACTGAGTCAAACTCAATCTCAGGAAAACATGACAAGGAACAATAAATGTTTCACTCCCATGGGGGAACCTTATCTGTACCAATCTCCCAAGAGCCCTACAGGGAAATCCAATAGATCAGCATTGTTCTGTCCCCAATCTCAAGAGCAAAAGATAAAACATGTGATGCCCAGAGCACTTCAGACAGCCAATCTGCATAACGATGTCATTTGTGCTGGCCTATGATAAACATACACATCCTTACCATCTCAAAAAATCACCTTTAAAAAAACATGATGTAGAAAGAATGCCTCAAGTGAAGCCATCAGAGAATCATGGGCTGTCTGGACAACAGGTCATTGGCAGTGCCACACTGTCAACTCCTGCTTCTTAGAAGCAACTGAAGCCCCTCTATGTAGTAGGAGGTTTCTGGCCAGGACTTTCAGGCCTAACCTCAAGGTTTAGGCTCTCAGACTCACAGACCCACAGAGACACATAGATGCTTACAATGGTTTTAGGCTGATCAGCCTAAGGCTCGGGCATATCACTTGCTAGCTCTCTAACCTTCATCTGGTAGCTCTACCCACACATCCTTTACTGCCTTTGGCCAATCAGTGCTTTTTATTAAACCAGTGGGTGGGACAATTATTTACAATGTAACAACATAATCTCCCACATATCCCCTTTTCTCTTTTTAAAACAAAAAGAACTCCACATCTAATATTCTCTCCCCCCCCCTTATGTATAACAACTTATAAACAACACTGTAAATAAACACAAACATCCATAATCCATGTTTTGGGAATGTGTGTGTCATTCTCTAGGCTACTTCCTGCTGAATGGGGACACTGGCAATCCCATAGGAATCCAAAGAAAAATGTAGGATTATGGACAAGTCTTTAGTAGAGTACTCTGTAAGGCTGGTTCGTCTCAGCCAGTCTCCTTGAAATTGTTCTGGATACAAAGCTCTGGAAACTTCAACAGAGGTGCTCTGAAATGCTGAATCATCTGGGCCATCCATTTCCATTGAAGATTTTTCAGGGGGGTCTTCCTCTGTCAAACTTTATGTTCTTTATCCAGGAAGAAATCCACAGCTTCTCATTTTCTGTGGAAATAAAAAGAAATTCTCTTCTCCAAAGTAGCATATCTTTGGATTTCAGTTTTAAAGTAAACTCATTTACAAAATATATAGGTTGAATTAATCCAACAGCACTTATAATCAACTGTCTTTTAGCAGCTTTTACTATTTTATTTTCAGCCAAAAACTTAAAGATAAGACAATAACATACAGTATCCAGACATTCTTTGTATTTTCCATCTTTACATGGCTTATTTTTTATTTATTTATTTTACTTTATTTCTTTTTTTAAGGGTTTTCTCTACCTTTTCTTTTCTTTCTCTAAGCCTATGTATATATATTTTCAACACACTCTAAACCACTTAGACTTTTTACAAAAAACTTTCTTTACTGTATATTTATTTCTTAACTTTTTCTGTCTCTGACCACACCTTTGCTTGCCTAGGGTGATTGACTCCACCCAGATTCTTCTATTTCTTTCTGCTTCTGAACACACCTTTAATCTGCCAAGGTTCAAGGTTGGTAGGATGGATGGATGGCTCCACCCAGCTCCTAGTCTAATTTCATAGAAATTATCTTTTTAGCCCAGGTACTCTGGGAAATTTTAGGGTCCATATAATTACCAAGTAAAGCACTGTCATCTGCTGCTCATTAACTCCATTTAAGTATTAGGCAGCAGGGCCTCTTAAAAAACTCACAAGTGTTTTGCCTCTAAGGCTGAATCAGGAAGTCTCTGTTGGAAAAGCCAAGCCTCACTTTGCCTCCTGCAAACAGAGCTGATTCAAGAAAACACTGCCACTAGAAAGCCATCTCTGGTTCTGTTCCCTTTTAGTCCTTATGAACAAGAAACCTTAATTACATCATTTACAAAGTTTTTCTTATGTTGAGAGTCCTGTGAGACTTGAGGAACAAGCCATTTTACACCTTAAGCTGCACTCCCGCCATTGTATCCCAAGCCCACAAGCTTCACCAGGGCATCTCTGTACCATGTCTCACATGAGAGACACAACTCAGAAGCTGTTTTGGGCTCTAGACCAATTTTTTAAGCTTTCTGTGGCTTTATGTGGGTATATTTGACCCACGTTGGGCTGCCATTTGTAGTAAGAAGTTTTCGGCCTCAACTTTTTTTTTTTTTACAATGTAACAACATAATCTCCCACACTTCTAAGTTACTATGAACTGCTCCCCCTTTAAATTACAATTGGACCAAGGATAAATAACACCAAGCTGTTCTCAAACTGGTTCCCCAGACTCCAGTTTCCCTTGAGGGCATTCACTTCCTGAAATCTGGGCTTAAATTTTCAGTTGATTCCTAAAGGACTTGCAGGATCTGCCACACTATAGTGTGGCTGATAAAAAGTCTATTTTGGGATTCTTTACTGGGTCCT
This sequence comes from Phyllotis vaccarum, assembly GCA_033318265.1. Taxonomy (NCBI): domain Eukaryota; kingdom Metazoa; phylum Chordata; class Mammalia; order Rodentia; family Cricetidae; genus Phyllotis; species Phyllotis vaccarum. The sequence goes on from JARWLC010000009.1 coordinate 46,286,973, forward strand.
ACAAAGATATTATAAAGTACTAAGGGGCATATGTTAATTACCTAGGGCTGCTGTAACAAAAGCCATAAAAAGTGAACCAGCCTAAAACACCAGACACTAATTTTTTTCATATATCTGAAGATCAAGAGTGTAAAATAAGGCTGTATGGGATAGTGGTTCCTTCTTGGCCCTAAGGGAGACTCTGTTGCATGTAGCTCCTTCCATTTCCCAAAGCTGTCCTAGCTTTGGCTGAAGCATTGTAAGGTCATTCTGCATCTGATTCACATGTGCTTCTTCTTAAGCATTTACTTTGTGCTTCTATGTTCCAAGCGCATGTCTCCTTCAAAGGGCACAGTCACTAAAGTCACTGTCATTCTTCATGACTTTAAATTCTGGTCTTGCTGTTGTTATTTTTACTTTGGGGCAGAGAGCATCTTATGTTTATTACATCTGAAAAAAAATCTATTCCTAAATAAGCTACTATTCACATGTACTTACTTGAATTAGGATTTCAATATATATATTTGTTGTTTTGAGTGTTTTGAGACAGAATCATGTGACATGACTGAGGATTGCCTAAAACTAATTATTTTCCTGTTTCTCAAACTTTGAATGCATCAGTAAACTGGACATCATCTCAATACATGAAGATCTCTAAAAATATGACTGGTACAATTAATTGGTTCTATATAAAAAATATAAATGCATTAGATCTTTGTAACTCAAGAATGTCCAGAGTATAATCTCATAATATCATGCCACTGATAAAATAACCATTTAAATGCAAGATAGTACAAAATTCACTGATTTAATATTACAACTTATCTTCCAGAAACTATCATTTATACAGTATTGGCATGATATTAAAAATATAACAATTATCTGTAATGGTTATTTCAATGTGCAAAGTTTTTTGTACTGCATATCTCTGGGAAGTAAAATTTTCATCATCTAATTAAACGGTATCATCAACTTATTGAAACAGACTATATTAAAAAAATAAAGAAACTTCAGCTTTCAGCCCTAGATGATTCGAGATAGATTTTTCTCTTGTCCATATTGTACCATCCTTGTGTACACCAAGCTAGCTGGCCTATGAGACAGAGTAAGACTCTGTTATGCCAAACCAGTAGGAGGTGCTGCAGTTACAAATGTTCACACTGCCGCATATGGCTTTCACATGAGTTGTGGGAATTTTAACTCAGATTCTCAAGCTTGCGCACAATAATTTCTTAACCCACTGATCCATCTCTTCAGCTCTGTTAACCTAATTTCTTGAAAAAGTGCACTCACCAATTGACCAGAATGACTAACCAGTGAGCTCTGGGAATCCACCTGTCTCTATGATCCAGGAACTGAGACGCCTGCCACCATGTTCATCTTTGCCATGGGTGCTGAGAACATGAATGCAGATGTTTATTCCTGCACAGTAGGCACTCTACTGATGGAGACCTCTCCTTCCTGCTCTCTCTGTTTTGTTCCCCCAAAACAACATTGCTTCTAATGTAGCTACTAATGTAGCAATGTGAATAATATAATTAATATATGTCTATATGCCATGGAATATTATTTTAAGATGTTAATTTATGTTGTAGAACATTTATTTAATGATGCAAAGATGGGTTGTATTCTTTTATGTTGAATTTGTTTAATTCTGTGAAGCTGTGTTACTGTGCCTGTCTAAACCAGTTGAATGGGCTACTGAAAGGCCAATAATAAAACAGGAGAAAGGATAAGGGGGGTTGGCAATCAGACAGAATAAACAGAAGAAGAAATCTGGGAAATGGAGATGGAGCAAGAGGAGAAGAACTCTAGAGGCTAACCACCCAGCCACACAGCCACATAGCTGCCCAGCCACACCCAGCCACACCCAGTCACCCAACCCCCCAACCACACAGCCACCCAGTTCTCCAGACCCCCAGCCACACAGCTGCCCAACCACACAGCCACAGCTGCCCAGCCCCCCAGCCCCCCAATGAATAAACTTGCATGTGGATTTAGTTGGGATCTGGGTGGTGCCCCCTCTACAAAGAGTAAAGAGAAAAACCAAGCATCTATAAACTTAAATCCTCAGGAGAAAAGATCACTCAGATACTCAGCAAGTGGAATTCCTAAGCAGAAAATAATATGCATGAGCTATGGATGCAGAGGGAAGACCATGGACCTAAGAAACCAGGACCTGAGCCCCACTGCTCCTGTGTAACTAGGCACTCTTTATTTTTGAATTATACTGGAGGCAGTGCTCCTTTAGCTCAATTTTGCTTTGTGTAGCTTAATATTTATTTCCTAAGCAAATTTATTAGTAAATCCTTTGCAGCATCAGCTTTACTACTTCAAGTTTCTCTTCCTCACTAAAAGAACAAGTACTCTAATGTATGCAGGCACCTACTATTACCAAAAGGACTGTATAAGGTGTTTTTTTTTTCTTCATGGCAGTCGCAGCCTGTTAACATTTGATGAAGTGTCAACAATAATTACCTCCTTGTGATGGAAATAACAACATACTTATGGATCGGCTTAATGGTGATGCCAAAATGTTTTTATCTCAACCCAAACACAAGCTCATTTGGTTTTCACTATGCTTTTAGTCTTTAAAGACCTCAGAAATTCTGGCTACAGATAAGGCCTTTTGGGACAAACATTTCTCAAATAATTAGCTTGTTTGCATACTGCAGCAAAACTCAGGCAAAGGTCCACAATGGCCTGCAAGTAATGAGTGCTAAGTGTCTGCATGGGCATCTACAACCCCCAAACCAAAGAAAAAGGATGAGACCTATAAACCACTCTTCTGCTAATGGAAGAATAGAATGTTAGCATCAGAGGCAATGCTAGTAGCCTTGCCCAATGTCTCTTCTGCAGCAAGAACCTTTCTTAAATTCTTCTTGCATAGGATCCCATTTCTCCTATTGCTTACGAATGCTTAACACTTTTCAAATATGCTGGATAGTTTTATGGCAACTTAATATAAGCCTCACCTAAGAGGAAGAAATCTCCATTAAGAAAATAAAGGTGTCCTCCCACAGCAGATGGGAGTGAGTGCAAAAACCCACAGCCACATATTATGCAGAGAGAAAGTCTAAATTGGAAGTCTCCAATAAGTTCTTCCCCTTGGAGACTGGGAAACCAAGGGGAGGAGGGGGAGGAAAGATTGTAGAAAAAATAAGAAGATGAAGGGCTCCAGAGGGCCCATTGAACCAACTAAGTGGAGCTCACATAGGCTCACAGATACTGAAATGCCAAGTTTATATGTCTAGCGTGGGTCTGCACCAGGTACTTTGTGTGTGTTATGGAGTGTTGTGGGACTCCTAACAGTGGGAGCAGGTGGATTGCTGACTCTTTTGCCTGCTCTTGAGACCCTTTACCTCCTACTGGGTTGCCTTGTCCAGCCTCCATATGAAGGTTTTTGCATATTGTTGTGTCTTGTTTGGCTGTTATCTTTGGGAGGGCTGTTCCTTTCTGAAAAGAAAGTGGATCTAGAAGATGTGGGAGGTAGAGGGAGATGAGAGGAACGGATGAAGAGGAAATTATGGTCAGCATATAGTGTATGAGAGAACAATCAATTTTCAATAAAAATAAAAGGTAAAAGAAAAAAAGAACTCCTCCATCTGGCAGGCAGTGGAGTGAGGAAGGACTTAGTTGTTGTTTTTAAGAGGCTGGCCTCTGGGCATTTGATCATGCTCCACTGAGTGTATGGACAACACAGATGGAACTTTGTGGGTTTTTTTCAGGGGGGGGGGGGGGGCAAAGGTAGGTATATGAACCTCAGAAGAATGGAAACAAGTATTATTGAAGTGCATTGTGGGAAATTCCCAAATAATTAATAAAAATAGTACATTGGGGGAAAAGACTGGGATTTTGAGAAGCTGAAGTACATTTTCTTAGCTAGTGATTGATGAGAGGGCCATCCAAGCCTAAGGTGTGTGGGCTGGAGGTCCTAGGTGCTATAAGGAGGTAGGCTGAGCAAGTCACAATGAGAAAGCCAATCAATACACAGCACTCTTCCATGGCCTATGCATCAGCTCATCCCTCCAGGTCCTGCTTGATTTGAGTTCCTACCTCAGTTTCTCTTAGTGAATGTGATTTGGAGTATATAAGCATAGGTCATATTGTTTTGTCACAGCAGTAGAGAAGTAGCCAGAACACCAAGGCAGCTCGCTGTGAGTGCTATTAAAACTTCACCCTGCATATTTAACTGTCCAAACCTGATTTGTGGCTATATTTTCTTTCTGGTTTTCTAACAAGTTTCCAGCTAGTTATGATGGCGCTGTTGCTGGTAGTCAAGAATGATGTTTGGAGTCCATCTGTCCAGGCGTCTAACTGCAGTTCCTCCAGACTTACAGGATAACATCTTCTGAGTTGTTTGTAACTGACTTGGAACAGTGCTCATTCACATACTGCAAGTGACTTAGTGAGCTAGGAACAAGACCATGCTAATAGAAGAGCAGTGGTGTGAATAATCCACTGCCCTGGATAATCCAAAAGACATTTTGGCTTGGTTTTGGAAGGTGTTCAAGGCAGATTTTAATTTTGTACAGCACAGGATTTGCCTCATAAATAGGTTTTGCTAAGGCTAGTGTTAAAATCCAGTGACTGTGGTCTCAGTAAACATACATTTTCCTGCAGAGGGGATAATGTATGTCAGCTGACTAGGCAGACATACCTGGCACTCACCATTCACAAAGCAGGCACTTGAATTCCCTCCAAAATAATAGAGAACTGAGTCCACAGAGGGCACTAAAACCTTCAGTTCTTAAGAAGGCTGTGTGTGTGTGGGGGGGGGGGCAGTGAAGGGGGAACTGGGAAGAGTAGAGGGAGAGAAAACTCCAGTCAAATGGGTGTAACTTATGAGAGAGAAGATTTTTTAAAAATAAAACCAAAATGAACAAAACCCAATTAGACAATATCTCTTCTTAAAAAAATATCTCCTTAAAAATGAGCATGCATGCCACATATATACTACTTTAGACCCTTTTTAACCTCTTCACTCTTTGCTACCTGTTTCGGCTCTGGTTACCAAAACAACCAGACCTAACCTCCACAAGCTTAGGAACCACAAACTTCAAACTTGTCTATCATCTGTACACTGCTCACAGGTATATTGGGTCTTTCCTTGGTATTTTCTAGTGATAAGAGCTGATTAAAAAAACTATGAGAAAATGAATGTCTTCCTGTGATGATGCTGGGACCAATAGCAACCTAGGGATGGTGTGGAAGCAGTGCCATATAAACCCCATCCTTTTGACATGGGAGGACTCTCCTGGGCAGCAGTCTGTAAACTTCTCTAACAATAACCCTCTATGATGGAGCTGCATGGACTACTTGATAGCAAAATGTGTTACCTTTATAGCTTACAGCTGTCATTGCTTGGAGCTGGAGTGTCCTCTACTGTTTGGCTACAGCCGATGGTACTGATTTGGAAGTGGGGAGTCATTATGAAGTGGGACCTCCCTTGCAGAAGTATATTACTATGGCTGGGCTCACGAAGGTAATGGCTTCCTCGGTTATGGTCTTTCTTCTGAAACAAAGAGTTGCCTCTGTTAAGTATTTTGCCACAGCAATGAGAGAAGTGGCTCATGTATGGGCTCATCTTGATTCCTTGGTTCACATTTTATACCCTCTCATATTTTATTTAGCCTCCTTAGAATCACATCCATAAAATGGCACCTCAAGTGCCTTTGCCATACTTTATTTTCTTGGACACTCAGTTTAAGGCAATTTAGAATTTTACAATCCTCCAGTGCACAGGGTAGAAGAGATGAGATGAAATATGTAGGCAGATTTTTCTGTCCCATCTGACAGCTCCTCGATAACTACAGAGACTTCTTACTTATTATGAAAGCTAAGCTGATAGCTCAGGCTTGTTTCTAACATGATCTTATAACTTAAATTAACATTCCCATTAATTTATGTTCACAGATTTATTATCTTTTATTTGCTTTCCTCCTTCCTTTGTGTTTGGGTGACTCCTCTCGACTCCATGGTAGGCAGAGTTTTCCTCTGCCAGCAGCTACTCTCAAATAATCACTCAGAAACTTCATATTAACTATAAATGCTCTGCCAATAGCTCAGGCTTGTTACTAGATAACTCTTATATCTATGTTAACCCACATTTCCTATCAATACTTTGTCACGTGGCTTGGTACCTTTTTCCCAATATGGCATGCCTATGTTGCTTCTATCTGTATCTGCTGGCAACCCTTCTGCCTCCTAGCATTCTAAATTTGGCTTTCCTGCCCAGTCTCTTATGCCCAGATATTGGCTAGTCATCTTTTTATTAGAACCAGTTTGAGTGACAAATCTTTACAGTGTACAAAAGAATTATTCCACAGTACTCCAACTTTCTTCTTCCCAGTGTTCTCTGCCCCCTCCCCCCCACCCCGAAATCCTGGCTAGCTATTGGCCATTCAGCCTTTTACTAAACCAATCCAAGTGACACATATTCACAAGGCACAAAACAAATAGTCCACAACAGAGGAGAAGTGAAAGAGGAAATGAGATGAAATGTAGGGCTGGAGTTTGTATCTTTAAAACCTGCTCTAGGTTTTATCTGCTCTAATCCATTCAACACAAATATTGCCACAGCTTCATAAGCACAGAGGGAAACAGTTTCAAACAGAGAAAAATATAAATGGCCTGTTTTTTCTTTGTTCCAGACAAGTTCTTAGTTTTTGTCTGCCTTCAGGCTTGCATACAACTCACTGTCCCGGGAATCCACTGTATTGAACCTGCCCCTTTTTAAAGACCCTTCCAATGAAAGGGGGAAATGAGTCCCCTGAAGCCAGCATTAGAAACTAAATGATCTGTCCAGGTGCTATTTAAACAAACAAACCAACACATAATAAACCCAAAACAACAATGACAAAATATATCCATGGCTGTTTTCCAAGAAGTAAAGCTGTCTGTGAAAGTTATGGCTCTGAGCCAGTGTTAGAAATGAACAGGTGTGCCTCAAGAGACAGGCTCCAGCACCTCTCTAGGCAAACAAAATTAACATGTGTTTCTTTTCTCAAGAATATGTAAAAAATATAGAATGAAAAAAAAAGGAAAATCCACAAATAGTAGTTCAGAAATCCTTAGAAAGCTTTACTGTATACACTAAAATGTGCAACTGAAACATGAGAACATGTGCTTTCTCCCTTATGCTGAAATTAATCTAATTGAACATATATATTAATGGGCCTAAGGAAAGACTCAGCTGGCCTTTTGTTACTTGGAATTCTGTCACAGGTGGTGGAGAGATATGTAAAATATATTTGATACTGAATATGCAAATTTTAATGTGAAGTTCCACAGTTTCCCTTCCAAGTACCTATTCTAAATATATAGAAATTCATTAACGTCTGTAGACTTCAGGTCTGGTTAATTTTGGTATGTGTTGTTTTTTATTTGTTTGAAAAGATTTTTTATGATAAAGTTTATAAAATTAATTAATAAAAAAGAAACATGTCTAATAACTCATCTCCAATTGCAAGGGCCTTGGGTCAATTTTCAGGTTAGTACAATACTGGATAATTGTGTTCTCCATCACACATTTCTGCCCCTTCACACGCATTCTCCATAATCACTGTGACCCAAGTACTGAGCAATACCTCAGAAGAAGGAACAATTGCTAATATAAGCACACCATACATAGCATAATAATTAATTCTGTATATATGTGTATGTATTCAAATTCAATACTTTTGCATGAATGAATGATTGATGAGATTAAGAATGGGTGGTAAGCTACTATTATAGTGTGATTCAGAGCATATGTATGACATTTAGACAGTGTAACAAGATCTTTAGTGGAATAACGTTAAGGCATTATATGTGTATAAAATATAATTTCTACATGCATTGGATAAATTTGAATAAATTAAAATTTCAACATTCGGTGAATTTATATGCTAGTAGAAGAATATGGTTTTGGTTATTGCTGTAATAATGCTTGCTCATATTTATGGAGTTTTAACAATGGTATTATATATCCTTACAAATATTATATTGTTTAATTTTCATAATGACTCATTAATTCTCATAATGAAGTCAATATGCCCATTCTCATTTCACTAAGAGCCAAATAGACATAGATAGTTAAGAACACTATGTAAGATAACCTAAAAGGAATAGGAAGAAGCATAGAAAATGTACAAGGTTTAAATATAGATATTCTTTTCTACACGCGTGATATCACTATGCTATCTTGTCTTTATATGTAATCATTTGATTTCTATAATAACTGATAAATATGCCAGTCACTGTATCCACAGACTGGAATAACTACCTCATGAATTCAGGCTTAGAGCTCCTTCTACCAACATAGTATACTTCAAGGAAGTAGAGTCTAGGACTCTGGGATTCTATATTCTACTTTCATGTCTGGTTGTTGATATACATGTTTGGGTGTTTTGTCTGCATGTATGTCTGTTCTCTGTTTGCATGCAGTGCCCAAAGAGGCCAGAAGAGGATGAGAATAGATCTTGTGAAACTGGAATTAGAACCATTGTAAGCCACCAAGTGGATGCTGAGTTGAAACTCTGGAAGAACAATCAGTGCTCTGCTGGCCCATCTCTCCAGCCCCTGTATTTCTTGTCTCTGACAGCAAGTGGCTCTGTGATCCTTGTGTATGCTCCACTCAGGATTGCCAAATTTTCTCATGCAAACCTGTGGAGAGAGGACATGGTAAAATCAGCAGTTACTCTTCACCTTAGGGTTGCCCTGTTTCAACAATGCTGTGTCCTTGTGGCAACCTTTGACTAGTCTAGGAAAAATGACTAACAAGATTTACTAACCAGTTGCACCTCCTAAGGTATGTGACTTTGGACTCAAGAGAGACTGGGCATAAAGACTAAATCACATAGATACAGAATTCAGAAATTATTTGCTTCAACTCTTCTGTCCATTGTGGAGAAGGCAATGCCCCAATGAGGCAAAGGTACCAAATAACTACTTTAAAAGCTCAGGTTATATGATAGTGTGTGATTATTATTGTGTAAGCTTATTTTTAGAGCAAATTAGAACTCTACTTGCTTTCTGATTCTCAGGTCTCAGCACCATGTGTTCTATGTCCATGTGAACATGTACCATCCAGTAACCAGAGGACACCATGAGTTGCTCCTATAACATAGACAGGCTACATGTTAGACACCATCATTTTGGGATGCCTCTATAACAGTGGGATATATAGTGATTCCTGACATCTTTGCCTGGCAACACCTGGGGCAGAGATAAACTAGAGTTAAAATTTAGAAGGTGATGTTCTTTATCCCACATCCCAATCTATACTTTTGAAAGAGCTAAGACTCTCACAGGAAGCTCTAAAGCTAGAGTCTGGAAGAGAAGACATCCTGCATCACATATGTCCTCAGGCTCTATATGGGCCTGATACGTGGGTTTTGGGATATATGACCAATTTATAAAAGACTTCTATAGACATAAATATAGATTATCCTGTTTTAGTTTTAGTCCCTTCAGTTTTTACTCAAGGCTTGCTGAAAATTAGCATAACTATACTCACCATAGTTTCAGTAATTGAGCATTGCATGTGGCCTCTGAGAATCTCTCCATTCATCTTTGCTTCCATTAGAGAGTTTACCACTGCATATCAATGTCTTCTCCTGTCGGCTCAACTCCAGAACACAACCTCGACTTGATTTCTCAAACTGTACTTGAGGCCCATATTGTCCTACCCAATGCTTGATAGTGAGGAGGTGCTCAGCCATCTCTGACCCTCATCTCAGGAATATGTTCTCTGTCGGGCTTTCCAGTCTTATATGGTAGATTCAAGCAAGTAGCAAGGATGTTGTTTTTCCAAGCCTTCTATTCAAGGCTTTGCATGGCCTGCAAGGTGACTCTAGTATTACCTTACTAAAGTGCCATTTAATAAGGACTGTTACTAAATCCAAGTTTGGAAGGCTTGTCCCAGAAGTAAATGAGGACGATTTCCTAGATCTGATTCTAATCAAGATATTAAGTCTTTATAATGGGAGGAGAGGCACTCAAATCAGCAAGCATTTTATCACCTCACTCTGTCTACCCTTATACTGCATTTTCAAAATTCATTCATCCCATTATGGCATTAGTCCATGGTATTCAGTGCCTATGGCTTACTTGGTATATGAGGTCCCAACATGCTTTGGCAAACACATAACTTATTGCTATTTGTCTTCTGTTATTGATTTGGTAGCCAGAGAGGAGGCATAAACAAATCTTGAGGAAGACCTGCCTCTAAGGTTTTCTCTATAGCTTCAAGCCAAGTTGAGGCAAGCTGCTGTTCCTCTAGAAAAGTGAGATGCTTATATGGCTCAGAAAGATGGTGAGATTTGAAGAGTAAATTTATTTAAATCCATCTTCCTATATAACAGTCCAGACCAGGGTCACATTATCTCTACTGAATCCTTCTTTGCCATAGTAAATTATCAGGTTGAGGGTTTAGGTTTTTTCTGAAACATACCCTCTTTCTGTCTTTAGCTAGTCTGCTCTCCAGCTTCAAGTAAAATGGTTCTGTTTAAATATTGCCAGGAGGATCTTTGACTCTCAGGCATTCATTACATTAAATTGGTTATCAATTCTCTAAGCCTTCCATCTTATCTCTTAAACTGTCAGTAATAATCAGCACATTATAATTTTAATTAGTCCTCTAGGGTATCTTTAAATTCCTATGGAACTGCATGCAGGACAGTCCTCTCACTGAGGCTGGCCCTAGGTAATCACAGGTAAAAATCTCAGCTATCACACTCACTGTACTACTAAAGATGGTGGACTATAGAAGCAGAAGGGCCACCATTGCTTCCTTCGTCTTTGCCAACAACCAATCTTTCCTCACTACTAGGCTCAGGAGAATCCAGCTCCCAAATCCCACTCATGCAACTTCTCCTTAGGGTGAAGTGCACATTTTCTAACAGCTGAAACTAAGACAGGAGGTCAAAGCTAAACAGAATAGCCTTTGGTGTCATTCTGCCTAAGATAAGATTCTTCTTAGTGCTTCTTTCTTATATCTTCTTAACTGTCCCCAACACAATGGATCTTATCCTCTTCCTTTCCACCATCAAACACACTTCTGCTCTTAGAGTGACAGTCTAAAGTCAGGCGGAGGGTGTGGAGATGGCTCAGTGACTAAAGCACATGCCTCACAAGTGTGAGGACCTGAATTGAAAACCTCAAAACCCACAGTCCAACACAGACAGACATGTGTGGCTATAATTTTAATTACCACCATGCAAGAAGAGAGTCCATGAAGCTCAGGGACCAACTAGCTTGGTGTGCCCAATAGAGAACATCCAAGTGTTCCTGTCTCAGACAGGATGGAAGGTGGAGACAAACACCAAAGAAATTATTTTCTGACCTCCATACATGCATGCCCACTCACAAACACACAGATAAGTTTGCACATGCTCACACATGCATTCACACACATGCACACACATACATGCATATAATCACGTAATCCTTTCCAAATAGCAAGCAATATTTTTTAATTCTAGATTTACACAATAAAGTCTTGAGTTGGCCATGGTAACATCAATGACCTTGAGCGTTAAGAGGGTCAAGAGATAGTGTAGAAATACAACTTCGGCTTGTGGGAAAGCCGAGAACAGGCTGAGCAGACACAGCAAGCTTTACCACTGGAGCTCTAATCTCTTATGATAGACCAGACAGATTGCTGATGAGAGAGAACAGCTTACAAAGAATAAAATGCCTCAGTATTTTTTTTTATTATTATTAAATTTGCCTCTAGAGACCGTATGGCCTTATATGAGGGCAAATTGAACAAATGTCCCATGAAGACAGAAGCTACATTGATGTTGTTCAGCAATATATTTTCAGCACTGATAAAACACTCAAGTCATAGCTTGTTGTCAGTAAATTTCTTGAATGAACGGATGAAGTCCTATTCCATACAGACATGTCTTAAAGTTTTAGATTCACATTGTTCTTCTGTAATTATTCTACCCATGAAATGGGTTTAACAACAGTACCTGTCCAGAAGCCTATTCTGAGGTTAAAATTTATCACATTGCAAGAGTTGACTCTTCCAGGCAAAGGATACAGTAAGGACTACTGAAATGGAAAGGGGACATGAAATGAAAGGTAAGTGATACCATCCCTTGAGAAAGATGTCTGGGTTTTTTAATGAGAACTGAGATAATAATAACATAAGTAGTAGCTGGATCAGAACTAGAGATGGTCATGCCTGAAAGCACCAAAACCAAAAAACACATCTGATGCTTCTAACTGATCAGAAAGGAAATAGCTAAAAAGCACAGCAGCAAGCAAAACAAAGCTGTTTGTTCAAAGTCTCTTTGGACAGTTCTGCCCCTGGAAACCACTGATCTCTGCCCAGGCTTCTCCATGAAAGCTGCTGTTCACATGGGAGTGATTTGAGGGAAATTAAGCAAACTACAGATGATGCCTGTGCAGTGTAAGTAAAGCCTTCCATGGACACCAAGTCAAAGAGCATAATTTTGACCTGACAGCTACTAGAAAGAAAAGCATATCTCTGTTCCACCTGCCTTTTTAATTCTTTTCTTTTTCTCTCCAGCCCTTGCAAGCAGCACAGATGGGGAGGAGAAAAGCAGATGATTCAAACTGGTACATTACGTGGGCACAAACAAGTTAGGGAAAAACATCTTTGCATGGTGAGAAAAATTCCATTCCTTTCTTGGACAATTTCTGAAGTATTGGAAACCATGGAAACTCATATAAATGTAGCCAGTGTATTGTACATTCTCAGTCTGAACAATAAAAACACAAACTTAATCTGCTAAAAAAAAAAAAGTTAAAAATAAACAGAACTTGGACACCAAACTTTGACAATACTTTTTATTCTCCCTAATAGAAGTTTAAAGAAATGAAAAACTTAAGAGAAAAGGAGCTACTTACTTGTTAATCTCATCAAAAATCTACATATGTGCACATATATTACCTGTGTATTGCATATGTAATATATAAATCTAGTAGCTAATATGTGCATATAGTCATAGAACCCTAGAGCTCAGAATATTCTCAGCTCAAAGCACTGTTGAACAATAAAACTATATAATAAAAATGATAGGAGTATATTTAGATGTATGAATATTAGCTTTCAATGGCTGATCTGTATCTCTAGCCCAATAACAGTATTTAAAAAAAAATATGACGAGGGACTTAATTTAATTGGGAGTATGAAAAATTAAATACACACAATAAGGTTGCAACTATGGGATCATGAAAACTCACTGTGAGTATTGTTTGGATACACACATAGAATAGTTCAGTGTGCAGAAAAGGATGTTCAGTTACAAAAAAAAAAAATGACAAAAGAGACTTAGCCCTTGTTGGCCCTCAATAGAGAAAGCTATCAGAGGGCCCAATTATTTTCATTAGAAGAAAGGAAAAAGTTTCAGGATCGATATGTTTGAAAACTCTTAGATTCATGGAGAGCACTGTGAGAGAATTTGGAGATGGATCAACTCACTCAGGAATTATTCTCCTTAGAGGTCAGAGGTGGTGTAATGAACAAATATGACAGAAAGATAAAACAAATTTAAATCATAAGAAAACATGGACCTCCCTTTGTCTCATGCAAGTCACATCACGAGACACCCCCATAAGCAGGACAGACTCAATGCGCCAATACATTAAAATGCCATGCCCTCTTTCTTTTCCTTATACTTTAATTTTTCACATCAAAGCTCAGGTTAAGCTTTAATCAAAATCTCTCAGTGACTAGAAAGCATTACACAGCGAATTGTTCTGACCTGTAAATGGAAGAGTTATCTGGTCTGACCACTCAGTGGAGATTTGGGTTGGGCTCAGAGCAGACCTCATAACTTGGACTCTACTTTTGTGTATTAAAGAGAACTTTGTTTCCTGCCCTACATTTGGAAACTGAAACCTAATGTTGGCTTGTGAACTAAAATAAAATAAAAACAGCAAGTTAACTGTACACTTGAGAAATTATCCTCACGTTATTTTGAGTTTTTCACATCCTGAAGCAGCCTGTTTCCTACCTTTAATAAGTTTGAGTTTGCTGTGCTCAGCATAATTGGACACAGCTGCCTGAATTTTCTGCCAGGGTGTGAGGAAAAATGGAGTTATTATTAGTGCTTGGTATTGCAACCTGCCTGGCCAATGTAAATCTTAGGATTCAAGTGTTTATTGGTTGTGAATTTTCCATTGTGAGGGCACCTAGGAAGTCTCTTCACTAATAGGAGTCTGGAGAAGGCAGCTGAAAAGCACCGGCACCCAATCACAAAGTTAATTGCTTAACCCATCTGCAATGTCAGAGTCAAGAATAGACACATTAGACCACATAAAATTGGACTGTACTCAAAATGAATAACTGCAGGGAGCAATTTTGAGGACCAACAAGTGAAGCTAGTAATGCTTTGAGTTACAGGATTTTGTCAGAGGGCACCTTCCTGAAGGAGCAGGTCTGAAATCAGTATTGGTTTGAATTCCTCCATCAGACTAGGTCAAGGACTTGGTCTAAATGGTTTCTTTAAGAGACACTGAAGTTGTGCTGTGTGGCAAATTATTCCTGGGGAGACTTGAAAACTTTTTTCCTCAACCCACATGGGGAAGAAACATCAGGCCAAAGTACAGATACTACCAAAGTCCAACATGTTGAACCAATGAGTTTTATTTGAGTTACTTATATAAATGAGGCCGAGAGGTTATATACAACAGCAGAAATAACTCAAAGAAAACTGCATCACTAAGGTCCACTAGAGCGTGGGTGACATTTCACAAAAATCTGAAAACCTGGAGAACACCGCACAGACTGTGAGACAGCTCACCAGTTGACGAATGTCCTTTCCAAGTGATTCATTAATCTAAGCCTCTTCTAGGCAGCTTGATCAGCCTTTGTTCCTCTAAAAGAGTTGGCTGGCTTTTGCTTCTTCCTGGCTTCTGGTCTTGTCTCTGACTCTTCCATGTAATTGGGCTTGTACAAAAGTCTTCCTTGCAGCTTGCCTCACCTAAGAGTGATTCTCAGCCATCTTAAATACTTATATACTCTTGGGAATGGAGGGGGACTTTGTGAATCTGTTCAGTTTCAGGTATTTCCTGCTGCTCTTAATGGAGCTTCCCTTCAGAGTGGAGTGAAACACCTATTCCTTATTTCACTTCCCTGTAAAGATCCTGCTATTTCAATTTCTTTTCCTTTATGTTCCATGACCTAAGCAGTTTTTCTCCTAGTTGGAGGCTTTTAATTTTGGAGGAAATGGCTACATAACAAAATGAAACAGAGATGAAGGGAAATAAAGAAAACCGAAACCAAAACAAAAACAAAAAAACAAACAAAAACCAGTAAATCATTAAGCAAGTTACCACAAAGAGCAAACAGAGCTCAGCCTCATAGACAAGCAGAAAGAATTTACTTAAGGTCATCTTACCTAGTGGGTGAGGGAGCTGAGGTGTTCACACACTCAATCTGGAGGCTGTTGCCTCTTGCATTTTTTATTTTTTAATGTTTAGCACTTCTCAAATATTTTGAATAGAAATAGTCACCTTTTATTATTTTGGAAAACAAACGTTAATATGAAAGAAATGCAGATATTGGCAATGGAAGTTGGCTAGAACATAATAAAAACTGCAAAATGAGATTAGGCCACTAACAGAGACAGATAACCTTAAAACTCCTGTGAGTACAAGAATGTGCTTATTCTCCCAGATGAAGTAACTTCAAGGGCTACTGTGTGGATAGAGAATTCAAGTCAGTTAGCGGATGTTTTAAATAAGTAAGTATGCTGTGTGCAAATCAGGACAGAAATCAACACAAGCACCTAGGTGTCACTCTTCATCATATCAATTGGCAGACATTTTTTACAAAGGGCCATATAGTAACATTTTTGACAATTCAGCTTACACTGTCTCTGTTGTTTATAATCCCTACTTTTGTATTTGTTTGTTTTAGCAACCCTTCTTTAAATACTTACTGGGTTCCATGGTATATACCACTCCCTCCCCCCATGTATCTGGATTTGTTCCATTAGTCATAGTTGGGAGCAATAAATTCCATTTCTATTTTACATATAAATGATTTGAACCATTTGCCCAGAAGTGTGTAGATTCTGTAAGACATGGGGTCTGATCTGCTTTGTTTAATTTGCTATTACCAACATCTTGCTAAAAGAGTTCTTTGCATATGGACTTCACTTAATTTTTCAATGAATAAATAGTTCAAATAGCAGTTCTGCCTGAGAGAACACATCACAATTGCAATTATTCATCTGAATTGATAATGGGTCCTTTGTCAACTTTTATGTGCCCATCGTTTACAAATCCGTTAAAGTCTTAGTGATTCATAAAACCTGAGGAAAATCAGATGTCTTTAGTGCATGACATGATGTATGGAGAACATCCCTAAGAAAATTGTGGCCTGCCTCAAAGACAGGCTGAATGAATATTAATAATTCCTCCTTTTTTTTCCTTTGTGTTCTGCCAATCTTTGACAGAGCGTGGGGTAGAAATAATTTTTTTTCTACATGCAGCCACCCAGTTTAACTAGTACCATTTAATGAAGATGCTGCCTTTCTTTTCTTCCTTTAACTTTTTTAGTTTTTTTTTTACATACCCACCACTGTTCCCCCCTCCCCCATTCCCAGTCCTGCCCCAACTTGTCCCCACCATTCATTCCTCAGAGAGGATGAGTCAGTCTGGCATATCCAGTTGAGGTAGGACTAACCCCTCCCCCTCATATCAAGGCTGAGCAAGATGTTCCTTTGTAGGGAATGGGCTCCAAGAAGCCAGTCCATGCACGTCCACGATCCCTCTGGGAAAGGGAAATAAGTAAGATCTCCTGAGTAAATTGGGATCATATGGAGAGGGAGCAAGGAGAGATAGAAAGAGAACGTGAGGAAATGGGATGGTTGAGTTGAAGCAGGTAGGAACAGAGAGGGAGAATAACCAATTAGATATCTTGATAGAGGTTATATTGTGGGGTTAGAAAGAAACTTGATAGTAGGGAAATACCCAAGAACCCACAAAGATGATCCCAGCTAAGACTCCAAGAAATAGTAGAGTGTATAAACTATCCTTCCCCTATAATCAACTTAATGGCCACCCTATTGTCATTATAGAAAGAAAATTATGTAGTCAAGAAATCTAGAATCTGGGGAGTCCATCCAGGTAAAAGGAGAAACACACTAGGCAGAGCCATGGTTGCTACTATTGTGTTGCGAAATAATCAGCAGAGTGAGTGACATAGTGACCAAGTTTGTTAGGCAAGAAGCCAAGAAAAAAGCATTTTCTAATGAACTTTACAAACTAAAACAAATTCTACCAATCAAACTTTCCTGGAGAAAAGATACTGGCCAAAATAAAGCACTGCAACAGCTAATGCATAGCTCACTCAGTAGTATGCAATATATGACGTGTTTCATTGATCAAATCCCAAACATCCCTCATGTATTGACTTATATAATCAGAGAATAAAGCCCATGAGATATGGATGGATGTTGCCAATAGTTTCTGGACGTCCTGTCCAAGGTCCAGACCTGTAGTCCTATCGTCACTTAGCCCCAAATAATCATACAAATGCTTATATTAATATTTTATCTTGTTCAGCCTATGGCTCAGGCTTATTGTTAGCCATCTCTTGCATATAACCAAAGAAAACTATTACTATAATTATCTGATTTTCAACTCCATCAAAGGCCACAGAAGAATATAATATTACCTGAGTAAACAGGAAGTACATTGCAAGCAACATCCAAATTTTATAAATGAAGGAGACATCTGATTGCCTGGACAGTCATACAAAATTCCTTTGTAATGTCAGGACATTCATCTTCAGCCTACAGGCCTAGAGTATCTGGTAGACTTTTTAGTGAAGCAAGAAATTTGAAGGACTGTTCTTCCCATTCTGGCATAGTGCATTAGTTCCTTCTCTCTGTGTCTTTCAGAATAACTGACAGTCTGTATGAAAGCAGGAACCTGAAGAAACAGAGGTCCTTCCTGTGAGTGACACATGTCCAGTTTATATAGCATTCTGTCAAGCAGTCAAAGTAAGAATTATCTCTTGCACAGTGGCTAACTATTGCCACAAAGAAAGCAAATTTCACATGGAATTTCTTCTATGTCATCATCCTCTTGAAGTAGATTTATGCGTCCAGGAACAGCATGTCTTACTGTTCAGAAAAGTCTAAGTTTTTAAAATATTTTAAATGCCATATTCTTCAGGTCTTTGAAATGTTTAAAGATTTTTCTAATTGAAATATGTCTTTGTATAACTAAAAAAAACCTAAATAACATGCCTATAAGTTTGATTATCATAGATGAATAACTGTTAATCCTATATTTTTTAATTATGCATCATAATTTTAAATGAATATCATAGACATAATATGTTAAACAAAAGTAGAAATACACATACAGTATAACAAAATTGACCTTAAATTTCTGTCAGTAAACCAAAATCCACAGTATAAAATATTTTGAGATTAACAATTAATTTTTGGATCAAAGTAGATTCAATAAGCTGGATCATCATAGTTGGCAGGCAGCCTTGAAGCTGATGTGGCCATTTTTTCCCATTAGAGATTTTTCAGGTAGCCTTACATAATCAAATCTGGTCTTTCTCAACCCAGAGTAAACCCACAATCTCTCATTTTCTGTGGAAATAAAAAGAAAACCTCTTCTCCAAACTGGCATATCTTTTGACTTTAATTTTGAAGTCACGTTATCTGCAAAATATATAGGTTGTATTAATCCAGCAGCATTCATAACCAAATGTCTCTTAGCAGTGCCTTCTCTATCCTTAGCAGTCAAACAATTTAAAGACAAAATTGTCATACAGTATCTAGAATCTCTATGTATTTTCTATCTTTATGTGTGGTGCATCACCTTCCAAGCCTATGTGTATTTTTAAACATACCATAAACTATTTAGAGGTGTTTTAAAATCTATCTTTACTGTGTATCTCTTATCTTTTTCTGTTTCTGTGCACACCTTTAATCTGTTATGGTGTGACTAAAATTAAAGGGTTAGCTATGGAGGTTTGACAGATACTGGCAAGAACCATGTTTTTTTACCACCACAACTCTGGGGGATTTTAGGGTCCACGCTGCCACAGAGTAGAGCACCACCACCTACTGCTCATAAATTTCATGCAAACATTAGCTGAAGGGCCTCTTAAAATAGCCTTGTGTGGGATTTTACCACTAATGCTGAGTTAGCAATCTATCTCTAATGAATCAGTGTCTCTGCTCACTGCCAGCAAACAGAGCTGACCCAAGAAAATGCTGCTACTCTGAAGCTGTCTTTCACTCTGTTTTCTTTTAATCTATAAGAGCATTAACTTTCAATCTGTCATCAGAAACTCATGCTTGTACTGAGGCGCCTGTGAGATTTCAGGAACCCAACATGATTCAGCTCAGACTGCTGGCAGCACACCTGCCATTGTATAACTCAAGCCTGACTGCCACTCTGCACCATTGCCCACTTGAGAGAGACAACTAAAAAGTTGTTTTGGACTCCTTATTAGAATCTTTTTAAAGATTTCTCACGTCTATGTAGATTGTGCAGTTTGAGCACTGACAGCTCTTCCAGAGGTTCTGAGTTCAATTCCCAGCAATCACTTGGTGGCTCACAACTATCTATAATGAGAAATGGGAATTATAATTATGATTAAACCATATTATTCTGGATCAGGTTGGGATTAATTTTGTTTGTCTGTCTATTTTGCCCTGTTTGTGACACGGCCTTACTATATCATTTGGGTTGATCACAAATTCACTGTTCTCCTGCCTCATACTTTTAAGTTCTGGGTACAGGCAAGACTTAACATATCTAGCTCTAGTCTGACTATTAATGTAATTTAATGTATTTAATGTAATTTGTATGCTGACAGCCTGAATAAAGAAGAGGCTCCGTGAAGATGACTTGGCTCCACAGTAGGTGGGTCTTTATCTGGGAATAGAAAGGGTCATAAACATAAAGAAAGTAATATGAGTGAATATAAGGGAAGGCTTAGAGGGAGAAAAGGGAAATTATGTAATTATATTCGATTCTCAAAAAATAAAATTCTTTAAACAAAAATTAGAAACAAAGATGCTTAGTCAGTTTTCCCTTCTTAAAGAAAAGAAATGAGTGAAAATAAATTGTAAAGAAAGGTATTGTACATTAAGGATGGGATATGTAGGAGCATGAGAACTGGAAAAGCTAAAGAGAAGACAATAATCCAAGAAGCCATCATACTACGAACAAGCTGACCTCAACTTATCAGCAAAAGTTATGGCAGGTCCTATAGGTATGAAAGAGCTGTGGTGTATTTTATAATGGGAGTTCAGCTGGAGAATAATAAAGGTCACAGTTTCTTTGACAGACAATCTATGTGGCAGGCATGGAATAACAGGTAAGAGAGATGTACTTGTTACATAATGTTTTACAGAGTATCTGAAATGTTACAGATAAGCCATAGTACCTCATTTACCCTTTTCTACAAACATTTAATGTATATTTCTGGAAGGAAAGAAATCTCATCACTGCTTGAAACAAGAGGGATCCAGAAATTTATAATATTTGTGTGAATTCATCTTCAGGGAAAAATAAACCACACATACTCTACTATTGATAGACTCTTTTTTGAGACACAAAGATTCCTGGAGAGGGGAAGCCTTCACTAAGGTTCAAAACATCCTCTAGATGAGAAAGCACGGTGGTGCTACAGGGGGAAAGAGTCCTGTGGGCAAATAGAAGATGACTCCTGACTCCAAAGCATAGATCAGAAAAGAAGTCATCATGAATTAAACAAGGTAAAGGACATTATTTAGTATGGACTTTCTATACAACGGGTAGAACATTGTACAGAATTTTCAATGTGTGCTGAAAATTTAAGAGAACATTTTATACATGAAAATGTGTGAAGGCATAGACTCACCTTTATAAAACTTTACCTCAGAGAAAGATCATTTTATAGACCATCTAGTGTCCATGGGCAGGGCTCAGATCTGAGAAGAATCTAGGAAAAATCTCAGGAATTCACCTGAAAGCTAATAGATTCAAAAGTTGGTTTTGCACCGAAAGTTTAACCAAGTTTTAAAGAATTACTCTACCTCACATCCTTCACCCATTCCTGAAATGCTAGAACATGTAGCACCCCACTTGCATATTTATTTCTTTATCAACCCTCCTATCCCTGACCTCGGAGCCAGATTTCCTTCTCTGCATTGAGGGCTCAAACCTGTCCAAAATCATATGTGTTTGCATTAGAATCCAGCTCCTTGGTGGTCTTTTAAGGGGTTTTCGATGTGGGTACAGTAAATGGAGTTAAGATTTTACTTTGAAGAAGATATTCTAAAATCAATGAGGATTATATAGATATTTTTAAAAGAATGTAGTAGCCATAGCTTAAATCATTTTACATCCAATAAATTGAGAGAAAAGGTATAAATAATTCATTAAAAGATGTGTGTGTGTGTGTGTGTGTTTGTGTGTGTGTGTGTGTGTGTGTGTGTGTGTGTGTGTGTATAATTTGTCCTTAAATAGATAGCACAAAAATAAAACAAAGGCAGCAAAAAAGAAATAATAGAAACCTGGGTTGGGAGTTAACTCAGTGGATAAAGAGCTTGCTACCAAACCCAATTACCTGAGTTCAACCTCCAGAACTCACATAGCCTGTATGTTTGTTGTAGTCAACTTTAATACACACACACACACACACACACACACACGCACACACACACACACACACACACACACACACACACACACACACACAGAGAGAGAGAGAGAGAGAATAAATTTAAAGAAAGAAAGAAAAATCATAAGTAAGAGATATTTATGCTTAGCTGCATAAAGACATGTTGTATCCTGGTCAGGTAAGTTAAACTCAATTTTTAAACATTAACACAACTACAATTATAATATAAAGATGATATTATGATATTTAACTTTGTTAGTACACCTTCATGTTTGGTGGTAACCATTCACATCTCTTATTTTTTCCAATTAATTAGTCTTGCTAATAATCATCACATTGACAGGAGGCTTGGTAAGTTACCTTCCTCTCTGGGGACCAGAAGCCATAAGGACTTTCCCATTCCCAAGATGGTTAGTCTGAAGGATGTTCAGAAGAACTCCCTGGAGTGAGAGTTCTATGATTATGACTCTCCTTTCTCATTCCCACAAGGTTTTGCTGTTGAGGATTTGTTGCTTTCAGTCTGTAAAGAACATTGTCTCCCTCCTGAAAGGATTATTCACTCATTCAGAGAACTGTTCAAGCTGTGCTAGTTCCTGAAGGGGTCTGGTCCAGCAAGAACTGGGCAGTGGAACCCTGGTTTGATTACATCAGGAACCTCATCAGTCAGAGTTTCTTGTGTGGCTTTATCAGAAACCACTTGCTTTCCTTGACAGTATTGTTATGGGATGGACTCTGGTTACTATCTCTTGGCTCAGAAACAGGTTCCTCTTCCTGAAGTGAACTACCACAAACAGTCAAACACAAAAAACTCTGGTGGCATCTCATTTCTGTGGTCAAGAGTGCCTCTAACCCTCTATGAAAGACTTTTGTTATCTTTTATGTACCTGATAATTCTGTGGGCACCCAGCTTCAACAAATCTACCCTAGTATGCTTTTAATGTGACCATTATCTGAGATGAGTATTTCTGTTCTATTTTTTTAAGAGATTAAAATTCTATCATGTTTGATAAGGTCATATTTTAAATGACTAACTACTGGTCACAATAATAAACATAATATAGTGTGCATGTATACATAGTGTGTGTGTGTGTGTGTGTGTGTGTGTGTGTGTGAGAGAGAGAGAGAGAGAGAGAGAGAGAGAGAGAGAGAGAGAGAGAGAGAGAGAATGAAAGAGAGAAAGAGGGAGGGGCAGAGAGAGCATAACATAGTATAGTAAGAAAACAGTTGAGTTGGGACAATTTATTAAGCATAGTTTGAGTCAAATCAAATCAAAATAAAATTGTTTAGCTAGAAATTCTGCCTCAGCCTCCTCCTTCCTTTTCAAACCCTGCCCCTCAGAAAGCTCACCAAGCAATGGCTCCTCCTCTCAGAGCTCCTCAAGACCAGATGTATAGGGTATTTAAGATCCAGTCCATAGACTATGATGTGATTTCTCCTCTTCCCCTGAGATCTCCTGGGGATGCTTTAGCCATTAAACCTGAACTTTTAATTTGGCTTGATTTGGCTTATGTATGG
This sequence comes from Phyllotis vaccarum, assembly GCA_033318265.1. Lineage (NCBI taxonomy): Eukaryota > Metazoa > Chordata > Mammalia > Rodentia > Cricetidae > Phyllotis > Phyllotis vaccarum. Next base: position 46,310,074 of record JARWLC010000009.1, read on the forward strand.
GCCAAATGATGACATTTATAGTACTAAAATTAAATGTAAAATAAGGCCATTTAAATGGGAAGTACAACCACTCCAGACAAGAATAAAGGAGTTTTTATATTGAGTTACTATATTTGAATAATGTAATAAGAAACATATCAACAATTAGCAAGAAAGATTAAAAGATACACAATAAAATATGAAAATTTAATAGAACAGTTTGGGCTTTTGACAGGATTTCAGGGAGAATAGCATACAAACAATATACAGAGGAATCAATCATGCACAATGCATAATTATTCATAGAACTGATTTTTCTTTTTTATTTAATTTTTTAACATACCCACCAATGTTCCGCTTCCCTCTTCCCAGTCCTCATCCCAGTCCTTCCCCAGGCTCTCCTCACTGCATCCCCTCATCCATTCCTCAGAGAGGGTAAGGACTCCCAGGGTGAGTCAATGCTGTCTAGCAAATATAGGTGAGGTAGGACCACCAAGGCCGTCCTTCTTCTTCCCCAGTATCAAGGCTGAGCAAGGTATTCCTCTTAGGCAATGGGTTCTAAGAAGCAACCTCATGCACCAGAATAAATTCTGGTTCCACCGCCAGAAGCCTCACAAACTGTTCATTCTACTGTTATCCACATTTGAAGGGCTTAGGTTCTCCAGCTGTTATTTCAGAGTCAGTGAGCTGCCTTCATCTGCTCTTCCATCATTTGGATTATAGGGGAGGACCAGTTTAGACACTTTCTCCACTATTGCTTAGGGTCTTAGCATGGGTCATCTTTGTGAGTTCTTGGGTATTTTCTCAGCACCAGGTTTCTCTCTAGCTTGACGGTGGCAGCTCCCTTTATCAAGATATCTATTTCATTATTCTCCCCCTCTGTCACTCACCCAACTCAACCATTCCATTCCCTCATGTTCTCTTCCCACCTTCTCTTGCTCCCTCCCTCCTATGGTTTAATTGACTCTGGAGATCTTTTCTATTTCCCCTTCCCAGAAGGATCCATGTATGTCTCTCTTAAGTTCCTCCCTGTTACCTAAGTGCTCAGGGGCAGAGAACTATAGCCTGGTTATCCTTTGCTTCATGTCTAAGATCCACTTATGAGTGAGTACATACCATTTTTATCTTTCTGATTATGTGTTATTTTACTCAGGATGATATTTTCTAGATCCGTCCATTTTGCCTGCAAATTGCAGAATGTCATTTTTTATTTTTTATTTTTTTTATTTTTTATTTTTTTTACTGCTGAGTAGTGCTCTATTGTGTAACTATAGCACAATTTTTTAATTTATTCTTCAGTTTAGGAACATCTAGGTTGTTTCCAGGTTCTGGACATTATAAATAATGCTGCTGTGAACATAGTTGAGCTAATGTCCCTGTGATAAAAATACACATTTTGGGGGGTGTAGTATGAGGTTTCTGGCCCAGACTTTTGGGCCTAACTTCAAGGTTTAGGGACTACAGACCCGCAGACCCACAGACCCGCAGAGACACACACACTTTCATTAGTTTTAGGCTGATAGGCCTCAGGCCCAGGCATATAACTCGCTAACTCTGTACCCTTCATCTAACCCATGACTCTTACCCTGTTCAGCCATGCAGCTCGGTACCTTTCTTTAGAGCTGCATGGTTGTCCTCTGCATCCTGCAGCTTCTCTCTGATGCTCTTCTGGCACTCTGCTTTCAGAGATTTTCTTAGTCTGGTAGCCCCGCCTACACTTCCTGCCTGCCTTTGGCCAATCAGCTCTTTTTATTAAACCAGTGGGTGGGACAATTATTTACCATGAAACAACACAATACCCCTACAGGGGGGTATATGTCAAGCAGTGATATTGCTGTAGGTAGACTGGTTCCCAGTTTTCTAAAAAACTGCCATAGTGATTAGCAAGGTGGCTGTACAAGTTTACACTCCCACTAGCAATGGAGCAGTGTTCTCCTTACTCCACAACCCCTCAGGCATAGGGCGTCATCAGTGCTTTTGATTTTAGCCATTCTGACAGGTGTAAAATGTTATCTCAGAGTTATTTTGATTTGTGTTTCCCTGATGGCTAAAGATATTGAGTAAATCTTTAAGTGTCTTTCAACCATTTGAGATTCTTCTGTAGAACAGAATTTTGCATATTAAAAATCTATCTCATTTTTAAAGATTACAGATCATTTACCTAAATTGGTTATACTCTATGACTGTAAAACCCATGTTAGTTTTCCAAGGTAGAAATTACATCCCATTTCCTTTGATAATATTTCAATAAAGCCAGCAATGAACAACAAAAGTATATTTCAAAACTGACACAAGAAAAATTTTTAAAGAAAAATCAAAAGTAAGCAAGCTATTTGGAAAATAATGGCTTTGAAATGAATATAGAAAACAGTAAGAGCTGAAAGAAGAACATGCACACCTTTGAATTAAAGCAATAATTTCAAAGAAACAGAAGTTGATATACATTAGGCTTTTCACATCAAGATAAAAAAGTCACAAGTTATCATACATTTTTGAGCTCTAAAAATTACTAATCAAAATCAATCATAAAAATATATTCAAAAAAAGCAAAACATTGATATTTGAGTGATATTTTTTTTATGAAACACAGTGGACTCTGGCCTGATAAAATCAAAAGTCCCTGAGAAAGATCAAGTTGAGCATCACTGAACACCTTTGGTGTTAACATTTTTATCTCATTACTGGATCTGAAATGAAGGCAACTGTGTAATTTACAGGAAAAGCACTATAAAAACACATTATATTTAAATGAAAGGGAATTAGTTAAAAAAAATAAAGTTAACAAGAGCCTATTGAAGGAGAGAAAACCAAATTCAAACCAATGACTGCACCGCAAATAACATAGGAAATGCTGAAGATTGCTAAAATTAAATATGGTATTAAATATACTACTGCAGTCTAATAATAAAGGGTGACTTAAAGGACAATTAGCCTGTTGGAAACTAGTTCCCATAGCCACTGCTTTGTGAAGTTTCTGAATGGCCTATGCTTGGTGAGTCTTCATCTCCTCAATTATGAACAGTTAATACCATAAAACTTCATGCAATTTTAGTGAGATTTTCAAAAGATTACATCCATAAAATATTTAGTAATATTTATTAAATATATAACAATAAAGTTGAATATTAAACAATCAGTAAATGTAACTTTCTTCATTTTATTATTAGCCTTTCAAGACAATTTATTTCAAAACTGCAGGGATAATTTAAGTGTATATTAACACATTTTATTGCACCAATGGATCAAAAGGATTTTTGAAAAACTGATTATCTTAGTATATTCTGAATGATATTAATACTTTTTAATATGCATTCTTTATAAAACAATGAGTTTCAGAAGGTGAGAAATGTACAAGTAGTATTTAACAAACTAAAATTTTAATCATGGGATAAAATACAGATCATACTTCTTAATCAGCTTTACATTTGAAAATGAAGTCATTAAGTGAACATTTCAAGAAAACCATCTAAATGCAAGAACAACAAAAAAATGCATTCCATTTTTGTCTATATAAAGTGAAAGCTGTGGCCTCAAGTCTGAAGACCTGTCAAGAGACTGACAAAAGGCATGGAGGAAAATCAGCACCATGAAAGTGAGCAGTAAGTGAGGTCATGCTCTCAGAGCCCAGCCTTTCAAAGCATGAATCCCCAAGGTGAGAGAGGTCCATGTTCCTTCAAAACCCAAGTAATTAACCAGTGTTTATCCAAAGGATCTATGTGCTGGCGTCAGGGTCTCCAGAAGCAGCTTTGATTTATACAGAAGAGGAAACACCATGTACATAAAAACTCCTATCTGCAGCCTTCAAGTTTAGAAATTAGCTCTTTCTTCAGAAGCACTTCATGTGACATTCCCAACTATTTTTTAATGTTATATCTGGACATGGGAAAATAAAATCTAAAATATGCCCCAGTTCAAAGAACACATGATAGCATGCTCAGAGACTCCTTTCCCAACAGGAACTGTAATAATTTGTTGGTCCTAGGAAAAAAATTAAAATGAATGACTTTAAAAAGGCCATCATCTTCGTGTCTGTTTAGATGACCTCTCTCACACACAGAGAGAAAATATCTGATCAAGAACATAAAGATCTGGAAAAGTCCACCTTGAATGCTAAAAATTAACAATGGAATTGAGTCTCTGAAAACGAGGGAAGAGGAGACACAAGGAGATGACAGAGGATGCGAAATACAAACAAACACATGGGGGGGGGGTAGAGAAGCAGTAGCAAAAACCCAACATTAAAAGAAGGAAAAATCGGGAGAAAGTGGAATATTGTATAAAGAATACTAAATTACAGGGAAGGGTAATGTTTTTAAAAGAAGCAAAATAATATGGAAGTAGAGTATAAAGCATTTGAGAAAGTTCTAACTTACAACAACAGCTGGTTTATCCATTTATGAATTTACAATCAAAGTTGTCACTGAAAACATCAAAGATAATATATCTTAAAACAGTACAGTTAAAAGACTGACACTAGTTTAAACAATGGAAACTGGGTGGAGCGACTGAGTCCTGTAATCTTAGCATACAGCAGGCTGAAACAGGAGAATTGTACATTTAACAGTTTGTGTCTACCCTGTGCAGCATAGAAAATTTGAGAAGAGCCTGGGCTGTGTCATAAAGTCCTGCTCTTACCCTGAAACAACAACAACAAAACCCAGTTAGCTTGGAAACTCACAAGCCATGTTTTGAAACTTTTAAAATAGATTCTGTGGCCTCCTTCTTGTGATTAGAGAAATACAGGACCACTGCTCATATCTAAAATCCACAGTAATACAAGACCACTGCTCGTATCTAAAATCCACAGTGACATGGGGTCCAATGGGTAGTTCAGAATGGAGGCATAGCAGATTTTTTTTGCTGTCTTTTTATTCAGCTTTTAAAAGAATTATTATATATCCCAGCCACATTTTTCCTTTCTTCCTCTCCTCCCAGTCTCTCTTCCCTCCAACCCATTCTGTTCATAACCCTAATCCACTCTATCTATTCCAGAAAGGGTAGGTCTCTCTTGGACATAAACAAAATATGCCATATCAAATTGCAGTACGATTAAGCACTCCTCATGTAGTAAGGCTAGGGAAGGTGACTTAATATGAGATTTAGTGTCCCAAAACCCAATAAGAGAGTCAGAGACAGCCCTTTCCCCCACTGTTAAGAGTCCCCCAAGGGACCAAGCTACACAACTGTAATACATATACAAAGTGCCTAGGTCAGTCCCATGCAGGTTCCCTGGTTGTTGGTTCAGGCTCTGTGAGCGCCTATGAGCCTAAATTAGTTGATTCTTTGGGTTTTCTTGTGGTGTCCTTGACCTGTCTGACTCCTACAATTCTCTTCCCTACTTCTACAGGATCCTCCAAGTTCCGCCTAGTATTTAGCTGTGGATCTGCATCTGCTTCCATCAGTTGTAGTGGAAGCCTCTCTGATGACAATTGGGATAGGCACCAATCTACGAGTATACAGCCTATCCTTAGGCACCGTTAAACTGACGTTTCTTTCCACCTCCAGTTGTTTTGGGTTCTATTTTAAGTCTCTGGGTTATCCAGCCTGTGTGGGTCCTGGTGCTCAAGGCAGTGTCAGGGATGGGCTGACTCTCATAGCATGGGTCTTAGGGTGGACCAGTCATGGGTTGGCCACTCCCTCAATATCTAAGCCACTTTTACTCCAGCACATCCCATAGGCAATACAGAATGTAGGTCAAAAGTTATATGACTTGATTGTTTTCCCACTCCCTCCACTTGAAATCTTGCCTAGTCACAGGAGATGACCAGTTTAGTTTACTTATGCACTGTTGCTAGGGGTCTTAGCTGGGGCCAGCTTTGAAAATTCCTGGGAGCTTCCCTTCTACCAAGTTTATTACCTGACCCTGAAATGCTGTCCCCTTTCCTATAGTCTCTGTCTGTACTCTCCCCCTCTGCCTTCCCCACCTGATTGCTCTTGTTCCCATCCCTGCTTGCCCTTAGCCCACTCATAAAATATCCTCTATTTCCCCTTCTATGTATCTCTTCTTGTATCCTCTGTCTGACCTAGTCACTCTGGGACTGTGGATTGTAACATAGTTATCCTTTGTTTTACAACTAATACCACTTTTGTCTTTTTAGTTCTGGATTTCCTCACTTGGAATCTTTTATTCCATCCATTTGTCTTTGTCCATGTTTCCATTCATTTGTCCATGGTGTCATTGTTTTTAACATCTGACAAATTCATTGTGTAAATGTACCACATTTTCTTTATCCATTCTTTGGCTGAGGGACATCTAGGTTGTTTTCAGGTTCTGGCTATTACAAATAAAGCTGCTATGAACATAGTTAAGTAAATGTCTTTGTGGTATGATTGAGTACTCTCTATACCACACCACAAACATTGCAAAGAACTGATAAACGAAACAAAGAACACACCAGAAAAGAAAAGAGAGAAGTTATCCCTTCCTCAGACACAGAACACAAATTCAAAATCCAAGCAAAGCTGTGGTCAATGCAGCAGAAGCCTAGAACAGCTGTCCTCAAGGTCTACATGTCTGTCCTAGATCATATTATACTTCACAAGCATGTTGCCAAGGGCAGGAACCCACAACCACTCCAAGGTTATGCTAGATTCAAGACCACAGCATGTACTACAGGGCCAAAGGGTATCAAATGGTAGCCACGGTGGGCCAGAAAGTACACATTTTCCTCTAAATTAAAGAAAATGTGGGGATTGGAAAGCAGTGATGACAAAGCAGTAGTAATGGAAAGAATTAAGGGATGAGAGAAGGGAGGGAGGAGAAAGGAATGGGGAAAGGTAGATGGCACCAGGCCCAGTTTCAGAAGCTATACAATATATCTTGAAGAAAATCATTGTAACACTAAAGTTATCCAGAACATAGACAACTACAGAAAGCTTTTGAATAATTTTATTTTAATTTTCTCATTTCTTGAAAAATTTTAATTACATTTATAGTAATTTCATAATTCTATTTAGTCTTTAGAATGTTTTACATGTATGCAATTAAAAATGATCATGCACACCCCACTTTTCTCTCCCAGTTTCCCCTATATCTTCTCATAAGATGTTCCCATCCCAGTTTCGGGTCTTATTTTCACTTATGTAATTATTGATTTTCATAACTAAGTACAATTAGTGTTGCATAGGCATGGATGGAAGTGAGGCCATCCTCTAGGGTATAAATACAAGTACACCAGAGCAATTGCTGTATCATCATATAAACATCAACAAGTTGATCTAGTAAAAATTTTAACAGTAAGAACTACAGCCTACTAAGGAATGATGGGGATGGGAGAAAAGAGTCTTCATCAGAAAAGATTATATTTGCATACTTATGATACATATCCCTACATATTTACATATAACACATAGGCATATTTACAAATTAAATGCAAAGGAAGCAGAGCCCAGGATTTGAGAAAGAGCAAGGAAAGGGAAATGAGACGGGATGAAGGGAAGAAAAGAAAGAGACATTTGTTGTAAATATATTTAATTTCAAAAACAAAAGCAAATTCAAAACTGAGTAAGGTAGATGAAAGAAATTATAATATTTTTATAAAATGGAACATTTTTCCATTGTGTCTATATAAGATATTGAATAAAAATAAGTACAAAAGTCTAAGAGTTAGTGCACCAGGACAAAGAAATAAGTAGTTAGAAAACCACTAGTGGATAAAAAAAAAAAAAAGCATAAAAATTCTCAATTACACAAGCATTGAAAGTGCACATTAGAATGAGTCCTCATGCCTCAGTCATCCGATTTCAAAATTTTAAACTTGATGTATAGCTGGACTGAGTGTGGCTGTGAAAGGGAAAACACACAGGAATTGCTCGTTAATGATTTAACCATCAAAGATGTTCAAAAACAACTGTTTTAGTTAGGGTTTCTATTGCTGTGAAAAGACATCATGACCACACAGCTCTTATAGAGGAAAGCATTTAACTGGGGATAGCTCACAGTTCAGAGGTATAGTTCATTATCATTATAGTGGGAGGCATGGCAGCAGACAGGCTGGAGAGGTAGCAGAGAGTTCTACATGTGAATCTGCAGGCATCAGGAAGAGATAGACACTGGGCCTAGCTTGAGACACTGAAACCCTGAAGCCCACTTCCAGTGACACACTTCCTCCAAGGCCACACCTACTAATATTTATATTTCTTACGAATGAGCCATTATACTCTAGAAATTTTTACTCAGAAAGCATAGTCAGAGCTGTTGCACACAGTGTTGTCTGTATTGTTTTATTGTAAACAGAACTATGCAGGGTCCACCAAAATTAAATGTTTGACCTTCATGGACTCTACCAATCTGTTAAATATGATTAGAAAAATAGACAGTATACAGGTAAATTCCTGATTTAAATGACACAGATACATGATCTTATATTTTTTAAATTGTATCATATACACCAGATCATTTGTGAATAGACTGATAGAGGAAAAACAATGGTAGAGAGATTGTAAGTAGATAAAGATGATAAATAAGTTATGAATAGATGAGGAATAGTTGATAGACATACATGATAGATAAATAGACTATGGATAAATAGGTGATAGATCAGTGATGAATAGATTCTTATATTGATAAACAGATGATAGATATGTAGTTAGTTCTTAAAAGAACAAGTATAAAAATATTAATGCAAGACTGGTTCTTATTATACTATGATTAAAATTCTTAGAAAATATGTACTCTTTTCCTGTATAACACTTATTCATATGAATATTCATTCTTTCCAGAGTTGTGTGTGAGAACTTTCTGAGGTGGGTGTCTATGTGGGAAGGTAGGGGAGGGGTAGAATGGAAATCAGAAATAAACAAGACCCAAATTCTGTTTTTGAAAATATGCCCTGAATACCCTGCACTAAAAGCTTTAAAAATAATTGAATTATGATGTGGAAGATAATTTAACACAATAGAGCAGTGTATGACAGAACTTAAAAAAACTATTATGCAAAACAGCATATACGGGCCATGTCTATTTTGTCTGCAATCTATAATGTCTGCATGGAACAAAAGACAGACAGGCATTCACAACAAAGAAGTCTGCAGGCTGAGAGCCTTTCACTTACTGCTTCGAGTTCTCCAAGTTTCACTTTGTACTAACATCTTCGGTTTAATAATAAAACTAACAATAGCTACTAAAGAAGGAAACATGCTATAGCTCCAGGGAAGTATGGAGTAATGTCTCGTTTCAAACCTTAGCTCTGTCACTTATCATCTCAACATTGAGTCAACAGTGCACTCGTCCCACTCCAAGATTACTGGGGAAAAAAAAACAAAACTAAAACCATTGCAAGCTTGTTAGTTTCATAAAAATATACCAGACAATTGAGGCTAAGCATGCTTCAGAATTAATATTTTTGTTTCAGTGGTACAATAGCATATGGTTAATATATATCTTCTCCCAAATGGACAATTGTTTAGTGAAATAAAAATAGTCCTGCTAATAAGATTAAGTAATAGTCCCAGGTCAGTTCAGGATAACATACATTAGATTTTGTCACCAAGCTCATTAAAGCATAGCGTGTCTTTCAGAAGAGATTTTGGTATCAGATTTGCAGAAGAGGAGTTCAGATAATCTTTTTAATTTTAATTTTGATGTATTGATTTTTTAAAAGTATTTTTCCATATCTAACACTGATCCTCTTCTCTTTCCTCCTCCTATTTTCTCCCAATCCTCCTTCAGCCTTCCCTCACCCCATCCCGCCATCCCAAAGTAGGTTAGTTCAGAATGGCATATCGAGTTGGGGTAGGTTCAAGTCCTTCATTCCAGTATAAGGCTGGGTTAGGTGTTCCTCTGTAGAGACTGGGTTCTGAGATGTTAGCTTATGCACCGGGAACATACTCTGATTCTACCACAAAAGGCTTCACAAATTGCCCATGCTGTTTGGCAGTCATGTACCTTTGGAGGGTTTGGTTCCTTTCCATGAAAGTTCCTCAGTGATTATTTCAGAGTCAGTGAGCTCCCAATAGCTTGGGTCTCCTCCTCACGATCCTGATCCCTTTGCTCACATACACTCTCTTCTCTCTCCCTCTCTTCAGCTGGACCAGGAGCTCGACCTAGTGCTTAGCTATAGATCTCTGCTTTAGTCTCTATCAGTTGCTGGATGAAGGTTCTAAAATGACAATTAGGATGGCCATTCCGTTCTGTTTAAGCTAGTTAAATGTTGAAAGTTAGAATAGATCAACTCATCACCTTCACATACATGAATCTTGAAACAAACAGAGCTGGATGTTTCAAGGATGTTGAAAGTAAAATTTGTCCAGAATTGGGATTGGAAAATGCACTATGCAAAGTAGTAAAAGGAATCCAGCTGAACAAGTATGAGAACCCAGAAAGCAAAAACAGCAAGAACTCAAGCAATGAAAGTGTGAGTTCTTGAGAAAGGATTGAGTCTGCATGTGTGATTCTGAGAGGAAATAAATGAACAGATGTCTATTTACCAAGACAGACCAGATAATAAGTAACGGGAGCCAGGTTGGTGAAGCAATATGTTTATTTCAGCTACCTATAGGAGCATGGGTGAGGATTACACACCCCCTACAATACCAAAGAAGGATCCTTGTAGAGGTGAAGAAAGAGCTGCATCGACCTCATGAATGCTCCCTTCCCATAGTGAAATGTGAGTGGGTTCAGCCCTGCCTGGTATTCTTCGGGTTATCACAGCAGTTCAGATTTTGAGACAGCAACAGCCGTACCTTGCTAATATCAAGGAGTTCTATGAGAACTTAGGGGGATTGAGCTGATTGTGCTGAGAGAGAACTTTCAAAGTTCTGAGCTTTACACAGCACGAAAAGCAAAGAAGGCGATTCTAGATTTTCCATAAAAACTGCTGTCCGCAAGCTCTTCCAGGCATGCTTAATCGTGCATTTATGCTCCCCAAAGTGAATGCTGGCTCCTCCATTGAGCAATGCTGTCAACTGTCACAGCTGCCAAGCCAACAGATGGTGTGGGCTGGTGTTGCCTGCAGTTTCCAAATGTAAAAATATAGGCATTTAGAGGTTTTCTATGCATACCCATCTCCTCATTAATCTTCTAAGAGCAACTGTGAATGGGTGATTTCTATGTGAAAATTAGTGACATTCTGGCTACCTTCATTCTCACACCTCCAGACCACCTGTCCTCCTAGCACCCTGCTGGAACTACAAATGTACAAAGAACTTCAAGATTCCTCTTGTATCTTTCCCCTTTAGCTCAGGGATTTACATTTTCACCCCCTTGTGAGCAGGGCCTGTTGCATTAGATTATTTCTTATCTGGACAGACACAAGGCAGCACCACCGCGCAGGAGAGTGCAGGATCATTTTTAAATTGATTTCAAATCAAATCTATTTTGTGAGAAGCATTCATAACTAACAAAAGCATACTTGCCTGCAAAAGGAAACACACTCAAAGACTGATTTTAAAATCAGTAAGTCTCATGGTGAATTTTCACTATTGCAATTTTGCTATCAGCGTGGCAATGAGCAATTAATAGTTTTGAACTGGTAAATTTCTCCTCACCTTGTAGATAGTGAAAGTCTCCAAACAGAACTCTTGGTAATCTGGCTTCAATTATCCAGTTCATTTTAACAATTCTTACCAAATTAATCTTTTCAAAGCACATATCCAGTCTCTTTGGTTTAAAATTCTAACAACTTTCTCTTATCAGCTGAGAAGCACATCAGGAATTTTCTGAGTGTCCCTTTTTCATTACTGTTCCCATGTGTTCTTATTCCACTGGTTGAAGCCTGAACATCTAGGGGAGAAGTGCTTTAAAATATCCCTAATGACATACATACATTGATTGTTTTATGGAGTTTGTCGATAAGACCTTAGGACATAATCAATGGCCTTGTCATTTTGGGATTGTTTTATATAAGAAAAAATGGCATTTTGCAAAAGAAATATGAGGTAGGTTATGAATAGAATAGCAAGTCAAGGATCTTAGCTTAAATAAACTACTGAGTAGTTATTGAGATAGCCAGCTGAAATGTTAGTATCAGAACACGGAGCTGGAGAGTTTCTGAAAAGATATTACAGACCAAAATCCCACAATCAGTTTTAACATCCAATTTTTCCAGCTATCATCCTATCCTTTAATAACAGTGTATGGAACTACAACACCTTCTGGAAAGTTCCATTACATAGACCCTACAAACTGAGCATGAGACAGATACCTGCACCTGCACATGCTCATAATGCCTGATTTCTGAATGCAGTTACTGCGATCAATTGTCCCAGTCAGAAACCTCTCAATAGTCACCCATCATCCTCCCTTAAAGATACTAAAGCCCAGAAGATTAACACTAAGGAAGCAAACTATAAACTGAAAGGCATAAGGTCTGTCTAGAGATGTGTCTATGTTATTTTACTGTTTTGTGCTTTGACCTACGCCGTGTTAGTCCACACACTATTACAATGTTTAAATTCAGGTGATACTGCGTAAAATTTTTGATTTTCAGAGTTTCTTAAACAAATCTAATTTAACAATGATGATGCCATACTCCCTAACACAATATGTTGAACTGAAGTGAATATGGACTCCACCTAGAAACAAGGCAGAGATAATCTGCATGATGGATTTTTTTATCCCCACCTCTCTGATTCTCTATCACCTAAAATACTCCATACTTTAAAGTAATACCCCTGGTTAATAAAGACAATGGTGTTTGTATCACATGTTAGGACACGCTTGAGACAGCTAAAGACATCCTTCCTTACCCTTTTGCCTTTGAATGTTTGTTCTGATGCTGATAGTTCCCCCAAAATGCATATGTATCAGGCTGCATCCGAAATTATGTAATCCTTCCCTGATTTTCAAAAATAATGGGTCCTCTTCTATGTCCCTCAAAGGTGTTTATTAAATGTATTTTGTTTCCCCTCGGAGAAGAATAAAACTTTGCTTGTCCGATGTTAGAAATGAGTATTTCTGTTTTCTTCAGGAAACTTCCAAAGTTTTCAGGCTTGTCTATAATCTATCTCAACATTATTTTCATTAAGTTCAAGTAATTAATTTTACATTTTCTAATTAGAGATGCAAATTTTAGTGTTATGTCTATTAATTAGAATTATGAGGTATAATTTTACATCTTAAAGATATATTCTCTTGAGGTTACAGATTAATGGGTTTTCATGTTGCTGACACTAGTATCTCAGGCAAGGTACCAAACAGTTTTTTGTTGTTCCACAAATTGACTTTTAAGCAGTCCTGCAATTGGAGTCTAATGTTGTCATTTCTTTTTTTGACAGTATATTATCTTTGCTAAATTTAATGTAAATAAAATCATAGAGAAAGTACATGCTGCATCTGTGCTGATCAATACCACCTTTCTTTTATTGCTGACTATATTTCACCGACCAAATATACTAAAATGTGTTTGCTATTCCCTTGATGAATATGAGTTTTCAGTTTTAATAAGAAATTGAGTGGCTTTGAAGATCAGTCAAAATATTGGTGTAAAAATACATTTCAATTTGTCTTGGGTAAATATGTGTATGAATTTCCAGGTCTTATTATAAATTTATTTTTTATTATTAAGACACTGTAAAACAGCTCTTTCAACTGGCTATGCAACTCTGCATTCCCATTAACCATGTATCAGCCTTCATGCTCCTCATCCTCAACAATCCTCCATATTGATGCTGTATTGCATGTTGGTTGGACTATTGGGTACACAGACAATACTTAATCTGGTCCCAATTTGTGTTCACTAATGACTAATTATAACATCCCAGCCTACTTACACTAACCAAAGCAAACAAACAGAGTCTGGCAGGTCATATAAAGATCATTACAATTGACTGTCATCAGGATTGTCAACAAGATTGATTAGCTACTGTGACAGACAGGGTCCACAAGGGTCAGTCCAAAGGTTTGGTAAGAATTGCTGGATTAGTTGTTTCCTACTCACCACAGAGCTTCTCAGTCATAAATTGGATAACTATAATTCTTATCTACTGGCCTGAGAAAGTTCCAGATGGGTTAGTAAACAGGAAACACATATGGTCTAGGGGCAGAGACTTGTGTGCTCTTCCTCATAATTAACCGGAGTGACAAGACCAAGTTCACTTGTCTTCTCAGAGGAATCCACAGCAATCACTGCCCAAGAAGGAACTCTGTAGATGGCATGTGATATGCATTGGTGTCATCGGAAACTACCTCTGTCCTGCTATGACAGGAAGAGCATTGCAGAAGCACCTGAGAGCTACCATGAAGGAAGTAGGTTCGCTCAGTACACAATGCAGATCTTCGCAGACCAACCCACTGTATTTGTGTTTTCATCTGAACCCTCTGACCTCGCTCTGGCCAGCTGGTATTACTTCTTCGACTTGCCTAAAGCCAGAGCAACCTACAGAGGAGCTTCAGTGATTTGATACTGGGCGACTTGCTTTTTTCTAGGGATTGTACTCAACAATGTCAATCATACAATCATGTTCCCAAGCATATTTTTGGCCTCACATTTATTTCATAGTGCATTTGTCAAAAAAAAAGTCTTGTTTTAAAAAATAGGTTATTTAACAAAACCTGTTAGATTTCCTATGTATGAGTGCAACACTCAGTGCTTTTTTCTGTAATTGGTAAAAAGATGTGTGTGTGTGTGTATATATATATATATATGTATATATATATATATATATGTGTGTGTGTGTGTGTGTGTGTGTGTGTGTGTGTGTGTGTGTGTGTGTGTGTGTATGTATGTATGTTAGAGAAGCTGTATTTTAGTATATTGAAATTCATGGCCACATTTTGTTGAAAACCAATTGGTCAGATATGTTCATACGTTTTTAAAATATCTATTCTATTCACATACCTGTCTGATTGGTTACTACAGCTTTATAGTTAGATCTGAAGGCAGGAAATACATGTTCAATTTGTACCTCCACTTTCTAAAATTTTGATTCTCTAGAATCACCTCATTGTTTTCCATAAAAGCTCCGTTTTGAATTTAGACATCCTTTCAATTCCAATTTGAGAATAAATGATGTTTTCAGAGAGAGAGTCTCATTATGCAACCTTCACTGCTCAGGAACTACTTACGTAGACCAGGTCAGCCTTGAACTTACAGAGAGTCACTTGCTTCTGACTCCTGAGTGTGCAAATAAGCCCAACTAGAAATGGTTTCTTAGAATTTAATTTCAAAGTCATTCATTAATTTGTTATCTCTTTTGAATCACCTAGTCATTCTTGAATTTCTCATAAAAATCTCAATACAAAGAATTTGTACATATTTGATAAATGTTTAATTTTGGTGCTAATTTAATATATACATGTTCTGATGATTGCTGTTAGTATATAAGAAATATAATTTCATGTATATGAATATAATTCTACTAATAAATTTAATAGCCTGAATAGATAAAATAACCTTTTCTATTTATATTCAGTTTTGGTAAATTGTATCTTTTTAGTAACTTTACTGAAATTCTGGAATACATAACATTAAGTTGCTAATGTTCTTTTTGTTGTGTTTGTCTTGTTGTTAGCAGTAGGGAGGTTTAAGGCTCAGTTCTATCACTGTCATCCTAGTAACCTCAACATGGATAAATCATGGATGATGGAAGAAACAAATGTCAGGATTAGCTCCCAGAAAACAGACTTGGGGCTTAATGCAGGTGTTTTAATATAGGCTTAAGGACAAGGATTAAATGAAAGATTCTTAGTAAGTAAAAAACACTTCAGAGCATAAATAAGGCATTCTTAAAAAGGAGCTTTAGTTCACTGTTTCTTATAATATGCCCATTATGTATGATTTGAGTAGGCTTAAGATTATTATTTATAATTTTAATTTAAATGTAACATTTTAGTTAACTCTTTGAGAATTTATACATATGTACAATGTGTTTTGATCATATTCACTTCCACTAAGTCCCCAAAGATCCACCTTCCATCATCCATCTTTACCAACTTCAAGTCTATTTGTTTTTATAATCTATCAAATCCAATTGTTCTGCACCCATACTCTCAGGATTTGGCTATCCACTGACCATGGTCCACTATTTTGCTCTGATCCTCTCCAATCTTTGGCTCAAACAATCTTTCTGTGCCCTTGTCCACCTCGTTCCCTGATTTTAGGAAGAATGTGTAGGATGTAGATGCCCATTTATGGTTGAGAACTACACAGACATTTTTTCTCTGCTATTTGACCAGTTAAGAGTTTCTGTGTTAATTACTGTCTGTTGCACACAAAAAAAAAAACTTCTCTGACAAGATCTGAAAGCTGCACTAATTTGTGGGCACAGAAAAACAAATGTAAAAGATTGTTTGATATTATGTCCATTTAACAAAATAATAATAGTAGATAAACTCCTGAAACATGTAACCTCCCAACCATGGGTTCTTGGCCAAATTGATTGAACTAGGCCATTGTTTTCTTCTATAGAGTGAACTAGTTACCTTCATAAAATTGATGTCATTATTGCATCAATGGGTATATCTTACCATACTTGGCATTGTTGTAGCTTACACGGTCACAGCTAGGTAAGGATGTTGATGATTTTCCCCATGAGGCATACATAACACTTCCCAGTGCTATGAAAGCTAGCCAGCAGAGAGAAAGTAAAGCTAACAGCTTTAAAGTGTAGCTTAGGAACATATATGATACTACAGATTAATTCTTACAAGATGCCTATGGTACTATATATTATATTTAATAAAATAATCCTGAAACATAAGAGAACAGAATCACCCAAAGTCAAGCCATAAGGTTCAGAGAGTGGTGACTCATGTTCTTTAATCCCATCATACAGGATGACCTAGTGGTGACTCACACCTTTAATTCCATCATTCCAGAGACAGAGAACTTTCTCTATTTCTGTGAGTTCAAGGCCTAACAACCAAACAGTTGTAGCTCACACTTATAATCCTAACTCTAGGATTATGATGCCAAATTGAACCGGCAAGTGAAACAACTGGGCAGGGACAATATGTAAGGTAGAGGAAGCAAAGATTCAAGCATTCTATAGAAGTGTCCAGCCAGGTGGAGGACTCTTAAAGATAGCATTTATCACGTTCAGCCTGAAACATTGGCTGGGTCAGAATTGACTATGGACTGTTTCCTCTCTCTGATATTCCAGCTTTTCCCTAATATCTGGCTCTGGGTTTTCATTATATACTAACTGGAATTTGTCCAATATTTCATACTCAACTTTTGGGGCACAAATTTGCAAAAAAAAACCCACTTGCTGCCCATAATAACATGTGGCCAGAGAAGTAATTGCCAGCTGGTTAGACTTTCTGTTCAGATTTATCCTCCAGACTTAGGCAGAGCTGGCCACACATGTTTCTTCTCCAAGTTCATCGGGGTACGTTTTCAAACAGCAGCCTCAATATTCTGGTGGGTGGTGTTTTTTTCTTCTCCTTTTGGATCTCCTCTTGTGATGCTGTCACACTACATAGCTGCCTCAATTCAGTCCTCTGAATAGTTACTCACAAGCTTAGTGAGTAAACAGAGCTTTCTTAAAAAAAGGAATTTCTTTAAGTCAGAGAGAAAATTTTTTCCACAGTAAAAATGGGAAAGAGAATAATAATGGAAGGTGGTTAATATTTCTTTGATATTACTCTAGATAATTTGAAACTGTATCCAGTAAAGGAAAAGATAATGTAGATAAGTTTGTCAGCATAATGTTTATTATGAATATTATTTGTTTGATTATTTCTGCTTTATCATTTAAAAAGCCAGTTAATGTAATGCCAAGAAGAAAGTCTTAGAAAAGCTTGTTAAGAGAGAACACAGAGATATTCAGACCCAGACAGGATTTAAAGAACCAATCTCAACATTGTCTTTTTAGATTATACAAAAATAGCCTAAGGCTTCCAAACAGCCAATATTAGTATATCCAGTAACTTTAAAGAAATTTAAAAATGATAATAGTTGCACAGGAGATTCTAATAACTATTTAGGATACAAAATATGTCAACAAAAAATTAGATGCCAAAAGGTACAAATCAGGAGAGATAGATTGCGGACTCTTAATGATTTCCAAAGATTGCTAGGGGACATTTCCAATTTATGAACCACTATTGAGACAAAAATTCATGAACTGGATGATTTGTTTAAAACCTTAAATTGTGATAAGGACTTAAATAGTCCAAGAGAATTGTTAGTAGAAGCTGAGAGAGAGCTGGCTTTGGTGGAAAAGAAAATACAGGATGGGCATATAGATTCTGTGAATCCAGACCATAACTGCAATATGATTCTTTTACTCTTTAAGCATTCTCCTACAGCAATTTTAATGCAAAGATAAAATATTATATTGGAATGAATATTTCTACCACATAAACTGAGTAATAAATTAAAAACATACGTGGAAAAGATTTCTTATTTGATTTTTAGAGGAAAATTAAGACTTTTTCAAATGACAGAGATAGACCTAGCAGAAATTGTTGTGCCTTTAACTAATGAAGAAAATTGACCAATTATGGCCTGAAAGTAAACCTTGGAAAAGAACTTGCAGTAATTTTTTGGGAGAGATTAACAATAAATAGCTTCAAAGCAAAAGAAAATGAATTTATAAAGAAAGCTAAACTGGATTCTTCCTATGTTGTACAGGATACACCAATCTCTGGAGCCCCTACTTTTTATTCTGATGCAAACAAATCAAGAAAGGCAAGTTACAAATCAGAAAATATAAATAAAGTGGTACAAAGTCCTTATAATTCTGTCCAAAAGTCAGAATTTTATGCTATCATGATACTATTAATGGATTTTACAGAAACCCTTAACATAGTCACTGACTCTCAGTATGCAGAAAGGGTTATTTTACACAATGAAACTGCTAAATTTTATTAACAATGAGTCAGAAGTAACTTCATTATTTATTCTGTAACAAGAACAAGAAATAATCAGGAATAGGAATCATCCTTCTATGTAAAATACATCTGATCCCATATGGGTCTGCCAGGTCCTTTAGCACAAGGTAATAATGAAATTGATAAATTATTAATGGAAAATGTGCTAGAGCACTCAGAGTTTTATTAAACACATTACATAAACAGCAAAGGTTTAAAAAAAAATTCTCCATCACTTGGAAACAAGTCAAAGTAATTGCAAAAACATGTCCCCACCTGTTCCTTCTATAACCAAACATGATACCAGCAGGAAGTAATCTTAAAAATATACATAGAAATGAAATTTGGCAGTTGGATGTGTTTTATTTTACAGAATTTGGAAAGTTATAATATGAACATCAAGCAACAGATATGTTTTCAGGATTTCAATGGGCAACTGCTTTGAGTTCAGAAAAGCTGATTCTGTAATCACACATTTGCTAGAAGTTATGGCCATCATGGGAATACCTGTACAAATTAAGACTGACAAGCTCCATCAAATGTCTCTAGTAAAATGAAACAAATTTTTGCTTATTATAATATAAACCATATTACAAGTATACCATACATTCCTACAGTGCAAGCCATCATAGAGAGATCAAATTGAACTCTAAAGGATATGGTAAATAAACAGAAAGAATATGCTAAAATAACAAAGACCCCCCAGGAATAGACTACATAATGCTTCATTAATGAATTTTCTCAATGCTAATGAGAAAGGAGCAACAGCTTATGAAAGACATTGGACTATAGAAAAAACAATTGAACTAAATCAGTCTGTCTACTTCAAACATGTGCTGACCTCAGAATGGAAACAAGGATATGTGCTACATTGAGGAAGGGGGTTTTGATTTTGTTTCCACAGGTGTATAAAACCTATGAATACCATCAAAACTTATAGACACAATTTGAACTGGAGACACTTCTTGATAAGGAAAAATGATGGCTAATCCACCTATGTGAACTTTTTTTTTAAGTTGTAAGAAATATTTAAGGATTGTGAAAGGCTTTTGTTTTTATCTTTATTGAAAACTAGAAAGGCCTACCTTCAAGAAGTTAAAAGATCTTGGACATCTAGATGTCTAAAGCAGAAGGAAAGGCTATTCAGAAAAAAGTTATAAGCAAAGGGATATTTGTACCTGTTGATACTAATCGGTACTAATATACCCTACAGGGTAAAATCTCACTGCCTAACATCTATATTTCTTTATTTGTAAGAAAAGTTAAACTCCAAGTTCCATTGTAAAATAAAGCTGGTTTTGGAGTTGGCAGTGTGGCTCTTTCCTTCTCTAAAGCCAAGCATGCTTGTTAAAGTAAAATGCAAAATTTCTGTATCATATCAGAAAAGCTGCCCGAAATAGGACAGTAGAATAACTAAAAAATAAGGGGCTATGTTATTGGTATATAAATGTATATATCAAAATTTATGCTGTATAAATGTTTATATCGAAATTTATAGATTGTACATATGTATTAAACTTTTGTCATAAAATTGATGTTCATATAGAGTGCTAATTAATTCTAGAAAGAAAAGGCTTTATGTGGCTTCCTATACATTGTGTTGGGTTTTAGTCTCTTATCCATTTTCTGAAGTGATCATTACAATGTACAATTGTGATATTTGAAGCATCCAAACTAAAGATGAGGCTTGACAACAGTTATTTCACATGGACTATGAGAAAGCCACTAGGCTGACGAACACCAACCAAAGATCAGACTTAGACTACAAACTGCTCAGGACAATTTTGAAGTGGCTGCTGAGATGAACCAGCTTCACAGACTACCCTAACCAGTATTTGAGACAAGCTGTGCACTTTCCCATTATGCAGAGACTGGACAACAAATGATACAGCTACTTGTTTCAGGTCTTGACAATTAACAAAACTTTTCTTTTCAGGATCCCCTGAAGATCATCGCCCCCAGAAAGAAGGAGGTGAGGTATGTGGATTTTGACCATTCAGTGGGTTATAGATGATTGTCCTTGCTTATAGTAATTGGTTACATTTTGTTACTGGTTATGATAGGTAAAAAGCTGAACAAAGTATATTAAATTCAGGGTTCTTGTTTGAAAGAAATAAAGAAATAAAAAAATAAGGTGTACAAAGTTTGAGATTAATTTTATTACTGTGCATACATTTCTATGCCTGTTTAAAATATTGTACCTATACATTTCATCTAACAATGTAATACATCTAATTGTAGTTCTTGAAAGTTATTATTAACAACTAATTAAGATACAAAAATGCAAGTTAGATGTTACAATTAAACTAAGAGTCTTATTAGATATGTTTTCAAAGTCAAACAGAGATATATTTTAGATGGACGGGTCTTCTTCAAATGCTTCAGAGATGTACAAACTTTGGCATTTAAGATATTTTAATAATATAGGTTCTTATTTTTATGACAATGAGACAGCTGCTCCAATTGGCGTGGCACCACCAATCTACTTCTGAGAAGATGATGAGCATCAAAGAAACTCCATATAGAGTTGACCCTTTTTGTGACAAAAGTTAGCCACTGCAAAAGAAAGTGTTCTTGCCTCAACTACTGACAGTATAATGTACAATATGGATACATAGGACACTTACAAAACAGTGCACTGCTGAACCCTGCTAGAACAAGGTAGAAAGATCTTTAAGAGTAGCCTGCTTCCCAGAGAAGTCTGTCAGATATGCTAGGCCTGTGGGCCAAAGATGGATGCTTCAGTGAGGTAGAGAAACCTTGGGGAACTGCCTAGGCAGCCAGATGTTTCATTTTTCACATTTTTATAAGTTACTTGCTTGCATGTCTTATTTACTTAGTTAATATCATTTCATCCTTGGGTCTCTCAGGGAGTTGAAGATGAGATAGTCATTGTTTTCTGGTGAGAGTTTTAGCGAAGAAAGTCGGAAGTTACAGTGGATACTTTAAAAAGTGTTGAGAGGCATCAAAAATAGTTTTCAGTTAGTGATACAAGTTAGAGAGAAAGTAAAATAGTAATTTGGACTCACCAAAATAGGATAAATAATGGAATATTATCTTTCAGTTAGCCAATCGACAACAGACTGGACATTCCTTATGTAATCATTGAATTATATATTGTATATAATTATTGTGTCTATTGTATATAGTTTTTCCTAAGTTGATTATAACCTTTTTTTATAGTTTTTGACACAAAAGAAGATATTTGGTGATACATTATATAGAATAAAATCAGCCTGGGATATCAGAGAATTGAATCACCCACAATAAATCCATGAGGGTCAGGGAGTGGTGACTCATGTCTTTAACCCTTTCACAGGGGATGACATGGTGGTGAGCCATGTCTTTAATCCTATCACCAGGAACACCTAGTAGTGACCCACACCTTTGATACCATTACTCAGGAGACAGAGATCTTTATTTATGTGAGTTCAAGGTCTAATAATCAAAGTAATAGCTCACACCTTTATTTATAACTCTAGGATTATGATGCAGAGTTGAACACAGAAATGAAACAACTGGGTGGGGAAGATACATAGGACAGAAGGAGGTAGAGATTCAGTCTTTCTGAAGAAATGACCAACCAAGTGGAGGACCCTTGAAGATAGAGAGCATTTACCCTGTTTAACCTGAGAATTTGGCCAGGTGAGAATTGACTATGGACTTTTTCCTCTTTCTGATATTCCAGCTTTTTCCCAATATCTTGCTCTGAGTTTTCATTATATACTAACTAGAATCATGTAATAGATACCTGCCTGGATTACAATTGATACAGTAAAATTGTAGTTACAGTGATGAAGGATCAAAGAATATATTTCTTTAAAAAAAATAAATAAATAAACGGTCTTATTTGAGATTCCCTGAAAAAAAAAGTCTGGAGAAAAGAATATATTCCTTTCTGTTGTCATATATACACAGGACATAAACCTGGAATCATCGCTATTATCTTAACATAAATATATGTATATGGAAGGAATACTATATC
Organism: Phyllotis vaccarum; assembly: GCA_033318265.1. Taxonomy (NCBI): domain Eukaryota; kingdom Metazoa; phylum Chordata; class Mammalia; order Rodentia; family Cricetidae; genus Phyllotis; species Phyllotis vaccarum. Next base: position 46,332,792 of record JARWLC010000009.1, read on the forward strand.
TTTGTTGGCAACTTTTGTTAATTCTGTTGGCCTCTGTGCTTCTAGGCTTCCAGCATTAGAGGATTCACTTTTTCTCACACCTTGTAATTTCCCTCATCTTCCTATCAGCTTCAATATCTTGGGGTACATATCAGTGCTCCTCTGTGAATGGACTTAAACTGTAATTACTTTCAGATTTTTTATAAATCATAGTTTCAGATTTTTTTATAAATTAAGTTTATAGACTTAAACTGAAATTACTTTCAGATTTTTAATTTTTATTAATATTTACATGAAAAACTAGCCTTTGATTTCATTGACTTTTTGTATTTCTAGTTCCTTTTCACCAATGTTTACCTTCTATTATTTCTTTCCTTTGGTTTACTATAGGTTACTGTTCATTTTCAAGGATCTTGGCAATTTAATGCATTAGTGCTATACTTTTCTGTATTCTAGTTTCTTTGAAAGTCCAGGATTTCATCTTCCTGATTTCACAGTTTTTAACCTACCATACAGCCTTATCCTTTTCATTGCAGATGCTATGTTTCTCTGTTTCTAAAATTTGAGATTTACTTTTCCTAGGGTTCAATTAACTTCAGTATGTGCTGTTCCTTTACTGAGTGGCAAGTGTGTTCCCCCAAATCTTTATCTAGTGTCATTGAGATATAAATGTTTCTAAGACCTGAGAAATACTCTGGAAAATTTGTAGCTCACTTAGCCTCCTTAAGTTTCACCTAAAACCTTAAAAGAGCACTGCTTCTTGGTTACAAATAGCTAAAGGAGCAAACAATATACAGCTTGGGGCTCCTTCTGCCCTGAAGTTCCCTCCTATAATTGTTTCTGCAAATTCTAGATGTTCAACATCCGTAATCTTCAAAATATTTCTTCTCCTTTTAGCTTTATGGGACCACTATACCATGCTTGTGCTGCATCAGAATGGTATTCTAAAATGTTGAATCCTCCTTGAAAGCCATTTATTTGCATATTTCCTTAATCTGTGTCATTATTTTAAAAATCACAGTCCTGTGTTGATGAAGGTACAAAGAGTAAGTGAACACACCTCTTTATTTCTCAAGTTCTTCAAGGTGGAAGTAAAGTCCACTACCACTTAGCAATTGACAAAAGCAAGGTTCCTCTATAATTCTACTCACATCTTTATTATGGAATGTTATCACATCGTATAACAATGATTTTTTTTAAACTTTATGTCTCTTCTTTTAGTATTTATTTTCTGAGGGCATTGAATGGTACCCTAGAAATCCATCACATACTTTGGTATATCTTAGTCAGGAAACTAATGTGGAAGATGTACACTACATGTACACATTGTTGCAGAAATGTCCCCATCTCTCCGCACTTTGAGTTAATTAGCATTCTGACACATTCCATAAAATAAAATGCTTTTACTAAGAAAGATCCTATTAAAGAAAAGACAGGCATTTCCCCACAAGCTACATAAATTCCTGAACAGAAAACTCATTCTTCCCTATGGGAGCAGACAAAATCCTGATCAAATGTGTAAAGGGCAGATGAAGTCCTGAGTGAATGTGTATTGTGGACATAAGTATAGCCATGTCAAGGTCTCAGATCCTTTGGAAAGTGGCAGGATCTGTTCCTTTTAATAATCAGAAATGCAAAGCCCTTCTGTGCTTCCAATATGAGTGTTTATGAACACGGACCAGTGCACTGTGTGCAAAACCCAGTATCTATAGCTTCATTGTACGAGATGTTCACAGACTGAAACTTCTTGCCTATAGAGAGCTCCTACAGAGATGAATCAGCTTCTTTCCTGTAATAGATTATTTCTGGCCCAGTCTAGCTCCAAGATTTAAAACCTCAGCCCTGTTTGGTCCCAAATAATCACATAAAGTCTTCTATTAATTACATGCTTTTTGACCTATGGCTCAGGCTTATTGCTAACTAGTTCTTGAATCTTAACTCAACCGATTTCTAGTAATCTGTTTTGCTATTTGACCTGTGGCTTACCTGTACTCCGTTACATATTGCTTCTTGGGTAGCTGGATCATGTATCTCTATGACTCCTGCCTATAAGCTGGCCTGCCATAGGTCTAAACAGTTCCTTTATTATCCAATAATAATTCACAGCATATAGAAAGATAACCCACATCACTTCCCCTTTTAGTCTAATCAAAAAGGAAGATTTGAATATCAGCATAGCAAAATTAAATATAACAAAACAGCTATCAAGCAAGAATTACAGTTACAATTTCTAGTCTATTTGTATTTTTGTGAAATTAAGGAAAATATTCTATTATCCACCTTATCCCAGTGAGTCCAAAGTTTCTAATCTAATTTACCTTTTTGTAGTGGGATTATGTTTTATTGCATTGTAAATAATTGTGCCATCTAAAGGTTTAATAAAAATGCTGATTGGCTGAAAGCAGACGGGAAGTATGGTTGAGCCTACTGGACTAAGAAAACTCTGGGAACAGGAAGAGCAGAGATACCAGAGAGACTAGTGGAGAAATCAGCAGATGCACGGGACAACTATGCTGCTCTGAGAAAAGGTACTGAGCCACATTTCTGAACAACCTAAAAATCATGAGTTATTTTAGGAGTAAAGAGTTAACAAGTTAAATTCCTGGGCCCTATGTCAATCAGCACAAAATTAATATAAGCATCTGTGTGTTGCTGTGGGACTGTGGGACTGTGGGTCTGCAGGTCTGGACCACAGGCCAGACAGGCCAGAAAGGCCAGAAACTTTATATTACGTCTTTTATTTTAACTATGGAAAACTATAATTATAACTATCTATTCTTCAACAACAACAAAGACCACAGAAGGATATAATATTACCTGAGTAAACAGGAAATGCAAACAACTTCCAAAGTCTATAAATGACAGAGACAACAGTCACACAAAGTTCCTTTGTAACATTGGAGCATCCATCTTCAACCTACAAGTCTAGAGTCTCTGGTGACTTTTCAGTGAAGTAAGAAATTTGAAGGAATGCTCTGCCCATAGTGGCATAGTTCATCAGTTGCTTTTTCCTGTGTACTGAAGAATGTCTAACAGTCTCTAGGAAGCAGAACCTACAAGATCATTTTGGCTTTCTATGGCAAAGTTCCAGAGGCCACTTACCTATGGGTCCTACATGTCCAATTTATACAGCATACTGTCAAGCAGTCATGGTAAAAACAATTTCTTGACCAGTGTCTAACTATTGTCACAAAGAAAGCAAATTTCACATGGAATTCCTTTTATACCAGTCATCCTCTTGAAGTAGATATGTGCTGAGGGGAGCAGACATGTCTTGCTGTTAAAAAAAATCTAAATTCTTAAAATGTTTTAAATGCCATATTCTGTAGGACTTTGAAATATTTGAAGATTACCTATCTAACTGAAATATATCTCTGTATATCTAAAAATCCTAGTTAACATGACTATAGCCTTGATTATCATAGATGACTAATTATTAATCTGTATTTATTAATTATACATTATGATTTTAAAGAGATTGCATAAACATAACATCTTAAACAAAAGTAGAAATATATATACAATATAACAAACTTGACCTTAAATTTGTATTATTAAACCAAAATCTATACAATGTAAAATATTTTGAGATTAACAATTGCTTTTTGGAACAAAGTACACTCAATAATCTATCTATCATTTATATAACACATCCCCCTTTTTTCCTAGAAAGAGATTGACTATGAGCATAAACCATTTATAATAAAAAAACAATGTTTATAAACAGTATTTTGGGTATTTGAGCATATCATAGCTTTCCTTTGCTACTTCTTGCTGTTTTGAGCTGCTGGAGATCTTATGGGGGTCCTCAGGCTGGGTCATCTTAGCTGCAGCCTTGAAGCTGATGATGAAGCTCTCTCCCATTAAAGATGTTTCCGGAGGTCTTCCTTAATCAAACCATATGAGCCTGGAAGCAATCCACAGGTTCTCGTCTTCTGTGGAAAGAAAAATAGAACCTCGTTTTCAAAGCAACATATTCTTAAACCCAAATTTTCAAAGTCAAGATACCTTTAAAATATATAGGTTGATTTAACTTAGCAGCCTTTACAATTAAATGTCTTTCTGCAGCTAGGTCATTAGCAGTTAAAAATTAAGATAAAATACAGTAATAAACATAATCCAGACTGTGTATTTTCCATTTTTATGTGGCACATATATACATGTACACATATAAATATATATGTATGTATGTGTGTATCACTTTATTTCTTTTTTATAGCACTTTCTAGGACTTTCTCTATCTCTTTCCCTTTTTCTTTTCTCTCTCAGGCCTACTTATATTTTTAAGCACACTGTAAACCAAATCATTTAGAGGCTTATTTTTTAACCTGTCTTTACTCTAAATCTCTTATCTTTTTCTGTTTCTGACCACACCTTTGATCTGCCAAAGTGTAGCTATGATTAAAGGCTGGGCTTTCAGCTGACTCCACCCAACGCCACAGTGTCTGAGAGCTTACCTTCATGGCAAATTTACTGGCAGGAACCACGTTTACTATCACTATCGTAAATCTGAGGAATTTTAGGGTCGACATTGCTACCAAGTAGAGTATATCCACTTACTGCCCATAAACATCATTTAAGTATTTGGAAACAGGGCCTCTTAAAAGAGCCACACAATTTTTGCTCTTAAAGCTGAATCAAGAAACATCTTTTAAGAAACCACACCTCTGCTTACTACCCGCAAACAGGCCTTCCAGAAAATGCTGCTACCATGAAGCCATCTTTGACTCCATTCCCTTTTTGCTTGTAACAACAGAAACCTTAAATATGTCATATGCATCTCCTGCTTGTACAAAGGCTCTTGGGAGACTTTGGGAACTGGCCTTATTGCAGCTTAAGCTACATGACATAAGCCCAATAGTTTGTAGCTCAAGCCCACATGCTATTCTGTATCAAGACCCACTTAAAACACAACTAAAAAGCTGGGTTTTACACCATTTCTGTGCTCTAGAACTCTTTTTAAGCTTTATATGGCCCTATGTGGATGTGAGTGCCATCTGTAGTGTGAGTTTCTTGCCTAACCTAACCTTGAGGTCCAGACTGCCCCTAGCTGCTTGGTATCAAATAATCATACAAAGGTTTATATTAATTACAGGTTTTTTTGGTCTATGGCTCAAGTTTCTTGCTAGCTAGCTCTTGTATTTTAACTCAATCCATTTCTACTAATCTATGTCTTGATACATGACTCTTGGCTGACCTATACTTTTGCATCTTTTTTTCTTGATAGCAACTAGCAGTGTCCCTGTCTCTGACTCCACCATCTTTCTGCTTTATCTGTGCTCATATTTCCCACCTGCTTTTAAGATGGCTTGCCATAGGCCAAAATAGTTTCTTTATCATCCAATGATAATTCAGAGTACAGAAAGACATCCCACATCACTTTCTCTTCTAACACAATTAGCTAATCCCATCCTCTGTGCTATCCCTAATAAATACACTCAAGTTCCATTGTATTGTCTTAGTTGGTGCTTCTCCATCAGTGAATACACAGTCCACCTAAACCTAATTTTCTGATTTTGTATTCATGTATAGTTTCTTTAGTGTCATTGTCTTTTCTTTATCCCCTCACTGTCTGAATTTGGTTGCAGAGCCAAGACATGCATGTTCAATGTTTTCCTGTTGGTTAAAAGTGCAGGATATTTCTCCTTTCTTTTCCCAATATAGAAATGGGAAAAGTTGGGGTTGTAGAGATATGTCATTGTGTAAAAGCATTTGTTACATAGGTATGAGGTCCTGAACTCAGATACTGTCTCTCATCTGAAAAGTAAAGTATGACAATTCTTATAGTTATGACTCCAGGGATAAGGGGGATGTGACTCACAGACTGAAGATTGCTAGCCTTTGCAGACCAGCAGCCTTTCTTCAGATTCAATGAAAGATTCTGTCTAAAAGAAATAGAGTATAAAGTAATAAAGCCGGGCAACTGACACCTTTTCCTGAACTTTGCATGCAATACACATACACATGCACAGTTTTAGACAGATGTAAATAAATATGCCACACACACACACACACACACACACACACACACACACAACACACACACACAAATACACACATACACACAAGAAAAAATAAAAGTTCTAAGAATAGCAAATTCACTGTAACTTGGTTATTTGGACATTACTGTGGGGTAAAATGTCTTAACATATATTCTCTATTCCCACTTTCCCTATCCAGGTTGAACTCCTAGATTCAAGTGATCTTCCCACCTTAGCCTCGCAAGTAGATAAAATTAAATAAATGTGTCATTATCCCACATTATTTACCTTTTAAATTTAGCAAACTTAAGCATATTTTAAATATAATTTTACTTTCTCTGTATAATTATTTATCTACATGTACGTTGTACTTATTTTTTGCTTATATCCATTCATTCCTTTTACCAACCTGTAATCTCATCATTTATGTCTATTGTTTTTATGTGCTCCACTGATAAGAACAATTTAAATGGCCTCCAATTTATCACTATTAAATACTTCTTGCATTTGTCTTTTCTGGATAAAAGGACAAAGACTCTTTGCTTTATCTAAGCCCAGATGTCAAAATGACACCATAAGAATCCATAGCCCAAAGGAAACATGAGTTTATTCTTCCCCAGAAGCAAATAAAGAACAGCATTTTTCTCATACTTTGAGTTAGAAGCCTTTTACCACAGTTTAATCAATGATAAGTATAGGAAATAATCACTTTTCACTTGAATTAGCTGCAAAGTTAAAAGAGTAATAAGACAATGCTGAAAAGATCAAAGCACTAAATTACCGCATCCTTGGTGTCTTTTTTGCAATCCAAAATCTCTTCCAAAAGGTCTTGCCAACAGAGACAGACACCAATATCCACAAACACAAATATCTGTCTCTTATGGTGACTTTACCATATACCATCACTTGAGTCTAGGACAATGTATTTTCTTGCTCACTAATCAAAACATTAGGTTTATATTTTATTTTATTCAGCCATATAAATTGGGCTATACAATGCCATGTCAGATGGGTTGTTCATGAATATATCTATAACAAATAAACTGTATGTGCACTGGTAAAATGTTTATACAGTTTTCAATCTGTTCTTTACTTATTTTGGCATTCCAAAGCTCATTGCCTACCCTCATCCAAATCATGTCCTTCTTTGGTCATATTCATAGATACTAATCCCAAGATTTCCAAGTCAAACTTCAGACTTAATATAAAGCAACTTTAATTACAGATCACCCTACACACACACACACACACACACACACACACACACACACACACACACACACACACACGCGCGCGCGCGCACACACACACGCACACACACACACACACCCTGGCCAGGTCACACAGATTCCTGATACATGGAGCCATTGTACACCTGCTTGAAAAACACATCTGCTTAATCCACACATAAAACAAACAAGAAATAAAACCACAGCTGAATGGCTTTTCTTCTGTTGACTGAATGTAAATCAAAAATATATCGCCAAGTCTCTCTTTGCTTTTCATCCAATTGTTTGCTTTCCTGCATCTACAGTCAGATTTCATCAATTATTTACTATACAATGATTTCAAAAAATATCTTGTTTTATAATTCAATCTTGCAATATCTTTCTTCTATATGCCAAGAGAATGGCTAGAGCCAGGGAGAGCGGGACGGCAGTTTTAGATATACTGTTTTAGGCAGACTGGGGAGAGGGACACTGCCCAGCTGGCAATGTCTGAACAGACAGGTGGGGAAGTCTGCTGTCATCATCAGAGGCTGCTGGCTCTTGTCCCAAAAAGTAGGAAGAATTTAATACCAGAATATGTGAGCCCAGGAGGTGAGCTATTGACATAGACTGCTGGGTGGAAGCCAGGCAGAAGCTCTGCCGAAGTTGGCAAGCTGAGAATAAACAGGGCTTGGTGGCCAAAGGGAAAAAACCAAACTCGGCTGGTGACAAGCAGCTATAATTTGATACCTAGGGAATACAGTGGAAGGGGGGACACACCCTGATGTCATCGAAAAACCCATAGGATTTTTAGCTAGGACACTTGAATTCAAGCATTCACTTTACCAGCTTCTAAATCAAGTTGTTTTATTTCTTTAAATATCATTATCTTTGACTATTCTTACTAAAAAAAATTTCAAATTTAAGTTTACTATTGAAGGAAATTCAGCAACAATCCATGGGTAAATGTATGTAAGTGACATGGTGTTGCAATTATTTGCTGCTGTACTAGTTATAGGTGCCTTTTAAAAGAAGGTTTCATGAAAAGTAGACATCTCAACAATGATAGCTATATGCATACATATTCCACTTTCAGTAAAAAGAACTACTAATTCAGGACCAACAAGGAGCTGAATATTATTAGCCAGTCCACTATGGAGCATTCCATTAAGGAAGAGCAAAATGAACCTTCTTGGGCATACATGGAACACACTCCCAGACAGATAACACTATACACCCTAGAATAGGTAAAGAAGTCTCAATATATTTGAAATTAGATAGAGTGTGTCTCTGAACATGGCAGAATGAAATTAGACATCACTAACAGAAGCAAATTTGGAGCCCTCACAACTATAAAGCAATATAACTACTCACTTCTAAATAACCAATGAATCAAAATAGAAACAATAGGGGAAATTAGAAGCTAATTTGAGATAAATGTCAATGAAAACATAACATACTCAATCTTAAAAGATACAATTAAGACAATACACAGAAACAATATGGCAGATGCCTCTAGTGGAAAAGAAGATCCTATTAATAAGTTTAAGAAAGTAGAATAAAGGGGGGTGAAACACACAGTGAGTATAAGAAAGAAATAATTTCAAAGGTGGAAGAAGTTAATTTAAAAAAGACACCAGAAAATCAACGTTTTAAATAAATGAATAAAACTGACAATTAGCTAGACCTATGAAGAAGAAATAAAGAGAAAGACAGAAGACACAAATCTATAGAAAGCAAAAATGGCAGATGAGTGTTGATTCTGCTACTGACCACACAGAGGAAAATGGTCCACACTTCAGTGTCAGGATTTATAGAATTGCTTTAACATAGTTTCATGAAGCCTAAAAGTTTTACCCTATTTGAGGTTGCATTTTAATTAAAGTAATAGCATTTCTTTTTCTAAATTCTGAAAAAAAAATTATACTGACACAATGAAAACCATAAAGAAAATCTGATCAAAACCACAATTTAAAAAAGTCCTTATTCAAGATAGGCAAAAGTGTTCTGTTTTTGTTGATGCCACTTACAGCCAGGATATATGGCTTTCACAGTATCAGCATAATTTCATGCAATGGTGATTTCTGCGATATTTATATTTTTGTAACCTATAATAGTTACCTCACTGATGTTTTCCATTGAAGAGAAGGTATTAATGGAGATGCAGAATAAGATGGACGCTGGTTTCAAGGATGCTCATCTTTTAAGTAGAGAACTTGTCATCTCCTGGAGACTCGGTGTTTACCCAAACAGTGTGGTATTTTATTGACTCCCAACCCAGGCCTACTCTCTGTAGTTTGCAAAGCACTAATCTAGGCAGATTTCAACCAAACTGTGTAAAAAGACTTTCAAATCTAATAGAATGAATATATTTAAGAGATGAAAAAATTCATAGGAACATGTAACCAGAGTCTTCAAGTAGGACAGCAGACTGTCATTTGAAGCTTGTACTTAAGACATGTTTGTATGATACTTTCAATAGGCAGGTTCTTACATCTTATACTAATATATGTGATTAGTATTATGGCTTGATGTTTATTGAAACTATCCTTGATATAGTAAACTGTATGGGAAAGGTTTCTCAAACTTATCTAATCAAACACTACCCATTTTATTTAAGGAGACCATGGCAATATTAGGAATTACTAAGATATACTTCTAAATTACTCACAGACCAGTGAAGTAATTGTAATCAATAGTAACACATGTTTAACTGGATAAAAATGCAACTACACCATCTTAAAACTTGTCCAATGTAGCTGACAGAGTTTAATGGGGAATAACTGTCACCAAATGGTCTATCTTCCAAAAGACACCAATCAAGTCACAGATCTGGGTTTCCACTTTGAGAAGTTGGAGAGAAAATAGGCAAGCTATTTTTTATTTAGCAGAAGAAAAAAATGAAATTAACAAAAACACATGATTTTTAACTCAGGAAAAATCATTGATAAAAACCTTAAGGCATCAAAGAGCAATGAGACTGATAAGGCACTGGTGCCATTGAATGAAAACAAGACAGATAACACAGATCAGAGGAGAGAAGAGACAATTTCAGATGTTGAGATGGCAACAGGGACTCTCCGACACCACCAAATTAATGGTATCCTGAGTGAAGTTTTGTCGAGAAGGGACTTTTGAGTTCTTGGAGTAAAACAAAACAATTCGGTGTTTTGGAAAACATCTTGGCAGTATCTTATTTTAAAAAAATGAAAGGCAGGAATATCGGAGTTTGAGGTCAGCCTGGTCTACTGAACAAGTTCCAGGATAGCCAAGGCTACACAGAGAAATCTTGTCTTAAAAAAAATCTATGTATATAATCAGATACATATATTGTGTTTACTATGACCCAGCAATACCACCATAAGACATTTGCTTAAGATAAATTACAATATACATATATGACCAAATAAAGCCAGATGTAACTATACAGGGACACCTTATAGAAAAGATCATATAATTAAGAACTCTCCAAATGGGCATGAGATGGTATAACAATAAATAGATAGCTGTGAGATGCTTTTAAACACTACCATGAAACAAGAAGATACTTGTGGCTGGGATGTGTGGTGCCTTGGGCTGAGTTAAATAAATCCACTCTTATAACCTATATGATTCTACTAGTAGACAGAAAAGGTCACACTCTAGTGACAAAAAGTATCAGTTGATATGGGATGTCCTGTGGTATAGAGGAGGTAATAGATTGACTTCAAAGATATGCAGTGATGTAATTATTCCATATTTGTGCTGTTTTATAACTGAACTACTGCACTTGATTTTTGAAATTATTATACATGTCCTGTTGATCATTTTAGTGTATGTATAGTATGCACACCATAACTCAATAATGTAAGCATCTACAATCACCAGAGAACCTATATTTCTTTTAAATGATTATGTATTTATAAGTAAAGGAAATAAAAGTTTATTGAAAATGAGATCAGAGATTAACAAATTATAAATAATGTCAAAATTGTTCCCCCAAAATTATATTGCTAAAAATTTAAAGACGAGGAACATTAATTATCACACTGAAGAACCTTTTCCTATAAAACTGGAGTGAACCAAGTCTTGCAATATTAACAGCACTGTGGTTCCATACAGATTTTAACACCATTTTTTCCTACTTCTCTAAAATCTAATAATGGCATTTTTATAAGAAGTGCACTGAAACTTGGCACTGTGATGCACATATATAATGCCAACATCAGGCAGGAGCATGTAGATCTCTGTGAGGTCAAGTATAGCCTGATGTGCACAAATTATGAGGGTTGGAAATGGGACCCTGTCTAACACCAAAAATTGCACTGAATATATGACTCGTTTTGGGTAACAGAGGCATTTTTTAAATAGCATTATCAACCCTCCAACAAGCACAGGTTCTCCTACTCCTTAACTGCGCAATCTTAGTTTCTTTCATCAATGCTTTTATGCTTTGTATTGTGTAAACTGACATTTTTCATTAATTTCTAAGTATTGTGTTCAGTCGCTTTTTATGAGTACTTACTATAATCATCATTTTATTATGTGATTAACAGTAGACATTTGTTATAATTAACAATAGTATCTTACAAACATCTCTCTCTTTCTCCCCCCCCCCCCCCACTCTCTCCAGAGTTTCTTTGTGCAGCTCTGGCTGTCCTGGACCTCACTGTATAGACCAGACAGGCTGAGAGATCATCCAGCTTCCGCCTCCTGAGTACTGGGATTGAAAGCATGGCTCCATCACTGCCTGGCTGGGAGGATTTCTACATGTAAGAAAACATCATCAGCAAATAGAGCTATGAGCCCCCCCCCCCTTTTCCTATTTTGTGTTTGCGGTCTGTTTTCTTTTTCTTGCCTATTTGCTTTGCCTAGGACTTAACAGTATATGATAAACCAAAGTAGCAAGAGTGGATTCCTTGTCTTCCTCAGAATCCAAGAGTGGAATCATCTATACTGAATATGATCTTGGCTGTGGTCTTTATCACATGGAGACACCATCTCCTACACATACCATGCTACAAGATTTTCTTGAGAGTGAATGTTGAATTGGCCCTAATTCATTTTCATTTGTTAAGGTAACTGTATGACTTCCATTACGTGTTATTAATGTGGTATCTCATAGGATTTGTTTGTGTATATCAAATAAACCTTGCATTTAGGGATAAATCCACATGATTATAGGTCTATTTTAATAGGACACTGGATTGGGTTGGTGGTATTTTATCATAGAAAATTGCAATTATACTCATAGAATGTTGCTTTATGGCTGTGTTTTGCTTGTACTGTTGATATCTGGCTTTGGATCTAGAATGAAGCTCTCCTCATAAAATTATTTGGGGATTGTTTCTTTTATTTTATGAAAAAGTTTAAAATAATTTGAAGGCTTAGATGATTCAGTTTGACCTTCCCAAACCTACCTTAAAAAGAAAGGAAAGAAGGAAAGAAGGAAAGAAGGAAGGAAGGAAGGAAGGAAGGAAGGAAGGAAGGAAGGAAGGAAAGGAAGGAAAGGAAGGAAGGAAGAGAGAGAGAGAGAAAGAAAGAGAAAGAAAGAAAGGAAGGAAGGAAGGAAGGAAGGAAGGAAGGAAGGAAGGAAGGAAGAAAGAAAGAAAGAAGTTGGACATGATTCTGTGACCTTGTAATTTCTGCACTGTGAAAGTGAAGAAATAGGGATCTCTGCAGTTCTCTCCCCATTTCTACCAGCCTACTTGTGGAGACATGAAATAGTGACATATACTGTCTTAAAAATATAAAGTGTATTACACTTGAAGAACGACAGCTGAAGTTATTCTTTGGCTTTCACACACATGATTACACATGTGAAAATACTATATATGTGCAACAGCACACACACACACACACACACACACATACACACACAGCAATTGATATGCATTCTTTTTGGAAAGTTTAATGAATTTATCCATGAAGCCACCTAGTCCATTAATTGGGAATTTATTTTTATTATTATTCATTCAGTGTCCTTATTGGTATTGTTAAGTTAAAAAATCAAAAGTAGCTAAAAGTACATTGCTTAACTTGAAACGATAGTAGAAATTATATTAAAATTTCACAATGAAGCATTAAAAAAGACACCAGTAACTATGAGACAGAATAGAAGTTCTAGAATTAAGTATCACAGTAAAGAACAACCTAGGGAAACTGGGAGTCTACCTCCAGAGAAATTGAAGAGGATACAAATCCACTTTACAAGCAAAACCAACACAAAATTTAAAACCTAGCACAGAAACAGTAAGCTCAATGAGCAAATAATTTTTTTGGCCAAGTCTATTGACCAGAGTCCCACCTCTGGATGTACATGGATAAAAGAGAAAAAAAATTCCTGTGATTTCCACATATATACTATGGCATGCACACAGCAAAAAAATATAGATATACAACATAAAAAAATAAGTGTAAGAAACCAAACATACAATAAAAAAAAAATCTAATCGGTGAACTGAATCCATAAAACTACTGAAGGAAAGCGCAGTAAAAACCTTCTGGCTTTATCCTGGGCTATAGTGACTGGCTATGACATAAGAATTGCATACAACTAAAGCACATAAACAAGTCATCATGACTACCTCTGACTAAAGAGATCTCAAAGCAAAGTCTCCTCCTCAGTGGAATTGTAAAGGCAACCTGTGAGATGGCAGAAACTGTTTGCAAATCCTGAATTGGTAAAGAGTTAAAAACCCAAAATACTCGTGAAACCAAAAATAATACTTTCATAAGACAGGCAGAAATTAGGCAGTAAAAATGTGGATAGAAAATATAAATAGACGTTCCTTAAAAGGAAATGTACAAATTTGTGCCAAGTTCATGAAAAGGCTCTCAACATCACCAAACATCAAATAATGACAAACAAAAATGACAATATTTCATATGACATCTATTCGGATTGCTGCCACGAAAAGGACAAACGAAAATCAGGACTGGCAAGACTGTGGAAAAAAAGGACCCCTTACACACGATGCTCTTCAGCCCATTGATGATGTGGATGTGATACATGTACATATACGTTCACAGAGTTCACAGAGTAGGACATTATTCAGTCCCCTATAAAGTAAAATCCTGTCGTTACAACAATATGAACAGGCAGGGAGGACAATTAAAGCTGAAAAATTAGTGTTATACAGAAACACAAATTCTACACAAATCTCTCTTAGACGTCTAATGTTAAATAAATAAATAGATAGATAGATAGATAGATAGATAGATAGATAGATAGATAGATAAATAAATAAATAAATAAATAAATAAATAAATAAATAAATCTAATACCGAAGGAGAGGAACCAGGGTCAGGGCCTAGGAAAAGTGAGAAGATGGTTAAAGGCATAAGCTTTTAGGAGTAAGATAAATTAGTCAAGCAGGTTCAAAGTCTACCACAGTGACCATAATTGATAATGATGTGCTATCCACTACAATCCTTGAAATTTATGAAGAGGAGAGGTCTTAAGTGTTAGCCTCACATGGGAGGATGGAAATGGGAAAGAGGGAGGAGAGACAGGGAAATAGGAAGAATCGCTGCCTAAGGTGATAGATAAATACCTCCAGTTTATTATAGCAACTATTTCACAGTGACTATATTAATATATTAATTGTTCACATTAAATATGTGCATTTTTTCTCTACTATACTCAGCTGAAGTGGATGAAGACAAAGTCATAATGTTTGACAACCTTTGACTGTACAAGAGCTTTGCAACATCCAAGTATCAATCACATTGTTTTAAGGCTGTTTCTTTGTGTACAGGATGGCCAAGTGAACCAAGAAAAGTGTGAATCCTACTTTGGCAGGATAGCAATGTTGATTCTATAGTAGTTAGATGTAAATATCCAACTGCCTACTGAAATGTAAATTCTAGTTGTTATTAAATAAAATCTCAAAGCCAGATATTGGGGGAAAGGCTGCAATATCAGAGAGAGGAAATAGACCACAGTCAATTCTCACCAGCCAACTTCTCAGGGTAAAAGCTATCTTCCCGAGTCCTCAACCTGGCTCTTTGTTTCTACAGAATGCCACACTGTCTGCCTATGCCTACCTTAAATATCTTGTTTTTCCAGTTGTTTCATTTCTGGATTCAACTTTGCATCATAATCCTAGAGTTAGGACTAAAGGTTTGAACCACTACTGTTTAGTAGTTAGGCCTTGAACTCACAGAAACACAAAAAGATATGTCCCTAGAGTTCCGAGATTAAAGGCATAGGTCACCACTCGTTGTTCCTGTGCTGGGATTAAAGGCCAGAGTGACCACTCTCTGACCCTCCTGGCTTGAATGTGGGTGAATCTGTTCTCTGATATTCCAGACTGATTTTATTAAATATAAAATATATTACTATAGCCCACACCATAAGTCTTTGTAACTCCTGGCACTAGACAATAAGTACCTTCACCAAGATACCTGTAAAGAACAGTGCACTAACTGAACAAAGACGAAATGAAAAAGAGAGCTTTAATTTTTATAATAAACATGGGTCGTATTCAAAATATAACAAGTCAATAGTCAACAACCATTTTTGAATGAAATTGGGTTTTGTAATGATATGAATGAGATAAAGCATAGGTTTACAAACATAAGGATTTGAATAAGAGCATCAAAGCTTATCAACTCCAAGTTATATCCTAACCGGACTTTGAAGAACTCAAATACCTCATGCAGTAAATAGAAAAGGTAAAGAGGCAAGAGTAATGTAGGCAAATTGACCTCAATAAAATCAATAAAGAAACACTGGGACTCTACTGCACTGTATAATAATAGGATCTACCAAACACATACAGATCAGTCCATCACATAGCAGCAGAACACACTTCATTCTCAAGTGTAATTGAAAAATTCTCTCAGGATAGATAAGAAACCAACCTGTCTTAAACATCATTTCCCAAGACACTTCCCAAGGGAAGGATGTCAAGTCGCCTTCAGTAGACACCCACACAAGCTGATGGGGTTTCTGGTCCTCCTTTCTCTGTAAGTACAGTAAAGTTAGGAAGCATCCTTGGTCTTTGTACTTCCCTGGTCCATCTCTCCAAGAACCCTATGTCTTGTATTCATGCCATTTTTTTTCTTTGAGAGAGAAGTAGCAAGTAGAGAAATTAGTATTAAAAATAAATTGAAGATATTATAACTGGATTCACTGAAATCCCTGTGGATCACAAGATCCAAAGTCATAAATTGGAAGACACAAATGAAATTTTATTCACAGCTTGGGAAATGTCCTATTCTATCTATGTCCTTGCATGCTCTCCACAAAAGAACACATTTTTATCTATGACACCCATGAAGCAACTACTTCATATCAAGAAAAGCAGCTCTTTAAAGTTAGATAAATAATTTATTAAAATAGAAGGAACAGTAACTTTGAATTCAATCTTTGCAGAGTATTGTGTCCTTTTTTGTATCCATAGAAACCAGCTCTAGTCATTTTCTGCCATGCCCATTTCTGGTGAAAAGATGGTGATTTTCATGCTTTTGAAGACCACAATATTGTCTAATTACCATAGGATGTAACAAAAACCACATCTGCTTCAGGATCATAAAACCTTCAGGCAGCAAATATATGGGAAACTGACTAGAATATCCTAAAAAATGATCAAGAAGAGTAAAATGAGCAAAGGGATGGTTTTTAAATATGTCTGGACAAACATTTTATCTGGCTAGAAAGTAATTGTCAAGTGTCTCAGAACGGGAGAAAGGGGATAAACTGGGAAGGACTTAGCCTACCCAAGATGCTTACTTCATTCTTGGTGATGGTCAAAGTTCTTGCCACTTCAACCCATATTGATTCATGTATTCTACAAGGAGCACAGTCCAAGGCCCACACCACAGGCAGCAAGAACATTCCTAGGATTTTCAAAGACCAATAAGGCTCAGGATCCATCTTACAAACATTCCAGCATCAGCCACATGAGACAAACAAGCAGATGCTGAATGGCAATTCAAAGTGGCCAGTGTCTTTATAATACAAGGGGACAGCAGGATGCAAATAATGTTCCCAAGAGAAAAGGCTGAAAGTGTTAAGACATGTGGAGGAATTCTGGGATGAGTTTTGCATACGAAGTGTCAAAGTCATAAAAGGAAGATGGAGGAAGGAGGGTAGGAACCATGACCTTCATGAAAATACCACATTAAGAGAGACTCAGGAGTTCTTGAAGACTAGACTTGTTACTCCAGGGCAAGTGTCTGTTTGTGTGACATGGTCACTCCAAGAAACAGGGACCCCACAGACCAGAGCAAGTTGGTGATGTAATATATAGTGAGAGCTCAATATCCTTTAACAGTAATACTTGAACACTATACACTTTCTGCAGCTCAAAAATTAAAACCCTGCTTGTGTTATATATAAACTACCCAAACACTTCTCAGGGCTATCAGTGGAAATACCATAAACACTGAACCCATTTAAAACTTGAAGTACAACATGTGTCCACTAAAGTGATATTTTCATTTCCACATCAATAGACAAGATGACTTATAATCATTTTTACTTTAAAGAAATGAGTATTACCTTTTCTTCACAGGGTTTGTTAATTGAACCATTGAGTAGTGCCATATCCAAAAGCCAAAAGCCGAATTTGCACTATACATTATGCTGGATTTCTACTTCTGGAGTAGGATAGAATCACTTAGATGGTCCCTCCTGCAGTAAAGAGGCACCTGTGAACTATAGCCTAGAAAGCATAGACACTTTCAATCAATGAATCCAAAGAGGAACTGATGTTTATTCATGTTTTCAAAAAGACACAAAAGCAGAAAGAAAAGTCATTACAATAAATCATTGGATGTTAAACGTGTGTTACAAAATCCCTGTGAGAATATCTTTCAAATTTAATAAAAACCAGTCTGAGGTATCTGAGGGATCTACCCACAGTCAGTCTAGGAGGATCAGAGAGTGGTAATTCACACCTTTAATCCCAGTCACAGAGAACGTCTGGGAGTGGTGACCTACGCCCTTAATCCCAGCAGATCTGAGTTTGAGGTCAGTTTAGTTTACAGAAGGAGTTCCAGGCTCCCAGGCAGGCAGTGGTGGAGGCCACACCTTCAATCTTAACCAGGATGTGAAACAATCCCTGAGATCTGGTTCTGAGTTTCTTTTATTCATGCAACAAATCCCCATTTTCAGAGTTATATTGTGTTGTTTTTATTACTATATAGCAAGTACAGTATGAAATGACAAAGTCACCACATCCAAATGACGTGGTTGAGTTCATGGAACACTATATTTGCCTTTATTTTACAGGAGTATGCATATCTCTACATCAAGAACAGCTATGCTTTGTGAATAAATGAAGATCATTTATACATAAGGTTTCAAGTTTATAATTGCTCATTAGATGATTTTCAGATTTGGGGGAAATTGGTCTCCATTTTTTAAAGTTAAAAATGTTAAATTACTTATATTTTTCCAGTTCAACTTAAATTCTCTGAATAAATAAATTAGCCAGCATCTCTGAAACATTCTACAATGTCAACTGCTGCTTCCAGCTTCAAGAAATTTTTCCTTCTTATCCTAAGCAAGTTAGGATGCTTACATCTGTAGAAACACTAGCTGCTTGTGGAATTCAGCACCCAAAACATATGTGTTTCAGTACACCACCGGACTCTATCAAAGAGACAGCACTGTTAAGTACTTTTATGATTGGCTTTTAGTGTGGGTCACAGTATTTGCAGTCTGCATTATTCACACCAATCTGGCTTAGTTCATCTTCCATATACACTAAAGATCACATTCACTTCATTATCATTATAGTGCTAGATGAATGCTTGGCACATCTGCTCATGAAGAGGTTTATTATCTGTTCGAATGTGGTTTAGGATGAATAGAAAAATAACTATGGAAGAGACAAATGCACTGTTTATACCAGCTGTGAAATTCAATTCCAGCTAAGCTATTTCTCAAAGAAAAATCTTTTGGTATCTTCCTTCCACTGAATGAAGAACTATTAATTAGTGAGTTGATTTCATTTATCATGAAGGAAGAAAAAACGCAGACATCAAGCAAACCTAAACATATTCACAGAAATCTGGAACAGGACAAAGGCCTAATGAAGACCTTATATTGTTCATTCAATTTCCATCTCATCCTTCCAAAAGAAAATTTGAAGGTCTATAAATATTTTATCAACAATATAATAATATCAGATCTTTCTCATGTAAAACAAGACTGTGCCAATAAGTCTGCTGGTTATGAATCCATCTTCAGCTTACAGTTTTCATAGGCAGCTTACAGTAAATCTTTTCTATTACTCTTAAGCCTTTATGATCAATACCAGAGCCAGCACCAGCCCCACAGCTGGCGTGGGGGCCCTACGTCTGTGCCTATAATGTGCTATGCCTGTTTTCACATTTTCTACAGCCCAGGCATGGAAGTTAATGTCACTAAGAAGACACATATGCAAAATTCATTCCTGCACCATGACTAGTTATCACCTACCCACTCCTACTAAATGAAGATCTACAAAATGCTAAAGTCCACTGTCCAATGAGGAACAAAAGAACAGAGGAGTTAATGCCTAGACCAACACTAGCAGATAACACTCTTCTCCTGAGTACAGAGAATAACAACTACGATAGGCAATATTTAAGAATACAAATAAATACAAATTGTGTACATGTAAAATCCTATCACTTAATTTTGAAACAGATCTTTCATTCTTCCTTCACGAAGCCTTTTTTGAACATATATACAAGTTGTATAAATCCTTGTCCATATAAAATTTACTATCTATAATTGCTAATATGAGTACTTTTCGAGATATATAATCATTTTTCTATCTAAAAAATTCCACTATGCACAAAAAAAGCTCCAAAGTTTTCATTCAGTATGCTAAAGGCAGGCTTGAAGTATGATGCCTCAAGATACTCATCTTTTCAGGCTTCTACATGGCCGGGGGGGGGGGGGGGGGGACGGGGACTTCTGAAAATTCATATGTTTTACTTCTACTATTTTAGTTATGTATGATATTTTGAATTTTTATTAATTGAAATACATAATTATAAACCTAGTAGGAATAAATATTCCAGCAGTGGAATATTATACTAAAGTCATAGACATATTTACAGTATGTATTTAAGATCATAAGAAATACATATGAAGACTGCCACTAAACTTGTGCATTAAAAGGTGAAATATAGGGAAATATAGGAAAACTGAGTACATTCTCATCATCAGCTCTTCAAGCACCTCATCAAATTCACTTGACCTTCCTTGAGCTAACAATTAGAAATTAACAGGTCTACTTTCTAAATTACTAGTATATATACATCAGAAGCCAGTGAAGACTGGGTTCCCTAATGCTCAGCTATCTTCTGATTATCTTCTAGATTTTTTGAGGTTCTACTTACTCCATCAGTACCAAAGGGCTTATTCTACCTCCCCGTTGATGCTCATGTCTCTATTTCATGCACCTGTGTGTGAGAGAGATGAAACACACACACACACACACACACACACACACACACACACACACACACACAGAGTGAGAGAGAGAGAGAGAGAGAGAGAGAGAGAGAGAGAGAGAGAGAGAGAGAGAGAGGATAATCAACATGTTCTAAGTTAGCTGGGACTGGGTTTTAAAAAAATGATTTAGAAACTAAGGCAGCGTTTCTCCAGAAGTAGAGAGAATAGAAAACAGAACATGACAAGGCAAGCAAGTCAGAGATCCTGCACATCTACGGTCGCTGAAACTTGCCAGCCAGGTTAGAACACAGTGTACTTAGTGTAGGCGATGGTCTGAGAAAAGGCTAGAGGAAAAAGACATGCCAGACTCCAAAGCGACTGAAGGGTTTGGACCTTATCCTGAAGTCAATTGAGAGAATTGCCAGGCAATCCAGAGGCCCAGCTAAATTTGAGTTTCGAATGTCTCATAAATGATTTTTAGGAAAAATAGTTCTTAAATATTTCCTGGGACATATTCATACTTAAAAATCAAAGCAATTATTGATCTGAAATCTAAATTTATGTGAGTACTCTTGAACTGTATTGGCTGATCTGGTCATCACTATCTAGAAAGGGGAAATTCAATCTAACAAGGGGGTAATGTGGTACAAGATGAGTAGCAGGAAACTACTCCTTGTGATAGAGCTTACAAATTCACTCTTTTAGCTGCTTATATCAGTTTGGGGAATATTCTTAATACTGGACAAAGTTTTACATAAGGAACAAATATCATGATTTGAAGTAAAATTAAAGGCATTCTCTCTATTTTTGTCTCTGTTTTGATTATTTAGAGGATAGTTAATCCTTAAGGATACAGTATCAATGTTTAGCAAATATAAAGACAGTCTGAACAAGCAAATTGATGTCTGTAACATATAGAAGACTGGGCCTGGCATGGAGTAAGCACCTTGAAAACACCCAAAGCATAAACTCATGCTACAGAAGATGTTAGCTCACTTTCTTCTATGGAGTCACTTTAACTTAAATACGTTATTCAAAAAGCGGGAAACTATAGCATTATTATGAGAGCCATTCCCATCTGTCATAATTACAGGTAACTTTTAAAAATATGTGAAGCATAAACAGATGATCATGCTTAACTTACTCCCTGACAAAATAGCCACAGGCCACACATTTAAGATCCCATTGCCATGGTGGGTTTTTTTCTTTTATTATTTAAATTTTTTCATTCATTTTACACATCAACCTCATATCCTCTTCTCATCCCTCCTCTTGTTACCTCCCAACCCACCCACCCCCATTTCTTCCTCTGAAAAGATGAGCCCTCCCTTGAGGATTCTTCAAAGCCTGGTACATTCAGTTGAGGCAGATCCAA
This sequence comes from Phyllotis vaccarum, assembly GCA_033318265.1. Taxonomy (NCBI): domain Eukaryota; kingdom Metazoa; phylum Chordata; class Mammalia; order Rodentia; family Cricetidae; genus Phyllotis; species Phyllotis vaccarum. Next base: position 46,354,716 of record JARWLC010000009.1, read on the forward strand.
GCCCCTCTCCCCTGCATCAAGTCTGTTCAAGGTGTCTCACTATAGGTAATGGGCTCCATAAAACATGTTCATGCACTAGGGATAGACCATATTCCCATAGCCAGCGGCCTCTTAAACAGAACAAGCTACACAACTATCTTCCCTATGTACAGAGCTTAATCTAGTCCCATGCAGGCTCTAAAGCTGTCAGTCTAAAGCTCATAAGTTCTCACTATCTTTGTTCAGTTGTCTCTGTAGATCTCCCCATCATGATCTCGACACCCTCCTTGTCTATATAATCCCTCCTCCTTCTCTTTGCCTGGACTTCCAGAGCTTGGCCAGGTACTCGGCTATAGATTTCTACATATGCTCCCATAAGTTATTGGATGCAGGCTCTATAATGACAGTTTGGGTATTCACCATTTAATTACCAGGATAGGCCAGCTCCAGCACCCTCTCCACTGATAGTAACCTAGACTCAGAAAGACAAGCATGCTACGTACCTATCGCCATGTTTTATAGGCAAGAAAAGTAGGACTAGGAAGGAAATTAATTGTCTCAGGTCAGAAAGCAGTAAATACACACCTGGGTCTGTCCATCTTTATTTAAAGATTCCCAAAGTAGGGCTCTTTCAAATATAACTATGACTTTTGTATCATATAGCTTTAGCACACAAAGGACACAAAGCCATATATTTTCAATTATTCTCAGAATTGTATGATCTAGTCTTGCTGTTAAGTTTCCCATCTCTAAGCCTTTCTTTGCTGTTGCATGATTTTCCACTCATCTATCTGAGTTTGTTTTCCTATTTTAGGAAGAGAGAGTACACAGGACAGGAGCAGATGAGCTAGAGCTCCATGCCCAAAATGGGGGACCCCTCCAGAAGACAGATCAGAAGGTGTTTTCAAGTTTGTCTGTGGGTGCACATAACCACATCCATACACCCCACGTCCATACATCCCACGTTCATACACTCCATGTACATATGCCCCACGTCCACACACCCCACGTCCTTACACCTCTGCATGTGGCAGGACCCCAGAGTCCAATCAATGCTGCTCTGTTAGCACTGGATTTGTTCTTTACTCATTAACAGTAGGTGCTCCCTATTCTCTCCATGTTCTCTCTCTCTCTCTCTCTCTCTCTCTCTCTCTCTCTCTCTCTCTCTCTCTCTCTCTGTGTGTGTGTGTGTGTGTGTGTGTGTGTGTGTGTGGTGTGTGTGTGTGTGTGCGTGTGTGTGTCCTTCTCTCTCTCCCCTGTCTCCTTTTGAACTTCTTTAAGTAAATTAAGAGTGAGGTATATCACCAAGCAATATAAAGCCACACAAATGCTACAAAGCCATCTCAAAATATTCACTATGGTACCACAGGAAGCGGTCCGTACTGGTGATACACTTCAGAAAACACAGTTCCCAACCATTCTGCCCTGACATCTAGAGTAGGAGGAAGAAATGAAGGGATAAAGTCTCTGCTGTATAATGTTGAGAGTGCAGCACATCCCCATGCAGCTGTACTGATGACCAAGGATGAGCCTTTCATCGTTCTCTGGCAGGTCATTTTACATGAAGTGGTGATTTATGTGCTCGCAGAAAATACACTGCCCTGATAAAGCCTGTACATGGGCCCACTACTATTTTGTTTCCCCTGTTTATTTGCCAGACTTTACAAGTCAAGGTAGCTCTCATAATGATTTTGATAAAGAAAGGTGATTCATACCTGGATGACTGCAGAGAACACTTGAAATACAGAACCCATTTAGTAGTGATTAGCCTTAGAACATTATTTATGTAATCTGTTACAATGGCAGATACTAAAAAGAACATTTTTCTTTTCTTGTTGGTACAGTTTATCAATCACCCTTGCTCCTGACAAGCCCTTAGGAGGAAAACATTTATCAGAATGGATTAGAAGACTCTAAAAATAAAAGCTGAAGCTGGTATTTACACAAATAATACAGGGTTATTGCAGAGACTCGAGAAAAGACTGTATAGTCTCCAAGTGACTTCAGGCGACAGAGAAACCAATCTCCCAGAGATCCATTGGTAGTGACCTGAAGCAGAGAAAAGATATTCCTATGGGCTTCTCAAAATGTGTGTATGTGGAGATGACAGAGTTATACATTGTAATGATGAATGTACAATCTTGAAATGTATCGATAATTTGGTATTTTTGAAATTTGCAAAAGTCACAGAATCCAGGCTGCACTGTAAAGTCAAACAAGTAATCAAATCCTTCTATGAGGGATGACAGTACTCAGCCCTGCATATTATTGTGTGATTTCTCATGAAAATGGGAAGCGAACAGCAGCTTTTAGTTAGAGCAGCAACCTACACGTCCTCCTTCTAGGCACATCCACCCTGCCAAGTCCCTTAATGTCTTCAAGACCTTCATTTCACTTTCAAGAAATGCTTCCAGGTGTGGGCTTCCTGGGGCATGGAGGGGAAGGTTATCAAAGGCCACTAAATTACTATTACGTAAGAAACTATGAAAACAGGCTCCTAGATATCTCCCCAAAATAACAAGTCTCTTGTAAATTTTTTATAATCTGTCTTACTGCAATATTTAAATGCATGCCTATAAAATATTTTGATCACATTTAATGTGTCTTCATTCTAGTTTCTTGTCCTCTAAACATTTATCATCAACAGTGGTAGTGATGATAGATAATGCATGTAAACAGCTTGATCAATTTCACTGGCCAGCAAGGATTAAGAATGAGTGCTTAGAACCAGTAATTCTCATATTCGTTATGTTTTGGGAAGTTTAATAAACACAAACATGGGCTTTGAAGATTTCTAAGGGTTTGCCCTACAAGTGAAGACTGGATTTCAGATCCCCAGACCCCATTTAATGGTTAGGCATGTGTGGTGACGGTTTGAAGTCCCAGTACTTGGGAGGCAAAGACAAGGGATCCCTGGTACAAGATGTATGGCTAGACTGTGATGTGCAAGCTCCAAGTTTGGTGTGAGACCCCGACTCAGTAAATAAAGTAGAGAGCAATCAGAGAAGATATTCACAGCTAATTTCAGACTATATATACCTACAGACACTAGTGTGTGCTCAAGCACATGCAGGTGCCCCCCTCACATGCATGCAGAGACACACTGCTCTGGTCACATTAGTGTGAATTAAATTATAATTGGCTTTTGCTATCTGCCATTCCATATTTAAGACCATCAATACCCTCACCCCATTCCAACTTAACAACCATCTGTATAAAGCCAGTGCAGGAATATGTGTGATATGTTCTAGAATAAGATTAACTATAGGGCTTCCAATGCAGAGACCAATACCTAATGTTAGATTGAAGTCTCTGAGAGTTCTAGACTGTGACACACAGTAGCAAAAAGTATGCTGAGAAACTAAACTTTGGCTCCTAATATTCCTCTTCAGGGAAAGAACCCTGCGATGTTTAAACAAAAAGATATCAAGTTAGAACAGAAAGGAAAAATATAAAGTATAAAGAAGGTAAAAGACCACTCAGTAAACTAAAGGATGTAGCTGTCACAGAAACATAAGAGACCACCTGTATAAAGCATAAAGATGGTACCTGAGTAACTAAATAAATATGGATTAAGAGAGGACTATAACACCAAGTATAAAAGCTCAACCTAGAGTCCATTCTGATTCAAACAAACACATGGAAATTTTGAAATAAGGCATTCATAGACACCTGGAGATGAGTCTTGGTTGTCTTTCTGTTGCTGTTCAGTGCAGTTTGGACTTAATCATAGGATTTCCAAGAAAATGGTGTAATAAGAGTGATATGAGACTGTCTTTATGTATGCTGTAAATATCAATCTTTAAATAAAGGAGCTGTTTTGGCCCATGACAGGCACCATAGAAGAAGTATAAGGAGAAGTCAGAGCATAGATAGGAGAAGCAGGGCAGAATCAGGCAGACCGAGCCAGAAGCCCAAAGGAGCGACATGTAAGGAACACAGGTGAGCCACGGGCCACGTGGCAGGAAAGATTAATGAGAATGGGTTGATTTAAGATGTAATAGCAAGCTAGCAATGTGCCTGAGCCATAGGCCAAACAGCATGAACATAATATAAGTGTCTGAGTCATTTCTGGGGGCCTGAGAAGTTTCGAGCGGCTAAGGGGTCTGAGGCTGCAGGTCGTGGGTCTGGGCCTCAGACCTCCCGAGACAATAAAGCCTCTTTACAACATAAAAGTTCCAAGAAGAGTAAGAAAATATTGTGCTTACTATTTGGGCCACATGATCAAGGTTAGCATCACCAATAAGAAGTCAGTAAGGGGTGGGTGAAATGGCTCAGCTATAAAAGCTCTTGCCGCCAAGCCTGGTGACCTGAGTTCAGTCTATACTATTCCTATTGTAGAAGAAGACAATTGGGTCCTACAAGTTGTCTTTTGACCCCCACAGGCACATCATTTCAGATGATTGTCACACATATGGACACACACACACACACACACACACACACACACACACACACACACACACACTACAGTAAAGAAGACAAGCCAGGGAGTCATATTCACACACTGTGATGAGAAAGGCACTTTGCTTCTGTGGCAGCTGTGAAGCCTCATCATCCAGGAGAAGATTGAAGAAGATTCTATAGTGCATCTTACCCGTCATTCTTAAAACTTAATAACAGTGGTTGGGAAACTGTCACAGACCAGAAGAGACTGTGATACAATCAAATATACACAGGATCTTGGGAATGAGCCTAGAAGACAAAAGTAGAAAGTAGTGTGGAAATGCAGAAATGCAGACAAAGTTTAATCTCATGAATAGTGTCATTGTATCACTGCTGACTGCTTTCAACAGATGCTTTCATAGATAACATGAGATGCTAACATTAAGGCAAATTGAAGGAAGTGCCTATGAGAACCCAGCACTATTGCTGCAGCTTGTCTATAAATAAAAAACTGTTTATTTTTATTTTCATGTGTATGTGTGATATGTTTTACATGTCTATGGTAAACATAGGCACACTATGTTTGATTGAATGCACTTGGGAGGTAGTACCCATGTAAATGTCTGTGTGTACATAGAGGTCTGAGGTTGATGTCAGAGACCAGTCTCAATTGCCTTTCCACATTATTCAGTGAGGTGGAATCTCTCAGCCAAACTCAGAACTCACAGACATGGATTGTCTTCTCTGGTATTGTCTCCATCGTCTGAGGCTGGCATTACAGCCAGCTGCTTTGGCCACACAGCAAGCACTTGGGTTCTGAGATCTTAATTACAGTCCTCATGCTTGTGTGCCAAGTGCGTTAACCAGTGATCCATCTCCCCAGCCCCTAAACTATTTTAGACTAATTTTTATTTAAAAATTTAATCTATGCAATACTAAACTTTTTAAATTACTATCTACCTTGTCCTCTGTCTGACTCAGAAGCCTGTTATAACTGTGAAAAGAACAGGGAAATGAGAGAGGGTAAAGGGAGAGATGGAAGGAAAGAGGGGAGAGAATCTATTTATGTGACACAGAACAAGTTTGAGCAGAATATAGAATGATAAAGATATTTAAGTGAACATCACCTAAAATTGATGCTTTTCACATGGGAACAGATAGAAGATAAAGGAAGATGACACAAAGATGAGGTTAGAGAAAGAAATGACCACAGCCAGAGAGTGGGAATAGCATCAGTCCTCTGTGAAAATTTAAAAATATCCGTCATAACTTGTGGGTCCTTATCCATTATTTCATACATCCTCACAAGGGTGTCTGGACAGGTTTGAGTTTTTCATTTTATAGCTGAGGAGACTTAGATGCAGGAAGGTTAACTGCTTTGCCCGGGGACTCCTCATGTCCTTGAACAAATATTGCAGCAAATTAGACTGACACTGAGGGTGAATTTGACCTAAGTCTTTATTACCCTTATGGATGCAAATGACACAAAAACCTCCCTGTCTAACACCTATGAATTTATTAATTAGTAAGTGTAGAGAAGGACAGATTGTGTTCGTCAAATAACAACAGGCAAGACACATAAATCATCCCGGCCGGCTGAGATTGCCAACACAGTGTAGATTTTTGAAGTTTAAGAATTTCATGAGCAACTTGTAATAATGTGTACTTGCTTCCCTACTAAGACAGTCTGAATACACAAACTTATGTCCAATTCTTCACCCCAAATCATAAGCTTTTTCTAGTGCTCAATTAAAATTAAGCATTTGTAAGTCATAGCAAGTGTCCCTTAGGCAACAAAGTGCCTCGAGCAGAAAGCCTTCAGATTTGGGATAATTTGGAAGTTTTAAAAGATTTGCATAGACTCCAGTGGGTGAACACTCCTAATATCAAATAGCCTAAAATCTGAAATGGAAAAATGGAAATGTGTTATTGGTTACTAATAGCATACCTGCCTTTGATTCTTGGTGTCTGTGTCTGCCCTTTGCTGATGTCAAAGCACAGCTTCTTAGCATTTTAATGTGATGGAAGACCATCAGTCTATGGGATTTCCACATTAGACTAGACAACTGAGGTATCCAGTTTCATGAGCTGAGAAGATACTGTAAGGCCCCCTCCCTTTTCCTCCCTTTTGCTTGAGCAGCCCCCTCTTGTTTTAGCAATTTCCTCTTACCCAAGAAGTAGTGCTAGCAACAGCATGTTGCAAGGACAGTAAGTAAACTTGCCTAAGACATGTTAACAGGACAGTAAAGATTAGCTCCACTGATAAAAGAAGAACTGCAGTTAGGAATAAGACCAGGTGCCTGGGTCGGAGACAAAGGAATGTGGCAGAGGGGGAAGAGAAGGGAAGCAGTTACTTGGCCACATGATCAGGCCCCAGTCACGGACCAGGGGAGGAATTCCAGGAAGAGATAAGGAACAAAGGAAGAACAAGCAGCAGGCCTGGGGGCGGGTGATAACCAGAACCTTTGGTCAGGCCAGATGGCAGCCTGGGGGCCCTCACCCCTCAACGGATGATTTCATTCAAACCAGCCAATGAAAACCTTGTAACTACGCTTCTGCTTCTGTACACACGCTTTTGCTTCCCTAACCCTATAAAAAGGCCCTGAACAAAGGGCTGGGCGTGCCAGCCCTCCCGAGTGGCTTGGTAGCCCGCAGGTACCTGTGTTATTCAATAAACCTCGTGCTGTTTGCAGCTGATCTGTGGCTAGGTCATCCTTGGGTCCCGGGGTTTCTCCCTGAAGAAAGGTCCGTTTCGGGGGTCCCCCATCCCCGGGGTGGTCTTTCAATACCAAGTTCTCAGCTTCTCTAGTGAATGATTGGCTGTTGTTGGACTACCAGATCTATATCATATTATCAATTCCAGTCAATCAACTTTCATCAGATCTACTCATTATTTTGGTTCAGTTCCTACAGAAAACTTTAACTATCACAGATAAGTTTCCAAGTGATGGGCTTTGAGAGATAATTTGGAGAACTGAATTTTCTATCAAGGGATTGATCAACTGATAAATATATAGTTGGACAGACAATGAGGGATGAGTTTTGTTGTGGCAAGTCCCTAGAGCCTTAACTTACCCCCTCAGTCCTCTGTTCTCTCTAATTCCTCACCTGCCATAGCAGATCTGCTCCACTGTACCCACACCTTGATGTTCTGTCTATCATAGCCACGCAGTGATGGCATCGAGTGATGATGCACTGAGCTCTAGGAAAACACAAGCCCAAGTTAGCCTTTCTTCCTTTTGAGCTGTTTATATTAGATATTTTTTCACACCATTGAAAAACTGATTAGCATTTAAACCTAAATAAAACACCACAGAACTGTCACACTGAAAGTCTGACTACGTCTGACTTTAAACATAAGTTCCCTTCATTGCTTCATTGCCTATTTTTATAACTTCTCATTTTGTTATTAACTATTTCATATATAATGTTTAACTTGTCTCTGATAAAGTATGCCTTCCTCATCTATCAGTCCAATCTGGGAGTATTTTAAGGACATATCTTTTCTGATTTCAGAAATGAAAATATCTTTCCCAGAAACGCCTCAGGGGCCTGTCTGAATTCAAATAATATGGTGGAGTCATGAGCCTACTCGGTAAAGAGCAAAGATGACAGACTCTTACTTTAGCAAAAAGAGAGAGGTACATTCACGGGGAACAAAAACCACTGGGCATGGAGGAAAAATACATTGTAACAATACAAGTCGGTCTTAAAACTGCTTGTCTTCATTTGTCATGAACTTGGACAAGCAGTTTTAAGACAGACCACAAAACCTCACAATGTATTGCAAGCAGAGAGAAAAGTTGATGTTTGTCCAAGGCTTTATCTTCAGTTGCTAAGCACACCTAAAATTATGCATTCCTTCATTTTTTTTAAGTTCTCCTTGGCATAAGCCCAGTAGGTAGGAAAACAATTTGCCCTTTGGTGCAAGTTGGTATGGAAGCAGGTCTGTAAACTCTGAGCTGCACATCACTGGGCAATTTGTCTACTTCCAACAAAAGGTAGCTCTCCTTTCCTGGTCAATTTCCTGTATTCTTTCTGAGGTCTTGTCCTGTACTACACGGTGAAAATCTGAGAAGCTGTATTAGGTGAAGCAATTTTTCTAAGCCAATTTTTAATGCTTCAGTTAAGTTTCAGAATGGTCCCTATATGGGCTTGGCACAATGAGAAGCAAACAGAATTTTCCCACCTAAAATTGATCATCTCAAAATTAGAAATTATAAAGTTGTCATACACAAAAAATAATCAAAATAATTTTATTTTATTGTCAAAATTCATCTACTAGGATAAGAAGGGGGAACTCAGTTAAAAACATGCATGGTATTTCTATGTCAGAAGACATTGAAATTATTTTTAATTACCTTTGAAGATTACTATTGATCCCCAGAAAATACACTGAAACACAGCCAAACTTGGCAAACAGCCAAGTTCACACACACACACACACACACACACACACACACACACACACACACACACTCACACTCACTCACACACTCACACTCACTCACACACACTCACACACACTCACTCACACACACACTCACACTCACTCACACACACTCACACACTCACTCACACACTCACACACACTCTCACACACTCACACACACACTCACACACACTCACACACACACTCACACACACACACTCACTCACTCACACACACACACACAAGTTGGAGAGCTACAGCATTTGTCTAAACTTTTTCTGCTCTGAGCCTCCTTCTCAGCTCTTGATGACAGCAGGCAAGACTAAAAATGACAGTGTGTGATTTCCCTGAAATACAGAGTAGTAAGGGTTCTCTGCATGTTTGCTGCTTACCTCCCAGAAGCATTTTCATGAATACAAATAATAATTTGGAGGGAGGGAACAGAAAAAACTAGAAGTGCCTTTTCTATGCTCAGCAAACCCTGAACAAAACTTTTTATTCAAGGAAGAACAGTCCTCTACAGGAGCAGGTATATACTGTACTGATGGAATGGGTGGTCCCTATCTGAGCCACCTTCAGTAACTCCTGCTTCATTTGGATCTCTCTAGAGTTCCACAGCTTCTCTCTCTGGGGATTTCTGCTTCTCTTGCCAGTTTCCTCCTTCGTCTGGTTTCTGCATTGATGCCAAATTATGTGATGATTCAGCTCCTGCATTTTTATCTATGGCTACTTCTTCATACACTCTGAAGTGAGCATGCGACAGGTATTCTCACATCCACTCTCAGGTTCTAATCTCATAGTGCTGAGTGTAATCCTGGTATTTAAACACACATATTTCCAATGTCAACTAACTAATGTAGCTGTTAGTTTACCAAAGCAAACAAATGAACAAATCAAAAGCTCTAATATTCTCCAAAATTTAGGGGAAAAATCATACTTTATCCAGTTTTCAAAAATGCAGTATTCTAGGCCCTAAACTGACCTTTGGGGAATTGGTCTCCAAATGCATGACTGCACTGTATTGTTCTATGTGTTCTTAAAACTGTGGTCCTTAGTATCTGCTTAGAATCTCCTAGTCACTCATATTATTTTTATGCCTCATAATTTCCTAATCATAATTCTAGGGAAGAATCTGGTTAGCTTACCTCCTTTTAATTTCAGAAAACAGATCATCATTGCTAAACAGCATCTGGATTTCTTGTCCATGTAAGCAGGGCTCATTCCAGCCTAATATCCTTAAAGAAACAGTAGTCAAGGCTGTAATGCAGAGGGGATGATAACCAGTACCTAATTTCCTAGAGATGACTGTAGCAATGGCTGTAGGGCACAGGGTAGGGTAACTAGTGCCTAATTTCCTGGAGATTACTATAGTCATGACTGTAGTGCAGAGGGTATGGTAACCAGTGCCTAATTTCCTGGATATGACTGCAGTCATGGTTATAGTGCAGAGGGTATGGTAGCCAGTGCCATTCACTATATAATCGTACATGGAAGGCCTATATAAGACAGTCAAACTAATTTCACATATTCAGAGCATTGAGATCATCAACAAAGAAGCCATAAATTCACCTTTAAAGCAAGTGGATTGATGCTTATTTCACAAAAATTATCTCAAGGCCTGTTGGGTAGGTGAACGTTATTATTCTCCTAAGTTAAAGCAAAAGCAGCTGAATGGAACTGGAAAGTGATCATCTTTAAATGTGAATTTGTTTATGACACTACTGCTTAATTAGCAAGCCAATAAGTAAAGCCAAGGGGAACACACAATGTACTAGACATGAAGCTTGCCCACAAGCCACGTCTTTATTTTTATTCTCAGAATTTTTCAAAGGATAATCAAGCATGTATTACAGATCACCTCAACTGCAAAATGCAAGCTGATAGCTATGCAAACAGAGATATGGAGAAGTGCTTTGAGAAATTGAAGCTGTGGAGATAGGCCTGCTAGCTGAAAAGAATTTGTGAAAGCAGGAATAATTGAGCTAGATTTTTGAAAGAGGAAAAATCATACTTGAAAATCTGAGGAGAAGGTGTCAGGCTAAGGCATTATTAAGACAGTTAATACCACAGCACTGAATGAGTAAAAAAAGACCTGAGTGAGAGACACTTGGATTGAAAGGATATGAAATTTTGAAATGCAGAAAAGACATTGCATTTGTGTTCCATTCAGCAAGTCAAGGGAGCTCCAGAGCAGAGGTCTGGCAGAATCAGCCCATACTCTTTTACAATAAATCCAGAAAGGACCAGAAAGAACAGAATCTAAAAGTCACAAATTAGGTAAGAGCATCTACATTTCAATTCTAAGTAATTTAATCTAAAGATTTAATAATTTTTTTCTTTGAAAATAAGACAGGCAAGTGCAGTGGGATTATGTTGTTCCATTGTAAATAATTGTCCCGCCCACTGGTTTAACAAAAAATTCTGATTGGCCAAAGGCAGACAGGAAATATGGTGAGGCACCAGACTAAGAAAACTCTGGGAACAGGAAGAACACAACAGAAATTCCACAGAGAAGACATGGAGACACCACGGTGAAACACCAGCAGATGCAGAGGAAAGAAGTTGAAATGCCGCTCTGAAAAAAAGTACTGAGCCACATGGCTAAATAAGATAAGAGTCATGGGTTTGTTTAAGAGCAAAAACTAGCAAGTAATATGCTTGGGCCCCAGGTCAATCAGCGTACAATTAATATAAACGTCTTTGTGTTTCAATGGGACTATGGGTCTTCAGGTTAGAACCTCTAGGCTAGGCCAGAAAGTTCAGGCCAGAAACCTCATTCAACAGGCAAGGAGTAAAAGGTGAGTCAGTTCAGTCTGGCATATCCAGTTGAGGCAGGTCCGAGTCCCTCATCCCAGTATTAAGGCTGAGTTAGGTGTTCCTCTGTAGGGAATGGGCTCTGGAGTATCAGTTCACACACTCTGATCTTACTGCAAGAGGCTCCACAAACTGCCTACTCTGTTTGACATTTGTCTATCTTTGGAGGGTTTAGTTCCTTTCTATGAGATTTCCTCAGTGGTTATTTATGATTTGGTGAGCTCCCAGTAGCTCGGGTCAGCCATCTCTGTGGGTCTCCTCCTCATGATCCTGATCCCTTTGCTCGTGTACTCTCTCTGCTTGCTTTCTCATCAGCTAGACTGAGAGCTCGACCTGATGCTTAGCTATGGGACCTCCAAAAACCCACAAGATATTCTTGGCTGGGACTCTAAGCAAAGAGGGTCCCTAAACAGAACACCCCCTATAATCAAATGAATAACCACCCTAATTGTCATCATGGAGCCTTCATCCAGCAACAAATAGAGGTAAAAACTGAGGTTCATAGCTAAGATTATTCTTAGAACCTCACTGAGAAAAGGAACAGCTCTGTCTCCTAAAAGCTAGGGCAAAGGGAGAGGTAGAAAGAAAAAGCATGGATATTTTATAGTTTATGTATTGGTGTTAGTATAATAGTTATACAGTCACTCATACCCTTTCAGTGAATTGAATTCTCCAAGTAACACTTGAAATTTAAATGTTGAGAAGGTTAGAAAGGTGATGGAGTTCCTACAGTTAGTTACCTTAATATTATTGTGTTTTATTACATATAAATATTTTAAGAAAACTTAATCTGATTTCTCAAGCCCAGATGTTGGAAATACTTCTGTGTCTATTGAGTCAATGCAATATTAGCATCCAGTGCTTAAAAGAAGTGTCTGTCAATTAGCCAGATGTTTCCAAATGTTCAGTTTCCTGTCACTATGTGTCCATCTGGTTCCAGAAACATCTAATTGATTGATGGGGCTTTTTCTATTTTTCATCCACATGTTGAGAATCTGATAAGCACATCTTCCCTTACGTCAACAACTCTACTCCTTTGGTCTATATAATCAAACTAATGTGCACTAATGTTTGACAGTACACAATGAGAGGTTGGTTGTACATAAATGCAGGTATTATGTTAAGAGTTAATTACAACCATATCTGGCATTAAAAAGGTGTATTTTTCTAGTAGAAGCAAATAAGGAGTTCAATTATCATTCACATTTTGTTTTTATCCAACTGCACTATCATTTTACTATATTCATATATCCATTCAGACTTTGAAACTTTAATCTGTTCATTGTCTCAGCATGCATGTCATAGTTAAAAATTTCAGTAGCACTTTGTGGCTGTAGTTAACTTGATCTTAAACTCATTCACAATTGAGTGCCATGGGTGAGATGGTACTGCTCTAAGGTTTGTGTAGATAAGCTATTTATTGAAAAGGAATCAGTACTTGATTATCACAAGATAGTAAACTGTCTGTTTTTATCCTCTTTAAAATATTTATAATATACTTGACCATACAATTTAATTTTCTTTCAAGTGTATAATGTTCATTGAGTGTATTCCCTTATGCCCTCAATCCCCCCTTTCTCCCACTCTTACTCCATTAGACAATTTAATTTCTAATTTCATGTCTCCTATAGTATATTATTTCATGTGTCTATAAAGTCTTCAACCAACACACTAAAGACAGTTAACATGTGCCTTTCCACAACTGACTTAATTAATTTAATATGATGATCTCTGTATAATTTTTCTGCAGAGGCATAATTTTATTCTTGAGGACTTCCCTTCTGACAAGGATGAAGTAGATGCTAAATGTAGTGTTCATTTGCATTTTCTGATAGATAGTGATATGGAATTTTTGGTAATTTTATTGGTTACTTGTATTTAATATTTTGAAGACAATCTATTAGAGTTTTTTATGCTTAGGTTTTCTAGCTTCAGATAGCAAGGCTCTGTCAGATGTACAGCTAGCAAAAATTTTCTCACACACATCAGCTGACTCCACACTTGATTTTTTCCTTTGATGTACAGAGAAGCCTTTTAATTTCATGAAATCACAGTTGTCAATTGCTGGCATATTTCCAAAGCAACTTCAGTCCTATTCAGAAAGTGATTGCTTACACCAATATTTCAAAGTCTTTTCCATATTTTTCTTTTATTAATTTTAGAATCACCTTGAATTAGGGTTCTTTCAATTGTCTGGATTCAATTTTTTCATACAGAGTTAGAGATAATGGTCTAGTTTTCATCTACATGAAAATATCTAGTTTTCCATCACCATTTGTTGAAAGTACTGTCCTTTCTCCAATCACTATTTTTTGGGACTTTTTGTCAAAAATCAGGTAGTTATAGATATATAGGTTTATTTCTGGTTCTCTATTCTGTTCCATTAATCTAATGCCAGCACAACACTGCTTTTATTAATATAACTCTCCAGTTTAACTTGAAACCAATTATGATGATACTTCTGATAGTGTTATTGCCCTCACAGGATTGAATTAGAGTCTTTTATACTTCCATCTGAATTTTAATATTTCTTTTCCTATGATGTGAAGTATGATGTTGGGATTTAGATGAGAATTCAGCTGAAATTGTGGATTTCTTTTCTAGGACAGCCATTTTCACAGTGAATCTTCCTCCCTTTGAGGAGCATGGGAAGGTTTTCTATCTTCCAAATGTCTTCTTCAGTTTTTCTCTTTGGTGTTTTAAAGTTTTTCAGTAGAGGGGACTTTGATTTTCTTAGATGTAACCATGGAAACAGAGACAACTGTGAATAAGAATGTTCTTTGATTTCTTTCTTAGCGTGTTTGCCATTGCTATATGGGAAAGCTACTTGTTTTATGTTAGTTCTGCACTCTCGCATTACTGAAAGTGTTTAGCAGCTCTAATGGATCTCTAATAGAGTCTTTAGGGTCTCTTGGGGTTATGATCCCTTTACCTTCTTCCCACATATATTCTTTTAAGTAACATTACAAGCATTATATTAAATATGAATTGAGAACTAGGAATAGTGGCACACACTGCTAATTTCAGCACTTGGGAGGGAGGCGAGTGGATCTCTGTGAGTTTGAGGCTAACCTGGTCTACATTGCATAGAAATGGAGAAAATGGAGTTCTTGACTTGTTCGTGATTTGGGTGAAAATACTTTCACTTTCAACACTGAGTAATATTTAATATAGATTTATATCCTTCCTCATTTGAAATACTTTCCTTTTTTCCTAGTTTCTTTATTGCTTTTATCATGGAGAGAAATTAGGTTTGTCAAAAAACCATTTTTCATCTACTGAAATGCTTATGTGCTTTTTGTACTGAGCTCACATACATGGAACATTTCAGTCTTCAACTGTGTAAAACTGTGTGTTGAACTATCACCACATTTTTGAAGGAATCTCCACATTTCTTTAATCAAATTGACTTGATCATGGTAATTATTCTTACACCAAATACATACTTTGTACATAGCTACTACTATGAAGTGTGATGTTATGGCCAATTTAGTAGTATAAGATATAATAATATATAAATAAGATATAATAAGAACTATAAGGTTGTAGCTCTTTATGGTCTTTTTAGCATTATGCAGCGCAATACACTTAATCTATAGAGATGCAATTCCCACACTGAAGCCTATTTTTAATTTACTTGTAACTATAAATGCTACAATTAATTACAAGCTGATATCCTTGCAATTATTTGATGTGGTATGTTTTTCTGTGTGCTGTGAATAAACTTTATTACATTAATAAACAAGGTGTGCTGACTTATGGCAAGGCAGCTTAGAGGCAGGTAGGGAATCCAAGCAGATATTAAGACAAAGAAGGGTAGAGGTAAAGGACACTGCAAACTGCCTCCCAACGAAGCAAGATGTAATGAGACACAGGTTAAGTCATAGGAGCCAGGTGACAACACACAGGTGTTGTGGGATTGTGTTCCATTGTAAGCATCTGTCCTGCCTACTGGTTTAATAAAAATGTTGATTGGCCAAAGGCAGACAGGAAGTATGGGCAGGGCTACCAGACTAAGAAAACTCTGGGAAGAGGAAGAACAGAGCAGAGATGCCACAGAGATGCCAGAAGAAGTCAGCAGATTCAGAGGACAACTATGTTGCTCTGAGAAAAGGTATTGAGCTGCATGGCTGAACAAGATAAAAATGATAGGTTAGTTTAAGAGTAAAAAGTTAGCAAGTTATATGCCTGGGCCCTAGAACAATCAGCATAAAACTAATGGTGTGTCTCTTTGGATTAGCGGGTCTGCAGATCTATGGGTCTGTGGATCTGAACCTCAAGGCTAGGTCGCAAAGTCTAGGCCAGAAACCTCATACAACAAATGGTGCCCAATGTGGGGCAATGTACCCACATAGAGCCATGGGAAGCTTAAAAACTATTTAGAGCACCAAACGGAGCCAAAAGCTGCTTCCAAGTTGTGTCTCTCAAATGGGTCATGATAAATCGGATTAAATGGGATAAACTGGGTGGTGTATGGGATTAAATTGCAAAATGGCCTGTTTGCAGCATGCAACTTAAGCCAAACAAAGCCAGTTTCTGAGCCTCAATGTAAGCAAGGAGCTGTATATGGTAGATTTAAGGTTTCTGTTAATAAGGACAACAAGGGGACAGAGTCAAAGATGACTTCTTAGTAGCAGTGTTTTCTTGGATCAGCTCTGTTTGCTGGAGGCAAGCAGAGGTGTGGCTTTTTTAGGAGAAGCTTCCTGATTCAGCCTTAGAGGCAAAACACTTGTGAGTCTTTTAAGAGGCCCTGCTGCCAAACACGTAAATAGAGTTCTTGAGCAACAGACAGCAATGCTTTACTTAGTGGTTATATGGACCCTAAAATTCCCCCAGAGTGGTAATTGTGGGTACTACCAGTACATGTGCTAAAAAGCTAAATTCTATGAAGCTAGACTAGGAGCTGGGTGGTGCCAATCAGCCACCCTAGTCAAACCTTGAATCCTTAGCCACATGTTGGCAGATTAATGGAAAGAAATAAAGGAATTGGCTTGAGTCAGTCACCCTACCCAAACAAAGGTATGGTCAGAAACAATAAAAGATAAGAAATAAGAAATATACAGTAAAAAACAGATTCAAAAAATAAACTCTAAATGGTTTAGCGTGTGTTTAAAAATATGTGTAGGCTTGAGAGAGAAAAGGAAAAAAGAAAAAAGATAAAGTACTTAAAAAGAAATTGAGTTAAAAAAATGATAAATCACGTAAGATGGAAATTACCAAGAGTGTCTGAATACTGTATGTTACTATCTTGTCTTTAAATTTCTTGACTTAAAATGAAGTAGCAAAAGCTGCTAAAAGCCATTTGATTAAAATGCTGTTGGATTAATTCAACCTATATGTTTTGTAAATAAGTTGACTTTAAAATTGAAATCAAAAGATATACAACTTTGGGAAAGAGGTTTTCTTTTTATTCCCACAGAAAATGAGAAGCTATGGATTTATTCCTGGTTAAAGAAAATAAAGTTTGATCAAGGAAGACCCCCTGAAAAGTCTCCAAAGAAACCAGATGGCCCAGATGATTCAGCATTTCAGAGCACCTCTGCTTCAGTTTCCTTTGAACTTTGCATCCAAAACAACTTCAAGATGACTGGCTGAGTTGATCCAGTCTTACAGACTATTTCACTAGGCACATGTCCATAATATTAAATTTTTCTTTGGGTCCCCATGAGATTACCTGTGCCCCCATTCCGCAGGAAGTAGCCTGGAGAACAACACTCACATTCCCAAAACATGGATTGTAGATGTTTGTCTTTGTTTACAGTATTGGTTACAAGTTGTTATAGATAACAATAATAAAAATATACAAAGGAAATTGGATTTGGGGTTCTTGTTTTAAAAAGAGAAAAGTGGATATGTGGTGGAATTATGTTACATTGTAAATAATTATCCTGCCTACTGGTTTAATAAAAACATTGATCGGCCAAAGGCAGACAGGAAGTATGGGCAGGGCTACCAGATTAAGAAAACTCTGGGAACAGGAAGAACAAGGCAGAGATGCCACAGAGAAACCAGAGAGACACCTTGGCGACAGCACAATGAGATGCCAACAGATGCAGAGGACAACTATGGTGCTCTGAGGAAAGGTACCAACCCACGTGGCTGAATAGGATAAGAATCATGGTTTAGTTTAAGGTTAAAGAGTTAGCAAGTTATATGCATGGGCCCTAGGTCAATCAGCATAAAATTAATGTGTCTATGTGTCTCTGTATGTTTGTGGGTTCTGTGCAACTTTGGGTCTGTGGGTCCAGGCCACAGGCTGTGCCAAAAAGTCTAGGCCAGAAACCTCTTACAACACACAGGTTATAAGAGGTTATAAAAATGGGTTTAGCTAAGTAATAAGAGATAGTTGGTAGTGAGCCTGAGCTATAGGCCATCAGTTTGGCATCAATATAAAACTCTGAATAATTATTTTATAAGTAGCTACAGGACCATGGGTGGAAGAGCTTTGTCCAGACTGAGGAGCCCAGATGAGACAGAAAAACTTCTGACTACAATTATTCTTGGCAATAGTTTTTGCAAGAAATACAGTAAAGTTTTAAGGTTATGACTAAGCTATGAAATAGCCTTCACTGCTCCTCACGGGCTTATTGAATATTTCGTCTTTTCTAGTTGTGCTGCCTTGAGAATTTCTGGAAACTTAAAGAGAGCCTATCTGTAGGAAGAATGTTATTGAGAATATATCTAAAGTCAAGATCTGTCCCCATTCCTCTGCTTCCTATCTTTCAGGACTTGTAAAAGACCACTGCTATCTAACCCTATTGTTCTACTGTGTTCCTTAAGTGCATGTGGCCAAGTGACTAAGGAATAAAATCTCTGAAGCTGAATCAAAATAAAATTTACTGCCTTTACATTGTTTTCTCATATATTATGGTAACAGCTATCTCATGTATGTGTATATGTATTATAAGGGTTGAAGATATAGAAGTTATATAAAACTATAAGCATTTATATATGTGACTATGTGTGTGTGACTCTGTGTGTGTGTGTGTGTGTGTGTGTGTGTGTGTGTGTGTGTGTGTGTGTGTGTGTATGATAAATGTCAAGTTGGAGTTATACAAATTTATGTTAGAGAAGAAGGATCATGTCTGGAATTTAGAAGGTATGATGATTAGAAAGGTTTCAAAGAGAACTAATGAGGGAGACCAGAAGGGAATACTCCCTGGCACTTCTGTGTTCTAGCTGTGATATAGAACTTAAAAGTCAAGAATGGAATGAATATTCAAAAATAGCAGTTTGAGGATACCCTGACTCTTGATTCACTTATACATGACATAATCCCTGGCAAATCAAAGCCGAAAGTCCACACAGAGCCACACTCCACCATACCTTCACATCACCGTGAATGTTGCCTGCCCCACTCAGTTTCTGAGTTTCTACAATGACAAATGAATTTCGAGCAGTGTAACATTGCTGCCCATTCAAATGATTCCTGCTATACCTTCCTTAGATAGTTGATCCTATCTAAGTGGCTGCAGGGCCAGCTTGGTGGCACAAAGAAATTTCTGAGTAAAAGCCCCTACCCCAGATTCTGACTTATGGGAAGATGGGGTATAGCAGTAAGTTTGGATCCATGGTGACACTGCCTATAAAATAAAATCCTACTGCCCTAAAAGGAAAATCTATAGTAAATTTAAGCGAAATCCACTCCTGAAGGGCTTAGTCCTCTGGTCTAGCTACAGAAGAAAAAAAAATGAAGAGTATCAACAGATACTGAGTCAAATTCTTCATATTTAACACAGCAAGGAAGGCATTATTAGCAGCATGAAAATACACTAGAGAGAAGAAGCAGTAATCTTGTATGGAGAGACTATGACATTGGGAGGCACTGAGCAGATCACACCATTCAAACAGTCACTGTTTTTTGAAAGGTACATGAATACAGATACTAGAAGGTGATTATTTCCAGGTGTCTACAGCTGCAAGTTAATCAACATTTCATCCTCTAGAAACTACTAGATTGCAGAAACACACAATTATCATTTCAATGGGAATAATCCCCCTCTTAACATGTGGGTCAGCCCTCTCTGAAACAGCCTTAGAAAGCAGAATATCCTGTCTCTGAATGTTTCCTTAATTAAGGTTGACACAGCCTCAAAAAATGTCTCAAGGGCAAGATAAACAAAGATTGATAAAGCAGTCATAGGAGGCATATGCAGCCACTGACAAGTGAACATAGATGTGAGGATAGAAATAGTTTTGAATTTCAGCATGCATAAAACACTATGCAAGATGCTTTACATCAAATCACCACTTAAAGTTACACCAAAGTACAAGTACTGTTTTGTTTTGTTTGTGTCTGTTTTCTTGTTGTTGTTTGGGTTTTTATTTTTATTTTGTTTGTTTATAGAACACAGGGTACTAGAAAAGTTTATGTTCAAGAAATTTTTCTTGGGTCACCAAAAACATGGTTTCTCATTGTATCAACTCAACTATCTTGGAACTATATTTCTGCAAGTTGATTAATCTGTGTGGTTCCAGTTTGAGTGAAGTATAAAAGATACTAGGTATAACTTGGGGACAAAGTATATCAATCATTTTACACCAGCACCTTTAGGTTGAGAGAGATGCAAACATTTTACCTTTTTACTTCCTTTAATATAAAATACAAGTATTAATGCTGACTAGAGTATAATGGCAGCTCCAGACTTATAGCAAGATGCTTCACTAATATTTCATTAAGCCTCTACCAAAGAAAGTAAAATAGAGCAATGTTTCAAAGCCTTCTTCCTGAGTGATCCTAATCCCACTCCAATATTTGTGTATCCTTAGATTCTCACAGACTCCAACTCAGCTCCATACCCCAACTGACTTATCTATGCTGCTCAGGTTTCTCTCACAATACTTTGAACTTACTGCTTTGTTCTCTACTGAATAAAATATAACTACTCTAATATATAGTATGATTCTATATTCCAATTATTTCAAGAAGAATATAGAGTTATGTAATTAGATAGAGCAATTATTTTGGTATGAACACTCATATACACATGTACATATATATATATGAATACATACACATATATGTTCATACATGTATGTGTTCTGAAATATATATATGTGTATCTATACATATGTGTTGTTCTAAAATATATGTATATTCTAGAATATATAGATACATAACAATTATATATAAAATATAACAATGTGTTCTGAATAAACACACATATATATGCATAAAACAATTCACTGTTAGGTATCATGCAGCTATCTAAGAAAATTTTAGGGTTTTCTTGTTTGAATTCTTCTATTTTGCCTAGAAAAGAAAATAAAGTCTTATAGTACTTTCTCTCACCGGTAACTTGTTTTCTGGTGTTTTTAAGAAACCCACAAATAAGAGCAAAAATTTTGGTAAATGATGACCTAAAATATAAATACATACAGAGGTGTCATTGGTGAACAACATGTCAAAGACTCCAAAATTATATAATTGGAGACACATTACTCACAAAAACATTAGTATATATTGATTCTATTTTTATATTCAAACTTTTTGGACTCTGGTACATAAAATCATATGTCTCCATTACAATGTCTAACTCATGCCAATGCACAGAGTAAACTTTTAAGCATTATATGACTCTTTGAGCACTATAGAGCTCAATGGGTTCTGATAGGGAATATTTCACAGAAAGGTTACATTGTGAATGCCCAAGCTAATTTTCTTCAGATGGCAGATTTCTTACATTTGCTCATCTTTTTCACTGCTAGACCTTGAATCATATTTATCACCCCTGAATTTTGGAGACATGCCCTGATATATAACTACACTCCTACCACAAATTTTGGTAATCTTCTTTATTTCTAAAAGATTCAAAGCCATAAACATTATTTTGAAAAAATAGATAGTAAACAGTCTTACCTCTTCAGATACCCAGAGGCATCCTGGAGAAAAACACTGGAGACAAGGTACAATGTAGATTTCAGCAAGCATTTATATCAGAAATATTTGAGGGTTTATTGGGCTCTTCCTCTTCCTCCTAGGGACTGGCTTGTCATGTTGAGCAACTTTGAGCAGGTAGGCAGCGTCAAAACAATCCAAATGGACAGTTAATGGAGATAGATTCTTGGATCTACAACATAAGATCCATCTAAGGGACCTGGACTATAGCAATTAATGTGAATTTTGTTCTGGGTTTTAAGAGGCACTAGCATTGATGTATTCATAAGTAGAGCTTTTGTGTTTAAAATCATGATAACATGTACTACTAATGAAGGTTGTGGCCATTTGCAAAGCACTGAATGAAATGCTTGAATGCAGGTTTCTATATAGTTTAATTTAAAAAAATCAAAAGAATTAAAAACAAGTTTGACTCAAAACATAACTGTAATAATATTTCCACACCACCTTTTTAGCTGGGATATAATCTCCTGGAAGACAAGCATTGCCGTTATAATTTTATTTGCTTTGCAGGTAAAAAGACTTTTCTTAAAGGCAAGTTCAGGGGAGTATAGTAGCTGTGAAAGCACAAAAGTCCAAGGAAAAAGATTTGACTGAGGTCCACTGTCTTAAGCTTCAAGCAGAATATTATTTTCTATTTTTCTGGAAGTATCTAGAAATAGCCTTCCTAGTTTTGTTCATTAAAGACTATCCCATTGGATAGATTACATTATTTGGAAAACAAAATTTTCAAGCTACCATCTAGTTCGGTTAATATCATGTGCTCTATTTAAAACTTCCACATACAATGCTGTAGAGACAATCTTTAGTTGAAAGCCTCCTAAATGAGAATAGCCGGACAATGAGCTCCACAATAATAAACACATTGGAAAAGGATCTCTACAAACAGCATCATGCACTCACTGCTTTTCAAAACTCTCTTAAGCCTCCAATACATTCCATGTTAGTTAGCCATTCTGTTTATGTTAGCTCCACCAGTGAAAATCACGCAGACTATTTTACTAGAATACATGCTAATAATTATGCAAATATTCTCTCAGCCAGATAATAAATTTCTCATGAGAATTTAGGAGGAAATTATTATGAAATATACTATAAAATAAAATGTAAAGAAAACAGAAACCACTTCACTGCAATGTTTCAGCAGTATTTTCTCACATTTGAATATCAGATCTGGGCTTTATTAAAAATAACTTAGATTAGTCTGTGTCTACAAACCTGTGTACGAAGGGACACATCAGAGATAGAATAAAAACAGAATAGACATTATAGAAATGGTATATATGTATAGATAGCAAATGTTGCAAAAGTCTTGGACGTGAAATTTTCTACATTGAAGTCAGCGAACTGCGAGATTTCTGAGAGTAAGCACCTGTCCTACTTCTTTATCTTCAAATACTTGATAAATGATTAGCGATTAAAAAGTGAATGACATTTGCACTTGTTACTGTTCATTTGCTGTGCTATGTACTATGACTGAAATCAACTTATAGAAGAGTTTGTTTAGGAAACTAATACATTATTCATTAATATAATTTTAATTTTCTTAGCTTTTGGTGAGTTCGAATTCCTGACATACTGAAACTAGATGGGTTTTGTCTTTATATGCAGCATCATTTTGATGTATTAATGTGTGATAATCTATCATAGTCTTTAATGGTTAATTTTTCTTGTAGTTCTTCTATGCATCCACTCATCTATCCATTCACCATCCATCTATCTGCCTGTGAATAGCAACAATCCCTTGTTGAACTCACCCAAACACATGTTCTATGCTAAGATAGTCACATTCCAAGGATTGCCAAGAATTATATCACATATATGATAAAGTATGAACTGAGATACCATGGGAAAACATGGACTTAATGTCAACTAAGCATAGCTACTTCACTATTTCTGGAAATTAAAATTTGATTGCAAAATGACAACATATCACTTGATGACCACCATTCCAACAATTAAGTCAATGACAATGAAAACAAATATCTTTCTGAGTCAGGTCGAAGAATAGTTCTTTGATCACTCAGTTCTTCATTTTCTAGCATTCTCATCCTCAATTCAGTGTCTTATTAAAGCATATTTCCCTATAACGTGCCCTTCATCTTGCACCTTATTTGTTTTAATTCTATCACTGAAGTCACAGGAAGACCTTATTGTAAGGTGACACTTTCTCATCCATAAAATCATCCTACTGTAGTGACAGACAGTATCTAAACTGTTCATAGGTTTAACACTGGGGAGATAAAGAATAGATTTACAGGAAAGACAAAAAGAAAATATTTTACAGAAAATAACAGCAGGAAAGGGAGCCCACTGAGACATTGAGACATTGAAACAAGTTAGAGAAAAGAAATCCTATAATTCAGCAAAATTATCTTCCTGCTTCTGATAGACCTATTGAAGACAACAGTCCCTGCAGTATCCAAAAAGATAGTGGCTATAAACAGAGAGGGCAGATTGAAATTGGACTCTGTGGACAGTCATGGCCGACACTTGGAGTTATTTTCAGTAAATTGGCAAATGTGTGAATTCAATCAATCCTTAACAGGGACTAAATCACATAAGGAAATATCTGTTTCTTGACTTGCATTACTAACTCATGAGAATGCTGTTTAACAGAGCTTACCTCCTTCAAGTCTTCTCTTAGCGACAAAGCTTCTTTTTGCTTTTTTCCTCATTTAAGATTCTGAATCTAGTTGATCTTGATTCTCCCAAGCCCTAAGTTTTCTCATGCAGGAAAACAAAACAAAACAAAACAAAACAAAAACTGATCATTGAGCCTGTCAGAGACCCAGATAGTCTAGTGGAATACAGTGGATTTCACAGTGACCAGATCATCTGTGGCTTCTGTGGCGGCTAGCAACTTAACCAGAACCATGTGATGCTAAGGAAAGTTCATTCTGGTAGTGCTTAGCATTCACATCTGATGAGAGGGACTTCTAGACAAAACAGTCCTGTATTTAAATCCCAGTTTATTTACTTTCTTTACTAGGGAAGTAAAGGCAAATTAGTTTATCTGACTAGTGCATATTCACATTTTCCCATCTACTAAAATTATGTCTTATAGTATTATCCCATTGGATAATTATAGTAACTGGTGAGAAAGTAGATACGTATGTCAATCAATGGTGTTCCTTCTTAGCACGTACAAAGCCCTGGGTTCATTTCCCAGCACCATATTAATCTAGTCATGGTGCCATACGTACAAATCCCAGCAGTTAAGAAGCAAAGGTAGGAAGAGTCCAAAGTTCAAAGTTACCTCAGCCACATATAACACAACCAGAGAGGAAATCCTATACTATTCCTGCAAAGCACTGGTTAAAATGAAAGGCTTCTACTTTATTGTGGCTTTTTAACACTAAAAGCATATGGCCATCTCCTAATCTTCCAAACTAACACTGTAAGGCCAGCAGCAAGCAAAGCAGAATGATGTCATCAAGTAAATTCCCTCATTGTATTTTTCCATACTATTAGCACAACTGGTGTTCAATATCTGTCCTTAGAGTAAAAAATTGCTCCTTTACCAGTACAGATACAGTGTGTTTATGGGGAATGACTAATATATTATGGACATTCTTTTCCCATAGATCTGTCCAGACTCCCAGCAGTCAGTTTACTGTATATTTCACTCAACTTGATAGAGCACAAGAAGGTGAGTATCTTTAGATGATTTGTCAATATCAGCTGATGTTTTCTTGTCACAGATAAACAGCCTGTGTCATGAATCAATAGTGTGTCAGCAATGCTGTCACTGTCCGCACTAATGTGTGTGTGGTGTGTTGACAGCTGATACATTACTGTGAATGCCTGCAAATGTTAAGCAGCTTAGCTATTCGAGGACTAGTACCCTGTGCCTCTTAACAAAGTAGGGCATTTGTTTCACAGGCAGCCAGGAGCACTGCCATGTCTGTTCTGTCCTCACAACAGCAGACGGCTCCACCACATCCTATTCCAGCTGCATGTTTCTGTTGAACTAATTAGCAGAAATCCATCTAGACTGTGCAGCTTTGATTACACAGATGGGCCCAAACAACACACTGATTTTTCTGTTCAAATCAGAGTTATACAATATCCTGAACCAGGTCCCGGGGAATCAGAACTTTGTATACTCCAGTAACTAGGGCAGAGAAAGCAAGCCAGGATACTCCTGTGTATCAGAGGTTCTCTCTCTCTCTCTCTCTCTCTCTCTCTCTCTCTCTCTCTCTCTCTCTCTCTCTCTCTCTCTCTCTCTCTCTCTCATCACTCAATTCAATCCTGTATATGGTCTCCTAGATCCCAAGCTATCAGAAATGCTAGTCCAAATAGCGGAGACCATGCGTGTCTGTCTATAGAACTTCATCTGTGTAGCAGAAAAACAGAGTGATGATTTAGAATGTGAGTCTATAATTTAGACTAATCTCTTTTGTTCCTGGCCCCTTCACACACCTTCTACATGATCTTGGGAAGATGTCTGTGTTCTGTTTCCTTATTTTTAAGATAGAGATCACACTAATAAAACTTGGGTGATATGAGCACTCAACAAGATATTGTATAAAAAAAATTTAGCTCAAATCCTGGAACTAAACAGATTCTAAATACCTCCTGAGTATTATTGGGAGGAAATGAGCATCATAAAGAGATAATATGATAAGACTTCCATGACTAGTCTGTTCTATTTTAAGGTAGAACTTACCACAGTGTATTGGTGTTCAGATAAGCAGTCAGTCATTTACATGATTTGACCGAACTATGTACAAGCCATCTCCACCTCCCATTGCATATACATTAGAAAAAATTAAACTTGACATTCCAAATAAAAACTGCCACATACTAGAATTAACAAGACCCAAAGAAATACAACTCAGTAGACAACTATACAGCTCAAGTAGACACATTTGGCATGGGCTATGGAGATTCACATTGAATCTTAAACTTTCAACACTGAATACATTTTATTCACTCATCTATCAAAACAAGTTAGAATTTTTGTTCTGGTTTAGGATAGCAATAATGGAAGAAGAAAAACATTTTCAAATTTTGTGTGTAATTGCTGATATCAATAGCAATTCCTACATAGATGACATTTAATATGTAGCTATACCAATTTAGCCACTCTATTACTGTTTGATTCGTTGGTAATACAAACACACACACACACACAAAAAAAAAATCATGAAAGCAATAAAATTAAGTTTTGCAGTGTTTGATCCTTCAAAACAAAGCTTCTACCAAATTTATCAAAATATTCTAGAAATGCAAAATAAAATACTGCCATTGTCTTACTCTCTTAAGAACTCCTGTAGGTTGATCAAGAGAGATTTTTCTATCCAGGCATATCAGTGCACCCCTTTAAACCCAGCACTCAAGAATTTAATCCCAGCACTCAAGAGGCAGAGACAAGCAGATCTCTTTGAGTTCAAAGTTAGCCTGGCATCAATAGAGAGCTCCAAGATAGTGAGACTCTATCTCAAAAAGAAAAGAAAATATTTTCATCATCAAAAGAGAGGATGAATGCTTAGGTAAACCATTTGTTCAAATCATGGACCCATATTCATCCAAGAGGGGACTCTGTTTCTGGTCCCCTGCCTTGCAGAAACCCATATATGGAAATGCACATGAGAAAATAAAGCAAAAAGACTATCTATGTAGTGGTAAATATTTAATAAAAGTAGTCTGGAAATCAGAAGACAGAAACATCTCTCCAGTTTATTTTGTTTTGTATTTTTGTTTTTTCCAGACAAGGTTTTTTGGGTAATAGACCTGGCTATACTAGAACTGCTTTATAACTAGGCTGGCCTCAAACTCATAGAGATCGGCCTGTCTCCGCCACCCAGGTGCTGGAACTAATGGCCTGTACTACCACTGCCTGGTTGTTAGGCCTTAAACTCATAGAGATCCAGATAGATCTCTGTCTCCTGAGTGATGGGATTAAAGGTGTCGATCACCACTCCCTGACCTTCATGACTTGGTTGTGAGTGATTCTGTCCTCTGATATTTCAGACTAATTTTATTAAATATACAGTATATCACCACACTATGAACATAAGACCACAAACTACTCAGCCTGTGTATGACTACTAGTTCTGTTTAAGCCGAAGAAACAGACCAGATATGCTTGGCTTGATTCCTTTAAGAAGGTCCTTTCAGCAAAGTATAATGGCATATACCTTTAATTCCAGCACTTTGTAGTTGGGAGACAGAGGCAGGTGGATCTCTATGAGTTCTTTAACATGACAAGCTTGTGCTGTACATGTCTTCTTGGTGGCATTAGACACAGATAAAGCTTTGGAGAAAAGCTTGGAGTTGAATCACCATGGAAGTGCTCTGATAAAAAAGACAAATCCGTGAACTGATCAAATTTTTTCTCCGATAGCAAGAAAGCAATAAATTTTAAGCTTAACAAAGCGTCCTTTCCCTAGAGTATGTCACTTCTTGCTTCTGTTTGGCTTTCAATTCCTTGTTCCTTAGTAGTTAGGAATCAATGCAGTTTGCAATGTGGTCCCTGAAGATCAATCTGCAAAATTAAGCAACTCATATCACTCCTGAATCCCCGTAGCAATCCACCTACTGATTCTCACTGTCTTAATTGAATAACGGAAAGCTGGAAGCTTGGTAAGAGAAATTTCTAATTGTGGTTTAAGTTAAAATGTTTATTTAATTTACTTTGAATGCTGAGGTTCATTGTTCAATGCTGAGGAACAATCTGAATTATTCCTACAATTCTGAAACCAGAAGGATGTAGTCTTTTGAAAGTATATGAAAAGCATCTTTGACTTATTACATTTACTATAATTTTCTTTTATTTTATGTTAAAATACAATCAAAATATAGACACTTTATATAAAAGTATGTTTTCAGCAAGATTTTGCTATGGTTAAATCCAAATTAATTTGTTAAAATATTGAATAAAAACAGAATGGTTAGAATGACTGAAGTAAGTCAAGAAAAACTGGAATAATAATGAGTATAAAATGATGTTATACATTTCTTCATTTTATTACTTATTTTCACTTTTTTCTATATTTCTAAATCATACAGATAGAAACATTGATAATTAAATGCAGCCTTCTTGATATATTTCAGACTCCCAGTGATATAAAAACTGGCACTTTATACATCCCAGTTCTGTAGTGATAAAAGTAAGGCTTGGATTAAAGAACATAATTTATCCAACCATTTTAAATCTTGAAATAAACTTTTACCCACTTAAAATGTGATATTCTGACTTCCATGTTACATGTTAAGGTGAGACTTGAATACAGTTAGTAACTAATATAAGTCTCAATCCCCGCCAATATAAATCTAACATGAATTTCTAACCTTAGGATTATCCGAGTAGCAGTTACCCACGGGGCATAGAAACTGCTTTACCTTCATATCTGGGGTCCTGAGCTGAAAGAACCACTCGGCAAGGCTTAATGTCTCCTTAGATAAGATTTTTCCTGTGTATTTTACCTTCCGGTGTTACCACAACTTTGATGTTCATAGTCTGACTCTAGAATCACTGAGATTAAGAACTGGCCTCAGGTTACCCAACTCAGCTCATAACTGGGCAAGGGCTGACTGCAAGGTAAAGAATTCTATGCCTAAATCCCCTGAGAACAGGTTGGAAGCCTGTTATCAGTAAGGCTGGGATCCAAAGAAAAATCATGGGCTTTGGTGCTGGAGTTGACTGAGTGAAGCAGGGTGAATGACATTTAGTTCCATTTAAAGGGAAAAAAAGGATGACCATGGTTCCGAATTCAGAGGGCAAAGTGTGCTTATATATTATGAGTTGATTCCAAATTGCATTTGATCTCAGGAAGATCTACATACATATGCTTCACAGGAAGTGCATGCTCAGCATTAGGCTCGCAGGTAATCCTCCTGTAGGGAAACATGCTAAAGGGTCCTGAGGGGATATAACAAACACTGTTAGTCCCAGCACTTGGGAAGCAGAGGCAAGAGAATCTCTGTGAGTTCTAAGCCAGTCTGGTCTTCAAAGCAAGGTCCAAGACAGCTGAGACTGTTACACAGAAAACTCTGTCTAGAAAAAAAAAGAAAGAAAGAAAGAAAGAAAGAAAGAAAGGAAGGAAGGAAGGAAGGAAGGAAGGAAGGAAGGAAGGAAGGAAGGAAGGAAGGAAGGAAGGAAGGAAGGAAGAAAGAAAGAAAGAAAGAAAGAAAGAAAGAAAGAAAGAAAGAAAGAAAGAAAGAAAGAAAGAAAGAAAGAAAGAAAGAAAGAAAGAAAGAAAGAAAGAAAGAAAGAAAGACAGGAGAAGGTAGGTCTGTCTTCTGATATCTCCGGATGTTTTATTATATCCCCACAGGGTCCTCAGGAAGTATAAGTCACAATCAAGGGATTGCCTGAAAGAATAGCCAGTTTGATTGTCTCCTCACATATGTTTCCCCAAAATGCATGGCTAACATTAACTTATTCACAGGTACCACTTTCCCTGATGTTTGAAAATCTGTGGACATCTTTTCAAAAAGCTTCCTAACTAAGAGAGAAAAGACCTAGCTGTTGGTGAAGGCTCTCTCAGCTCAGTGTCTGTATTAGCAGCTTCAGGTACCCCCACCCCCAGCTGCCTGCCAGAGGGTAAACAAGATTTATGCATGGTAAGTGTGCCAGTCATCCCTAGTCAAGTCAAATTTCTTCCCCCAGGTTTAGGAGGTCAGGTCCTAAGCCTTTCTTTAGCCAGCAAAAAAAGGAAAAGGGGGTTTTTACTCTAAAAGAACCTTGTGTATTTGCTTCAAAATTTATACCTAATCATGACTTAGTTAAATTTCTATGCAGCCATTTCCCAGAAAACAAGGGGCTGGAGGTGGTGGTCCTGTCAAAACCAAAGAATAAGAAATATCATCTGTGACAGGTGGCAGACTGGGTGGTAATGGACCTGAAGGTGGTACTGGGGGTCTAAGATTCACAGGTGGGGGTGTAAGAATTGGAGGTGGTGGAGGCAGTCCAGGAGGAGGTGGTCCCTCAACAACAGGCGGCTGTGCTGGAAAAAGCAACATCCCAGGCAGATTAACATCTTCTACCACTACTGGGTCACTTCCATGATCAAAAGGACACATGTCTCCTGTCATCCAAAACCCCTTTTCACCATAGTCTCTACACCGTTTCTTTGGCATTGGTGGCCTTACATGAAATTCAGACCAACTTTCGGTAGTGTTATTACTATGATGAGTAGGCGCAATTACAGTAATAGTGCTGCTCAAAGTAGGTACAGGATAGTGGCCAGATGAAATATTAGATACTGAAGAGACTGGTGTATAATTATTTTCCAATGGATCTGTTCTGTCCAGGTCATATTTAGGATTCACCAGATCCCTTTCCCTGCTTCGTGTCCTGCTTCTGCTCCTAGTCCTGCTTCTGTCTCTGTCCCTGTCACGAAGCCTCTCCTTCCTTACTCCAACTCGGACTCCTGCTGTAACTGCGACTTCTCCCTTGCCTCCTTTGTAGTGCTCTCTGTACAAATCTCTGCGAGGAGGGTTTCGATCATAATCTCTTTTTCGAGAGTGATCATCTTTTTTCCTCTCATCACGGCTTCCATTGTCTCTGTATCAGGAGCTTGACTGAGAAGGACTATGATTCAGCCTTCTGGAAAACTTCTTCTCTCGCTCTTCCTCCTTTGTGAGCTCTTCTTTTTTATATATCTTTTTCTTGGTGCTGAAGAAAGTCTACCTTCAGGCTTCCTGACGATGGGCTGCCATTTGTAGTATGAGGTTTCTGGCCCGGACTTTCAGCCTAACCTCAAAGTTTAGGACCCACAGACCTCCAAACACACAGAGACACACAGATGCTTCAATAGTTTTAGGCTGATCGGCCTCAGGCCCAGGCATATCACTACCCTTGCTAGCTCTCTACCCTTCATCTAACCCATGACTATTATCCTGTTCAGCCATGCGGCTCGGTACCTTTCTTTAGAGCAGCATAGTTGTCCTCTGCTTCTTCCAGCTTCTCTCCAGCATTCTGCTCTGTGTGTCCTGTTCCCAGAGTTTTCTTAGTCTGGTAGCCCCACCCACACTTCCTGCCTGCCTTTGGCCAATCAGCGCTTTTTATTAAACCAGTGAAATAACACAATACCCCTACAAGGGGCCATTCATCTTATCATAAACATCAAGTGAAAGCAAGGGTAAGATAGTATGTATTAAAGATCTACTGCTTGACCTAGGCTATCTGTACTAAATAAAAAAAAAAATTCCAGAGAGAATATGCATTTGAAGTGTGTGTGTGTGTGTGTGTGTGTGTGTGTGTGTGTGTGTGTGTGTGTGTGTGTATTGTGTGTGTATGTTGGAAAAACGGGATCTATAGAAAAATGAAAAGTGAAAGGATGTGGGAATGTCTTTCTATAGGCTGTAATTATCAATCTTTAAATAAAGGACTGTTTTGACCATGGCAGACACCATAGAAAAGTAGGCAAGGAAATCAGGGACTAGGGAAGAGGAAGGCAGAGTCACAGAGAGATCCAGTCAGACGTCCAAAGAAGCAACATGTAAGGAACACAGGTGAGTCACAGGCCACATGGCAGGATAGATTAATGAAAATGAGTTGAGTTAATATTAAGGAGCTAGCTAGCAATGGGCCTGAGCCATAGGCCAAACAGCATGAAATTAATATAAGTGACTGAATCATTGTGGGGGGCCCAAGCAGCAGTGGGCAGCTAAGCACTCTGGGACAGCAGGACCTCTGGCTGCCTAGGGGCCAAAAAAAAAAAAAAGAAAGAAAGAAAATGAGGATTGTAACAGTGAAAACTACCAGGAGACTTAGGTTCCTATTCTGGCTGTACTGTATGCTGTGTTATAGTAGCCAACTAGCTTTATTTCGTGTAGCTTGTGTGTAACAAAGGAACACCATTCACCAATATCTACTTCACTGAGTTGTGATAAAGACTAAAAACTGCTGTGGAGTATCTAACAAGTACTAACATGAGCATAAATGTTAATTTCCTTTGCTTTCCCTTTATTTTATCAGTGATAAAAAATTACAGAGCCCTGTGTGACTAGCAAAGTTCTCTGGTGAGTACTACGTTGTGTGTTTTTGACAGTTAGAGCCATTCCCATTCATCACTTTTCTCCATGTATTCTTGTTTAGGACACATTTAGTTAGGTATCTCTTTTGGGTTGGCCACACAAGGGGTGGCATCTGCCAACTGACTCTAAGGTACTAAAATTACTGTTTTTCCACAAGCCTGCTTGCTTAAATTTTTATACTAATTTTGACTTAGTGTATGCTTAGGTTCTCATTCTGCAATAGACATTCATCTATTTTAATGAAGTGGACTTTTGTGCATGAATCATTATGGAATTAACTAAGCCAATATCTTCTTCCATTAAGAAATGTTCCCTAAAGATGAAAATTTGTTATTTTTTGTAGTTATTTGGAGGTCCAACATATACACTTGTTGGCATATCACGTCACACCACACACCAGCTTATGTTTGTAATGTCAGTGTTGGCATCATAAGAGTATAAGAATGGCAGATCCTTTATTGTAGGAGAATCCCAAGTACTGTAGACATTTGGGCAGCCCCCTACTCAGTAGATGCTCAGTCGATCCTCCTCACTGCCCAGTCCACCCATGACAACTACAATTCCAGAGATTGTGAATGTTCCTTAGGAAGCGCAGATGGCCCCATTTAGAGCCACTGATAGACAACATTTCAAAGGATCCCTAAGTGCTAGATTTTCAGTCTGCTTCTTCACCTCAAAATAGCTCAGAGTGGAAGGTGAATGGGGCTCATGGCTTTAAATAGCCACAGGATGACACTAGACTGCTCTCTGCATGAGCAGACAGCTGTACAGTATAGAGCTACAGAGGCATGTTCCCAGTAACAAAACATGGGAGGCAGTATGCTGAGGATAGTGAAGTAAATGGTTTCCTTCCATGTTCATTGTTTGGATGAATTTAACATTAGGGAAGAAATTACAAAAGAAACTAGGAAACCAAGCAAAAAGAAGAGGGTCACTCTTGTTTTTGAAAGACTGGACTTCACAATATCTCACTTACGTAAAAGGTCTACCTTTAAAACACTAAACTTTATTGTAAATAATAAAATTTAACAGCATTTATCTCTGGAAAGAAACTAGTCTTTGCTACTTGTAGTTTTTAGTTGGGGAGATGTCTAATTTTAACATGTAGGCACTATATTGGGTAGGAGAAAAAAAAAGAAACAAAAAGGTTAGGAGGATGGACATATATGGGCCTGATAACAGCTATTTATACTTTTCAGTTTCTAGTGGAAAGCACTGCTGAAATTCCTCAATTTGGGAACAGCTTAGAGCCTGTTGGTTGGAGATATCTAAAGTTGAGGCCCATTTAATATACCCCTCCTCCTGGGTGCCACCGTCAAGCAGTTGAGAGCTCACTGTTTCCCTTCACAATCCCATAACTTGGGCTGTCACAGCTCAGCTGTCACTAGCCCTGACACAAATCCAAATTACAAGTGTGGTTTTCCAGCATCATAAAGAAGGAAGAATCCTGAGCCATGATAAGTGGAAGATGGCGGTAGGGAATGTTACCAAACCAGCATACCGATTCTGCTCTCCACTATCCAGGGTAGGAGGAACACTATTCCTTGCCTTTCTGAAGGCCTCCTTCTGTGCCCTTACTTCCCATCCACTTGTTCTGTAATGGGAGCTGCTGTCTCCATGTCTAGCATTGTGGCTCAGTTTTGATATTTGGAACATAATGCAAAGAAACGCCAAGTATGGAATTGTATGGGATTTGTGTTGAAGTGAAACTAAACACAATTAAATTGTTTGTGAGTTTTCTAGATAATGCTAAACAGGTTTTCACAGCAGCTGGAAATCTTTGTCTTCCCAGCAGCACCGGATGTATGAGAGTTCCCATTCTCATTACCAAAGTTCAGTATATTCAGTCTCTTCACTACCGGTACTTTTTAAAACTAATATTGCTGATAATAGTGGTTTTTTTTTATTTACCTGTAGAAAGGCAAAGGTATGTGGTAATCATAAAATTAAAATTATAAAAATTATAAAATATTGCCGTGCATGTATAATCAATATATATTACATGTCTGAATTATTAAGTTTATAATATTTGACATTAATTCATATATATTGTAACTGACTTAAGTATTGAAAATAAACATTTTACTTACATGAATAGAGAAAATGGGAGATATGGGATAAAATACCACCTATGGAGATATCTGTTATAATTATTGCCTTATTTTGGTTATATTTCACTGCTAAATTTTACTGCTAATAAGAAAAGCAAATGTGTCTAACACCAATGAATTTTCTAATGTATTGAGGACTTTTAAGGAGATTTGTTTAATTTTAATTAGTTATTCTATTTTAAATGTTTATCTGTATCTCCAGAGGGTATGTGCAAGTGATTATAAGTGTGAGTGGAGGCCAGAAGAGGGCACCACATCCTCTGAACCTGAACTTATAGGTAGCTGTGAGCCACCTGGTGTGGGTGCTGGAAGATGAACTCTTCTTCTCTACAAGAACATGAAGTACTCCTAATCACTGTACCATCTCTCCAGACCAAGAGGTTTATTGTTTATATTTGTTTTTATCCTTTCCTCCCTAAACCTCTCTATGCCTTTTGGGTTATATTTGTTCACTTCATCACGGTTACAGAATAATATTTCTCAAGTTTAGTGAATGGGGTACCACTGGGATCTATTAAATCTATTCAGATTCAGATCCAACAGGATTTGGTCGGGGCAGGAAGAGCTGGTCTTGAGAGACTATAACTCAGAGTAATTAATCCACAAAGTTAGTCTTGAGAAACTATGCTAGAAGCTGCTTTACCTCAGCCCTTCTTGCCCATTTTCTATCCCTTTTGGGGGCTTCTCTGAGAAATTCACAATGATAATAATTACAGCAAAAACAGCCATAGGTTCACAGAGAGGAAAAGACCCAAAGGAAGGAAAGCTTATGAAATTATGTCAATGAAGGTGAGTCCAGAGAAATCACTGAAGTTATGTACCAGGGGAGTTATATAGTTGTGTGCCTTTCTGTCATTTTTCCATTTTCTCTGTTTTAATATTTCTGCATTATCAGAGCTCTGGACCTGTTGATACTCCTCCCATTCTGCCCTTATACTGACTGGACTCTTATAGAATCTGTCAAACAAGATCAATCCTGTGGATTTGGGGTCTTTCTGTTAGTTCATTTTCATATCTTTGGGGTCAAGATGACCTTGTCTTTTATCAGTAAGTCATGAATAAAATATAATTTTCTCCTTTCAAAGAACAAACTTTATATGTCACGTCTTGGTTAATATATATTTATTCATGAAAAAGTACACCAAAATACAGTTTATATTAAATTTTGCTAAATCATAATCTGCTATAATTCTACCATCTTCTCAGAGCACTTTGAGTCCGTTCCCTAGAGAGTAACATGTAGCCTAATTTGTGCTGCCAATTTGCAGGACCCATGATAGCTAGCCAGGCTCATGATAAGTTATGTGATATGATACAGAATGTAATTATTTTCAAACCACCAACTTTTGCTTCAGCTTTTAATAACATTAAATGAAAAAAAATCTTGTCAAAAATGTTAAGGTGCAAGGAAAAATTATGGAAACCATTCTACTATTAGCATAAGCCTGGACTTTACAAAGGAATCAACTGGTTGGCATCTCTTTTATGAATAATTCCAAGTAATTGCCACAACATTTATTTGTCCTATGTACAAAACATATACTTCCTATATGCATATATGGTTATTATTAATGTCTCTTTTCCTCCTCAAACTCTGTCGTATTTGTTAAATGCCAGGTGTAGGGAGAACAGGACATTTAACTTATTTTTAAAACCTCCTAAATTCATTATTTTTATCTATCAAAGGCCACTCTTCCTACAAGCAAATAGATAGAGGAACACAACCCTGGCACTAGTTTTGAAACTTATTTCCTATTTTCCCAGCCATGTTAATATGTTGTCTTCTGTTCACATTAAAGATAAGGTGGAATCTCCATCTGGGTTTGCAGAACAGAAGATGGGAGAGATTACCCAGGAAGACCTCAGAGTAGTGTAGAAAATGACTTGGCCAACTTATACAAGTGTGGACACCAGCAGAGAACAGATTAAAGGCAAGAAAAAAAAAATAGAGCACCTCCTTCATTTACAGTAGCTCCGGGAAACACACTCATAATATCGCTAAATTCTACCATCTCCTGATTCACTTCTCCTATGTCCTTCCTTTCAGGTCAGGGGAACCTCAGACAAAGGCAATCTGCGATGGTGACTGTGGGAATCTCAAAGCTCCTGCTCTGCCTCCAAACAGGAGACCAGGTACACCTTGGGTGTAGCCTTGTAAAGAAGAGGGGTAACAAAAGCACATGAATAGGTGTAGACCTCCAAGTCCTTGTGGCAGAGCGGATATGGAAACCAAGCAGACTTATATGTGGCAGTGGTAGGTATCACACTGTAATACGGTGTTCTCTTAATGTTTCTGTCTCTCTGTGCCTCTCTCCTCTCTGTGTGTCTCTATTTATTATCTGTCTGTCTATTTATTATCTATCTGTCTATCTATATGTATGTGGAGGAAAATCAAACGGACTTAAAGGGAGGAAAGTTGAAGTCCCTATGTGGAACTAAATATTCCATGACAATAAAGAGGAAAAAATACTTAGTTTACCCACCATAGTGGTGCTTACCTGTAATCCCAGAACTTGGAGAACTGAGACAAAAGAACCTTGAGTTCAAGGACATTCTATGACACACAGATTAATCTTTCTAAAATCAATTTACAAAAAAGTGGAAAGAAAGAATGAAAGGAAGAATAGACGAAGGGGGGAGGGTCTTAAAAAGTAAGATAACAAAGCTTTATTTATGTTACGAAGTATGTGCATCATTTCATACCAGCCAAAGATAAGACACGTTGAGGTGGACTGGAGGAAAGAAAAATCAAAGGTGTGGGGAGAGTAGAGTTTCATGCCAGACTTTGGCTCTGGTTCTTTCCTCACGTATCCAACAATGGCTACAGGAGAGCTTTCTAGCATTCTGAACATTTCAACAACACACCCTACTTGGCCTTTGCTGACATACTATAATTTTATGAACTCACAGGATGAGGATGGCTTATTTAAAGCTGAAGCTATCTTGTCTGAAAAGGACTTTTGCTAGCTTCCTGTTGGGATAAATACCCACCATGACCTCTTTCAGTGGCAGCTGCCATTGGATCCAGGATTGATGGGAGCTCCGTGTTATATAGACAGGGAAAGAAACACTGCCTTTGAACTAAAATTAGAGGGAGGAATCGTATTCTCTGTGAAGGTGGTGATTTGGACTATTGCTCTGGCCCCATTCCATAGTTATGATCCTTCTTATCAAGTCCTGTTGAACTCAATTTGGCAGAGGGATGAGTTTCTGCACAGGGGCTATGTGCAAACACTGGCTTATAACTATAGCACTGACATGAAGAAATACTCCATCCAAAACTCCCCCAAAATCACTAGTGAAGATTGTTTCCCTGATGCACACTTGCCCAACTCTCCACTTCCCAGGCAAAATTAAAAGTGGTGAAGTATTATTACCACCCCAACTCAGGGTCCTTGAAGCCTGGATTTATGAGGAAATGAGATTCTGTATTAATCAGAACAAGGGGCAGTAAAATCCTTCCAGGTTCATCCTTTGATGTTGTGGTTAGACAGTGTGATGCCAACTTTTCCTCTTGATGCTAATTTTTCTTCATCTATCCTACTGGAACAGTAGGTAGGGGTGAGAGCCTTTCCTATGACTGAGTCATGAAATGTAGTTGCTTTAATCTTTGGAGCTCTGGATTTCATCCACATCCTACTTTCTCAGCACAGGGTAAGTTTATCAGGAAAAACCCTATGGCATGCCACCTACTAATGCATAGGGAAAGTCCCTCTTTGACAACTCCATTGCTTTTGTCTGTGTAAGCCCTTATTTCCCTGGTCTTTTGAGTTCAGTATGTTGGAGGATTTCTGTCTTAATAGAATCCACTAAAATATCAGCCTATAGAAACAAACCAGAGCCTGCACCCCACCCCCATGTAGTCAGGGTAACTGCATCTATGGATGCCTATGCCTTGGAGTCCTTCCTTTCTGTTGCTTGGCTTTCAGTGCTTCATGTGACTACACACCAGGTTCATGTGGGAAGAGGTGCTACGAAGTCCAATAAGCCCATAACTGTCACTAGTCATTTACATGAGCCTTGTGTAAAACAATTCCCAACCTGAGACCCCAGATGGGATACCAAACCCACCTGAAACAGAGCCTCCCCTTCTTGGAGTCTTGGGTTTTCTCTCTTTATACTTGACCAGGGATGGGTCAGTAATTCTCAAGTATGTGCCTCAAAACTGCAAACAACTTCCATGAGCAAAGTGTAGGAGACTCTGAGCTATCAAGTTTGAAAAGATTCTTTACTGAAAAATCCATAGAGGTCACATTAAATATTTTGAAGAAGACTTTGAAATTACAAAGATCATGAGATGCATAAAAGATATTATATTTCTCAAACTATACACCATCCAGTTTTTTTTCTATTTTTGGGAGTATTTTATGGGGGGGAAAGGTTCTGCTGGACACATTGCAGCATAGCAAAAGACCATTTATTTTTAAAATTCATATCTGAGCAAATACTTTTCTTTTATAATTTCTCCCTTTGATTAAAAATCATAATGGATATTTATAGGCAATTTTTAAAATTACTAACAGAAGATAAGTATATATATTCTGTCATTTAGAGTGCTGAAGCCAAACAAAACTTTAAAATTTGCATTTCTGGAGTGGTAGTAACAAGGCTATAGGAATTATTATTGTATCTACTTGATATGCCAGACACTCCAATAAATTATCTCTTTGGATTAATAATTTAATTCTCACAAGAATATTATAATCTGTTGTTTTACATTTACAGATGAGTAAACCAGAGTTTGATGACATTTCATAAATAATAAATAATTATTTCAAAACTATCCAATCAATAAGAGACAGAGGCAGGGCTTCCACTCATTGTGGAATATTTAACAATTTAATATTAAATATATTAAATCTCTATATTAAATAACCAATTTATCAAACCTCCTCCTTCTTGTACCCTTTTGACAACCTACCATACCAAACTAACTCTACCAGTAATTCTTTTTCATGTAAAATGCTGTTTGCATGAAATAAGGTTGAATCATTGATTTCTTATACATACTTAAAATATATATCTATAACAACTAAATGTTACCAAGTGATTTATTATGATTGGTGCTCTAAATTACAATGTATATGAAATGGAGTCATTATGGAAACACATAAAAATAGTTAGCTAGTTGTGTAATCATATTCACACAAGAATCTGAAATATAGTTTCTGTTCTGCCTTTTAAAATATATCCACAGAATTACTTCTGTAGTTTTTGCCACACAATTTCACAATACTGATACTGCACCTGTATCATCTACCATACTACACGAGTGCAACAAAGTATGAAAGCAGTTAATAGAAAATTATTTCTTTCCATATCCATCAGTAATTCCAAAGAAGATAGTTTGTTTCCACTGGCAGTGAGGACTGATGGTAGTCATTAGCATTGCAGACTCTACATACATAGACATATATGTATGACCACACCTATTTGTTGCCCAGACTATTGTCCCATTTGTAGGTTGTTTGCCTTTGGAGTTGAACAACGCTTGCCAAAATGTTATGCAATTATGCTGGGCCATGAACAGCATTCCTTTTTTTTTTTTTTTTTTTTTTTTACTATGTTTCTCTCAAAAATCAAATATATAAGAAAGAAATACAGCAGGCTAAGATGTACAGTGCCACAATGCAAGTTAAAACAGTTACTAAATTATCAGTCACAGCAGGTTTGTATTTTTGTTATTCACAGACTGCAGACTTTTGTTGAATATCTGAGCTGATGGAAATTGATGACATATAGACATGCATTCATGTGAGTCCATAATTAATGATGTTTATACTGTAATAAGCACATTCATTTTAACACCATTCAGTAAACAAATTCCTCTAGGGCTTGAGCTAAATCCGCTATCACAATTATACACAAAAGAACCTGTAAACAAGTTGACGTTACACTTATGTACAAGCAAACTGCACTGGAAAAGTGAAGAGGTAATTTTAATGGGTGTTCCTTGGTATATATCAATGTGCAACAAACTGAACCATCATCAAATGCCAGAATGCGGTCAGTAAAAAAGGAACATTAGCAAGGCCCCCTGTCAATCACCACTCAGTGCTAGTCCCAGTAAAATCCAAATGCCTCCATGTGGGATGATATCACACTGGAAGCACCTGAGACAGATGCAAAGAGCAATGGGACAATCCCTGCTGAACGTATCTGGAAACCTCCAGGTAGCCTATTCTGAACAGCCCCAAAGTTGAGAAGAGTCAAGGGTGATACAAATATTATTTAAACACATACATTTTATTTTAAAAAAGGTGTTCAGTTTATTGGGTTCTATCTAGGGTTCTGCTTATTATGAAAGATGTGAGGATGAGAAGTTATTTTTTTTTAACTTCCTCCCACCATCACAAAGAGTTGTTCTTCATGGACTTAGCTGAACACTATTGCCAGCCTTAAGAGTGTCATTGAAAGCTGATCCCATCAACAAGTTTCAGGGGAACTTCTGTAACAAAGCTCTTGTAAATTAGTTGTTTTAGACAGGATACCATTTCAATAAATCATGAATCCAGTTTCTCTCTATGCTGAGAGACAGTGATGAGCAGTCTTGGTACCCCTATTTCCCCACCCACATGATTTCCAAAATTACATCACCATGCCATTCTCTAAATTATGCAGAACATGTTAAGAAAATTCTCCTGATTCAGTTTCCTTTAAAAAAAAAAACATAAAAATGAACAAATGGAAGAAAATTGCAAAGGAGCTCAAAGACAGGATGATGTAAAACTTCCCATGCGTTCCAAAATGCTGGGAATAAACAAAATATTGCAAGAGTTCTCAAACTTTATTTAAAAATTTAATTAAAAAGCATAAAGCAAAGGTACTTCTTCCTCAAGCCTTCAAGAGCACACCTGTAGCGGGCTTATGTAGATACTTTGCCCACTGATGTGGCTTGGTGTCTGGTTCTGTGGGCACTCCGAATTGGTCCCCAGGAGGAGGAATCTTGTTCCATCAGATGAGCCCTGGCTTAAGAAACAGACTGTCTTTGAAGGGTCAGAATTATGTGCCTACAAACTGATCCCAAGAAGCCCAGGGGAAGCTTGCATAGGTTAACGTCAAACACCTCTCACACTCTCCCACAATCTCCAGAGCACTTGACTCTGACTGAGAATATAGCCTACCCTTTTGCTCCAAATTTAGACATTTGGCTTTGCTGTCGATAGGATATCCAAACAAGTAAGACATGCTTTCCTCTCTTTCTGAGCCACTTTTTGATACTTGTATAAACAGGCTGGAAGGGTGATTGGCAAAAGGCTAGAGAGGGTTGGTGTGCTCTGGAGATTTGGCACCTATTTACGATATGCATATTTTAAACTGATTGCTGTAACCCCCTAAATAATTAGACTGATAAACAGTAGCGCTCGTAATCCCACAGGGCCCATGGACCCCATGGACTGTGAGAGAGAAATTTAATCAAAGGGTGAGCGACATAGACAGGACAACAGCCCGTGGGCTTGTGCTGTCATTTATTTTTCTTTTCATAACAATCTCCACTTTCACTTGGTGGCATTTTGTTTGTTCCCATTTGTTTTATTTTGTTATCGTTGCGAACAATTTCGAAACACACAGTTTGAAATTCCAACCATGGCTTGGCATTTCTTTAAATACACTTTTGTTTGTTCATTTTATCCATGGAAGCTAAATCTACGGATTTGTATCATATTCTTTGCGACATTAATAGATATATACATTCATAGGAGAAGAGAATTCTGGAAACCAGAACTACAGTGGTCTATCTAGGAAACCAATATAAGTTGTTATAACTGGTTTCCTAAACTCAAAATGTCAAAGTTTCAAGTTATGATTTTATGTGTATACATATGTATAGATATATAGCTATTTGTATATACATATACATCTAGATAGATGTACACACATATATACATATATACATGCAATTTATATACCAACACTCAAAACACTCAGATAATCATGCTCCTTACACACACTCTTATATTTCATTGCTATTTTTTGTTTTATTTTCCTTCCCAAGCTTAGAAGAGCAAACTTGAGATACTGTGGGAAGCCAATCCACTTGTATTTTTTTTATCTGGCTTGAACAACAACAAAAAACCCTAATATTTGCTTGAAAATTAAAATGAGGAAGAAGAAAGGTACATAGACACATGTCTGTATAATACATGTGCATAGCCACCCACCGGTTGTATGTCTTTTGAAATTTGCCCTGTGCCCCATTCACAGCCTGGCAAGCAATCTCAAGTATAGCCCTCCTAGTACATGAGCCAGCCAAGAGAGCATCCTTTAGGACTGGACATGGTGTCATCAGTTGTGCACTGACTACCCCCTGTAAAATTTGCAGTGTAAATTGGCCTTCACCTGATCTCCCCTGGAAATTCATGTCTGATAGATAGTAGTTGTGGTTTAAAATAGCTCATTTCTTTTAGAAAGGGTGCTGGACAGAGATCACACCTACCACCCTTCACATATATTTTTTTGTAAAAAAGAAAAAAAGAAAAAGAGGAGAAACAGATAAAAGTTCAGAATAGAAAAGGGAAGCAGTTATTTAGTGAGGTGCTTAAGTCCACACCCTTTGGAATACAATAACCCCAGGTGAAAATTTGTTTCTGCCACTGTTTTATGGGCCTGGATGTTGCATTTCTGAGCTTCATTGAGCTTATCTGTAAGGCAAGAGGCAGTGACAGGGGATACATGTTAGATTATTAAAATATTTAGTGAAATAAGCTGTTAAATACCAAGAAGAGTTTCTGGAATGAAATGACAAATCCTTAATATACATTATTTAAAACTTGGTTTTTAACAGATAATTCTAAAATGTTGATTTAATATATACATATTGGATAAATATAGAAAACATATAGAAATAATATGTTTGGGTGATATGAATTCAAGTTCTCTATCCAAAGTTGGATTTCCTAGTAGTTTATATTGTTAATTTCAGTAATGGTTACATGGCATGCATTCTACCAATATTTGATGAGTACATACACAAACAAATATATGATTGATTTAAACTCTCCAGTCTTTAGTTTCTCTTTTGTAAAATTGAGATATAAAGATCCAATCTTTATTCTATCACTTTAATGCTGGTATGATTAATTTAAAATAGATACCAAATTATTTAAGGCCACAAAAGTTTCCTCAGAGAGTTGG
This sequence comes from Phyllotis vaccarum, assembly GCA_033318265.1. NCBI lineage: Eukaryota > Metazoa > Chordata > Mammalia > Rodentia > Cricetidae > Phyllotis > Phyllotis vaccarum. The sequence goes on from JARWLC010000009.1 coordinate 46,398,463, forward strand.
CATGTGCCTATTAGATGCAGCTCGGCACCCAGGACATCCAAAGCTTGTCATGTCTATGAAAACAGAGAGTGAGAGCCATCCCTGTGCAAGTCTATGAAACAATAAAACATATTCTTCAGGAGCTAAGTGCCATCTTTAATGAGTGGATATTCAGCCTAAAGAAATAAAGTATACAATGAACACCTAAAATGATAGAATCTTTGGTTCACTGTGATAACTTCTTCCCCCTTCTTGATTTCATATCTAAGACCTTGTAGTCTACTGTTAATCAGCTCTGAAAGCATTCCAAAGAGGTCATGAAAAATCCAAAAGGCTTCAACGTGCTTCGGAACACACTTAGCTGTTAACATGACTGACAACATCATCTAAGCATAATCAGGTGAGAAAGGCAAGAATAGAAAGAAAGAAGAAAAGAAAGAAAGAAGAAAAGAAAGAAAGGAAGGAAGGAAGGAGAGGAAGGAAGGAACGAAGGAACGAAGGAAGGAAGGAAGGAACAAAGGAAGGAACGAAGGAAGGAACAAAGGAAGGAACGAAGGAAGGAAGGAAGAAAGACATTTAGAAATTACTTGGCTTCCCAAGACACAGACTGCCACTTTCCTTTCGGGTGAGAAAGGCAAGAATAGAAAGAAAGAAGGAAAGAAAGAAGGAAAGAAGGAAGGAAGGAAGGAAGGGAGGGAGGAAGGAAGGAAGGAAGGAAGGAAGGAAGGAAGGAAGGAAGGAAGGAAGGAAGGAAGGAAGGAAGAAAGACATCCAGAAATCACTTGACTTCCCAAAACACAGACTGCCACTTTCCTTTCGTGGCCCTGAAAAAAGATGGTGTATTTCTTCTTCTAAACCTCAGTTCTCACACATATATAAACTGATGGTTGCAGCAGACATTATATAAAACCCTTAGATATTTAAGTTGGTGGTTTTTCTGTCCTAGCTTGTGCCTTGATCCGGAAGTTTTGTTCTAGGCACAGTACAGAAAGTAAGTCCTGGCTTCTAACAGAGGAATGGAAAGGTCTCAGACACCCTTAAGGGGCTGCCCACTTTACATATGATGACACGGAGTTTAATCTCCCCCCACCCAAGACATGTGTAATGTTTTAATAATACCAATATTAATAAGTCAATATTCTAAACGATAATCTTTTGTTCAGAGTTAAAGATATATTAATTTTTTAATCAAATACCTTTTCTGTGTTCTCATATAATCATTCACCACTGACCTAACACAAATGGAAAAGCAAGACATCCACGTGAGTACGTACCTACACCACATGCACACGGAAGCAATTTTACAATAATTCTTCACTACTTTGCAATACATCAGTTTTCTGGTTGTATTTTCATCAGTGATGGATAGAGCCATCATCAGAAGAAGAAGAAAAAAGAGAACCTAAATTTTGCTGGTTTTCATTGTGCAATTTCATATAGTAGCTAAATGTGTGTTCTAAGAATAACCTAAACAAGTTAGAGCAGATCACAAGTTCAGACTCACTAAATCCCTAGTTGGCCCCTAAGTGCTTTTACAAGGCTGATTAATGAGAAAATTACCTTGCCCTCCTCCAGGACAAACCACGTGATAATTACTGTGTTAGAGAACATGTTGTTCTTTATCTTTTTAAAAATAGTTTCTCTAAATAAAGCATGGCTGATGTTCTAGGACTTAAAATTCATTGCCCAATTAACAATGCAATTTGTTCACAAACAAGAAGAACTTGGTTTTTAAAGAAGGTTAGGAAGTTAGGGGGATAAAGATATCTTCCCACTTGGGGGTGCAAAGCAGGGAAAGCAACAGACTGAAACAAATTAGTGTGTGTGTGTGTGTGTGTGTGTGTGTGTGTGTGTGTGTGTGTGTGTGTGTGCATGTGTGGTTATATTGACCAAATAATCTTATCTGCTCAAGTTCATCTATTTTATTAGCTCTTCCTCACTTCCTTTTGTATTTATTTAAATGTTCATCAATGCCCATGACAAGTTAACTATTCTGCTTCTTGTACCATATGGACATTTGTCATCTATTCAGTGACTCTTCTGCTATATGCTATGGTCAACTGAATGAGTCATTGTAACCTTTCAACCTCTATGGTATATGTGGGTATGAGAGAGAGACAGAGACAGAGAAACAGAAAGAAAAAGGGAAAGAGACAGAGAGAGATGAGAGAGCAATTATGGTGTGGCAATCTCTTCTGGTAGAATGACTAGAAAAAATTAGACTTTCAGTTCCTCTATGTCCTTACATTTGGGTTATCACCATTTTTAATTCCTTCTGTCCTTTTTTGTACACTTATTCTTATACACAGGCTTTTGTTTTAGTTTTTGGTTAATGCTATGGTTCAAGATTTTCATGATCCATGAGACAAAGCAAAGATCCTGAACAAAGCAAGCAATTCAGTGGTTCAGGAATATATTGAATAAACGGCTAATTTCACTGGTTATTCCACATTGCTTTGGTGTTATCAGTATATTTTATCAATGAAACGACCTTTGGGGCAGCATAATCATTAAATTATAGATTACTTTCTGGTTCCTTTGACCCAAACTGAGTAAAAAATAAATAGCTACTTCTTCCCACCAAAAGTCACTATTTTCATTCCCTGTTCGGTTTTATAAAAACGCACTTCTCTCAGAGATGTCCCCATACACTTGGGATAAAGCTATAATAATACAGGCTTTCTGACTGAAGAGTGGAGGCCCATCTGCCAAGAGATAAAGCTGTAATGATATAGGATTTCTGACTCAAGAAAAAGGCACAAATACAGATCTTTTGGAAAGAAAACTTTGGTTGAAAGGCAGATGAGATGACAAAAGGATTTTGGAAACATACTGTGGCCTAGTCCTAAAGTATGATTTTTATGGACCTTTCTAAGACAATGAATGACATGTGCTTTGAATTATATAGTGAGTTATCCTTAGTTGCTCAATAGCAAGTTCTTAAAGTGGAGTCCTTGGACTATCAAAATTATTAAAGATACTAGCTTGAATGTAGATCCCCTGTCCTTGCTTCAATTTTTATGAATCTGACTCTGAAGTCCACATAAGGGGATCTCCTTTTCAGAAAGTACCATAAGTAGATTTAATGTGTGATGAATACCGAGCTACAAAAATGTTTGCAGTCGTCACTGGGGAGACAAATCTCCTTCCCAATGTCCATAGCAAAATGTACAGAACTTTCCCAAGAAATTATGTGGCTGCAACACAAGGTTATGGTTATTAAAGATGAAGAATCTTCTTTCCATTGGGATTGAGAGTGATAACCATTTCATCTAGAACCAGAATGATGAAGGTAATATAAATCAAATTCATTTCAGCATGCTTCATTTTCTCTAATTTCTTTGCAGATATCCATCATTATATAGTCCCCTGTCAATGACATCTAACTCCATTGTAGTTCCAAATATGCACTGCTTACTCTTATTCTTTCTCTAGTGTATGCTTTTGACACTGGAAAAAGAAATAAATAAATTGGAACAGTGGGCCATCAAGATTGTAAGATGCCAACAATACCAAGACATTAAAGAGAGAAATGGTTCATGCTAAAACCTATAACTCAGCATGCAAATTGGCAAAAACATTTATCTGCCACAAAGTCACCAGCGGGAAAATAATTTCCTTCATTTTTCCTTAGAAAATTGTTATGTCAAGTAGAGAAGACAAAGAATTCATCCTATAAGTTCACAGAAAATGTCTTATTAGTTCTAGCAAAGATCAAACATAAGGCCAGCACTCCTCAAATTCCATGACAATGTATCCAGTGGTAGAGGATGCTAACACACAGCTCTTCTGGCCAGTCTGCTCTACAGCAAATTGGAAGATTGAAGTGAAAGCAAAGGACAGTTTGAAAATCAAATTATGACTTCCACTGTAGGAACAGCACTGAAGTAACTTTTCACAATACTGTATCTGCCATTTCTTTCCCTTCATAAAGCATGATTTGTTTAGCAAAAATAAATAAGTTTTAAAAAAAAAAGTAAGGATACTCAGAGGGCTGGAGAGTCTGGAGACACAGACATAACCCAGAATCATAAAAACAAGTGGATAAGAGAATGTATAATGATCACACATCTGCCATCTATGGGAAAGGATGCTTCTGAATCAAAAAGGGCCGACTGATGAGCAGAAGTTCCATGGTGTCCCATTTTTAGTCAAGTGCGGCTCCACAATGGAACCGGAACTCCACTATGGGGGCCTGTTTGTCATGTCATTGTACTTCATCTCCTTTTACTAACTCAGTATGCATGCTTTCCCAGTAGGACAGTCATGCTATGAACAGAGGAAAACATCACAGCACATATTGTGGAAGCCACTTCACAGCGTCACTTATGGCTATACATCAGTGCATTTTTTTCCCTTCTGAGCAGTGGAAGAGGTAACTACAAACTATGTATCATTTGTGTTTTCCTTTTCCCTCTGCTGTTCGCATATTGATCCCTTCTTAATAGTCGGTAGGAGGACTTTATAAATATGTCCCTGACTTCAGGAAAATCATATCCACGTAGAGAATGAACTCCCCAAGTTTTAGGATTTAGCCTTACAGGATTTAGTGAAGGAAGACCAAACTAAGTCTCTACACATGACAAGTCTCATTCATTTGACCATATAATACTCTTCATTTCTTGATAGCAACAATGTACAGCTCCTGTCAAAATCCTCATTCAGGAATTGAACTGTATGTAATATTGTTCTATCACTAAACTTAGGGCTGTGAAACCAGGTGTGCTAGAGTGATAAATCTCTTGTCTCAGTTAGCCAAAGATCATTTCCCATGTGTTGAAGACAGCATACTGGATTGCTCCACTCCAAAAAAAAAAAAAAAAAAAAAAAAAAAAAAAAAAAAAAAAAAAAAAAAAAAAAAAAAAAAAGAAAGAAAGAAAGAAAAGAAAAGAAAAGAAAATAATAACCCTAAGACTATGTTCTTTGTGCTTCCTCAAAGCCTTCTACTGTCCTGGACTATATTCCTGAACATGTAAATACCCTTTCTAAAAAAATGCTATAACTTTTGTCTTTTTTTTTTAAAAAAAAAAAAAAAAATTTTACCATGGGGCAGGTGCTACTTTACAAGTAGCTCAATATTAAAGTGATATGTTGTTGTTTTCAACAGATTTCTACTACTAAGCTTGTTCCCTGGGGTTACAAAGAATACTTGTGAAGAAAAAAAAAATGTCATAACAACAGAGCCTGCAGGGTGTTACTAAGATACCTTGGGAAAAGCATTTCACTTCCTATTTAAAGATTATAGTAATATCTGTAGGTCGATGGCCTGTCCAGTTCTTGAGTGCTTCTCTGGCTTTATACCATTATGATTAGGACTGAAATTTTAGGAAACGTGGGACTTTGGCCAATTTATCCAAATCTCAGATTCTCTGGCAGCCCTTTCAGTAAGTCAATAATCATCAGGTCAACAGTTCACATCCAGTGTTTTCTGAACCAATAAGATCCATGAGGCTTCACAGTATCTTCTACTATGATGGTAACTTTGATGTACCATCAAAAATCAGCAAGAATGAAGATGCATTAGTAGGCTTCACACAAAAAACTATTGGCTAAAATATTCATACACAAAAGAATACTTTCAGACATGATCATTTTCCTGCAATGTAGCACCACAAGAAACTTTCTTTTTTACTTAAATAAAAATTTAAACTTCATCTGAAGCATTAGGACAAGAAAACACTGCCTTATCTTATTACCCACCTATGTAGTCAAGAATTTAAAAAAAAAGAAAATATAGAAAGACAATCATATACTAATGGACACCAGTAAATCAACCAGGAGATTTTTAAAATAATATATGTACCTAAATGAAAGTTTTCAGAAAGAAAAAACGTGTCATTAGATTTTCCTCCCATGGCTACTGTCTGCTTATTTTTATACCTGTGGTACCTACACACTTGTGTGTGTGCACACAAAATTAGGAATGCTCTGAAAATTAAAAGTTGTCTTTGGACATTCATTTAGCACAAGTGAACAAAGGAACTATGGATAGATTAATAGAAGACAAGAGTCATGTGGATAGACGTTATTAACAATTTCTTTTGGACTGTATATACACAGATCAGGAATATATTTTTAAAAATCTTAAAAAGTCAAATTCATAACTTTTGTGTTCCAGCCACCCACTTGGGTCATTACAGACATCACAGAAATGATACAGCTAAAGCATAGTATGGCCGAAGCCAATCCCCAGGATCCCTGGACAACCAATACTGGCTATACAGAAACAACAATGTACAGGTGTAGTTTAAAGTTCATATAAGAAATTAAGAAGTAGGTTGGGAGTACAAATCCTCTAAAGCAAGCAAACTGAAGGCTGGATGCATTTTCAATTACTGGGTGTTGTTCATAGCGTCACAACTCATTGGGGTTCAAAGAACTTGCCTGAATTATACAAAAGGCCTCATCAATAAAATGTGGTCAAGTTAGAAATCTGAGTCATGTAGAGGATGGTGATGTTCAAAATATAAATGGGAAAGGCTGAATGCAGGGCATCTCAAAGCTGTGTTTATGAAGGTGAGTGTTTAACAGTGTTCTACTAGCTCATCTCACTGCCCCCTACTGTAAGGAAAGGGCACAGCAGTACAAGGGAAGGAGTCTGAGGGTATTTATTTTAAAATAAGAATTTGTTGATGATGGGGACCTATTCGACATTAGAAAAGTGTTGCCAAGGGAGGCTGGGAAATCTGCCTAGGAGGGTTTTAATAAAGAGGCAGAGGTTCCTTTGCCTGAAGTGCTCTTGTGGGGGCAGCTGGCAGCAGGGTGTCAGTCCTTAGCTGTCCAGGCCCTAGATCATGTGCATCCATTGTGCATATATACAGACATATATTGTGCTTGTGTGGTACAAGTGCTCATGCATACAGAGTCAATAGAAACTGGCACATAGAGATCGAAGTGAAAAAAAAAAAAAAACTCATACAAATCAGCTATTCTCCCTTCACCCCATAAACAAAAGGAAAGAAAAATAAAAATCTTGACATATGCCACTGGATTATATCTCTTTCCCCATCCTTGGCCACAGGAAGGAGGCAGAAAATGAGAGAGGAAAACACAAGTTTGGGATAGATGACCACCCCCCCCCCCAAAAAAAAAAGCAGCCCAGGAGCTACTCACACGTAGCTGGCTTTCACTGAATGTAAGATTCTCAGCACATAGGACCAAGTTAATCAAAGACAAAGGCCAACACAAGATTTCGCTTCTGATTCCGCATCTGAAAAGAAGTCTACCCTGTGGATTTACACGTTAAGGTGAGCTAGTTAAAGTAGGCAGTAGTACATCAATGGACTATTGTGTTCTAACAAATGTGGACCATTCGTTGTTATTTTTCCCTTTAATATATGTGTTCCTTTCGGGTGGTTTATTTCAAAGTGGTGACTATCCCCAGCCCTCCCCTATAGATGATACTTCCGTAAGAGTTCAGACTGCCAAGGATGTTTTCTCTCGGGGAAGCGATCTGGAATTTTTATCTTCAGAAAATCCTGGATGCACTTCTCCAGCTCTTCTTCGATGGAGAGCTTCTCCTTCGCAGCTTTCCTTTTGCTGCTTATGTTCGACTCTCTGGAGCCCGACGTCAGAGTCCTGAGCAGGTCACTTTTCCGCCTCATCTCCGACTGCTGGATCAGCTGCACCGGGCCTTTCTTCATGGGCCTGTCCAGTGTCTGGATGTTGCTCTGGCGAGTTACAGGACCACAGATCACCGTCTCCTGGGGAGAGCTGGCCTCTGACTGGCTGTCGCAGCTGGAGGTGGAGAGGTCATTGCAGGAGGTACCGCTCTCCCCTTTGTCTTCTTTGCCATTCTTGCAGCAGCAATCACAATGAGAAGACCACCTGGAAGGCTCACCTGGAAGACAAGCACAGACCCAACAAGTGAATGCTAGCAGCTCAGGGTGTTGCAGAGGCACAACACGTTAGGACTCAGAGAATACCGGTAGATCACAACAACACCCAGGACTCATGCTAAGAGGAGACTGTTAATATGACACCATGCTTAAACACAGCAGCATTGCACCCAAGAGCCCTAGGCAGAAATAACCAGGTATTTATCAGCTCTGCCACCTGACAGACCCAGTTTTTTAAAACTGCAGTTCTCCAGCGGTAATACTAAGATAATAATTGTCTTACTACCTGGAGTCTTAGGGATGATTTCGATGAGACAAGCAGAATGGAGTGGGTGGCATGCAGTAATCTCAGAAAATGCTTGCCCATTTTACCATGGGTGAAGTAAAACCCTCAGCTGAAGGTCCACCTGTAGCAGTCAGGATTCAGAAAGAGACTAAGGGGAAGTACAGTGGCTAGTGCTAGCTCTGGCCAGACCTGGCATCTCACTTATTTTCCATTATCCTATGAGCATAACAGCTCTACTTAGCATTTGCACACATGGAAACACTAAGACCCAGAGAGTTTAGCAGATACGTCATGGTTTAAATAATTAAAGAAAGAGCTGAGATTTGAATACAGATGTCCCAAGTTTTCTAACCAAGTGAATTAACTGTTTCCTAATACAAGTTGCCTTTCTGTAAAATTCTGGCTTCTCAAACTACTGTTCAAGCGTGAAGTAATCTCTCGACAGTCCCTATACATCTCTATACATCTCTCCTAAAAATGTTGACCTCCCTGCAGGTATGGCTATAATTTTTAAGCACATAACTATCTTATGTGTTCCACCAGGTAGTAAACTATCATCTTCCTGAGACATGTTGAAGTGTTCGTTGTTGTAAGTCTAATGAATCACCCAAGTAGAGCAAAGACAGTAAGATAGGGCATCTTAGTAATAACTTCAAAGTAGCTGGATCTGTGCTTGAAGCTTGTCTTTTCAACTATATGATCCATTAAATTCCCCTTTTAATTTAAGCCAACATGAATCCCTATCTTCAAAGCTTTGACTCTAAGTAAGTTCAGGAGTTTGGAGGAAAAAAAAAACAAAAAACAAAAAAAAAAAAACAGTTTTTCAGATACACAGTTTGTGGCTATGAATTTTGAAAAGTCCACAATCACGGCAGAATGGAATAATTTTTTCCAACATAAATTATGGTCCCTTGCCTTCTAATCTCTGAATTGCCCAAGACTTGTAGAGTCATTCTATGTACTTGTCATATATTACAGACTAGTGTAGAATATTACTTTAACTAGGCAAATGTGTTAACATTTGTTTATGCTGCGGAATGTTACTTTAACTGTGTGCTACATTTATTTATGCTGCATTTATTTAACCATGTAAGGATGTGTGTTTAATTATGTAAAGAATGTGTTGCGTTTGTTCTCTTGCCTGCCTAAGGCACTTGATTGGGCTAATAAAGTACTGAATGGCCAATAGCTAGGCAGAGAGATGGATAGGCAGAGCTATCAGGCACAGAGGATAAGTAGGGGGAGGAAATCTGGGCTCTAGATTAGGATGAAGAATGTGAGAAAGAAGAAAGAGGAGAATGAGGGAGATAGAGAGGGACATGCCTGGGGCAAGAAGCCAGGCATCCTCTGGCCAGCAAGATAAGAGAAGCAGAAGGTAAGATCTAAAGAAGGAAAAAAAAGTGAAAGACCCAAGAAAAAAGGTAGGTAAAGAGAAACAGGCTAATTTTAAGTTACAAGGGCTAGCCAGAAATGAGCCTAAGCTAGGCCGAGCATTTATAATAAATCAGAAATCTTCCTGTCATGATTTGGGAGGTGTTCAGTGGCCCAAAAGGAAAACCTGGCACAGCTGGGCATTTCAATGCACCCATTTCACTGAGGTCATAAAAATATGAAGACTAATATCCTAATGATGTTAATGCAATAGAAAGATAAAATACTTTATGATTTTTACAAATCCAGTTTTGAGTTTACTGTCTTATATTAACAATAAGTATCTTTATCAAAAAACTAGTTCATTGTCATTTCTAATATGGTCAAAGAATAAGCCTATTTAAAAAGCACCCTTTGACTTCCTATGTAATGTCTATATTTCACGTGTATAAATGATTTCACACATGACAAGTAGTCATTTTTCCCAGGGAAAGTAAAAATATTTTTCTCTAAATCAAAGCCCCAGAATACCTAACTTTTACACACTCATTGAATCAGTTTCTAATGTGTGACTGAGTAATCATTGCACTTACATAGCTATTAAATTAAATGCAACAATCCAATTAGCCAAAAGGAATCATAAAATAGCAGCAATGCTAAAGCTATTCTCAGCTATTACAAATAAATATCTTCTGCATGACAGAGAAACTGCTCAACGAGTACCAGCTGGCACTTGGAAATATCCGAAATGAACAAGGCTTTTGGTCTGCCAGGCGACACTAAGGAGAATATTTCTCACTCTTGTCAGAATCTACCTCAGCTGCATGACAACAGGGTCACTCTTTACTAATACAACTCAAAGCAGGTAGTTCCAATGAATTGGACTAAATAAAAATAATCAATTCAGGGTAGAGTTTATCTAACTAGATCCATGTTTAGAAATTAAATTTAGCATTGAGGAAAAAAAAAGGAAGAAAGGAATAGGGTAATAAAGGGAAACACAGGAAAGAGACAGGAAGGATGTAGGCATATTATCTGTAACGTGCTTGTTTATTATCTTAAAACAAGGTGACAAAACACATTAGCCATTAGCCCCACTGAGTCAAGAGAAACATATGTTCCTGTCCAGGAGTTCCCTTTTCCAAAGAAGTCCCTCCAGTCACCAGGCTCCAAAGGAAGGTTGAAACTTCTTAAGAGCCTTTTCGCAACACCCAAACCCATCTATGATCAACCCCTATGCATTCATGTGCAGGCTTGCACTACGTATAGGCTGGAACTACTATAGCTTGCCTCCTAAAGCTGCTGGGAATATCCTTCATTTAAGTGTCATCTAGGATTCTCTGGTTTCCAGGCAAATAAAATTATTACCTTCCACTCATTCTGTGCACTATCATTCTTACATGGGAATTGAACAACTTAATTTTAGTGTAGTTTGTTACTACCACACATTTCAATATTTCACAAGAACATTTGAATATTTTGCCATTTGGGCAAGGCAATTTATAAAATGACTTCTGAAGTCTTTATATTGTTTTAAAATCAAGAAAGAAGCTGGACTTAAAACAGTCCAAATGAAGCCAATGTGGTATTTGAAAATAGTCATGTTAAACAGAAGTTCACCATCTCCTTCTTGGAAGCATTGTGTTCAACTACTCTGTTCTGAAGAATGTAACTAAAGCAAAGGTATGTAACTAGAGTAGAAGGGGGCTGCAAGCACAGGGCCCTTTGCTTTTGCAGTCTGTCTAAGACATGCTCACAAACCTTAAGAAGTCATGAAAGATAAATGCAAGGTCAGTTTTGAAATGTAATAAGAGCTTCCTAATTATGGAGAATGGCAGTGTCACAATTACCCTAGAACTTCAAATAAAAACATGTTCACTTCTAACTTGTGACGTTTTAACACTGGTTGGAGTCTTTACATTTAGTAAAAAAACAGATTGCGACTGATTGTCCATAGATGGGGAGAAAAGTCTAACTTATTGATATTAAAAAGAGAAGAAAATCCATTGCCTTTTTCAGGTTTATTACTTGATGGACCTAAAATTTGATAATACCACTTTATTTATAAGCCATTTCTGAATTTGAGAGCTTCTGTGAGAATTTTGGTATTTGGCACATAATAGATCTTTGATAAGCATTTGATGAATGAGCAAATGTGCTAAAAATGTACTTTCAGATGTTTCAACTTGAAAACATGGCAGAAAAGATCTCTGGCATCAGGCCCAACAATTTGACAACTGTTGGTCTTTGAAGAAATTACTTGAGATCTGTGACAGTCATCAGAAAAATAAACTAATAGTTTTAGCTTACAAATGTTTAAATAAAATTAAATGAAATCCTTGAAATAAAGGATGGATCATTCTATAACACAAAATGCATACTGCATTCATTCAAATATATTGGCTATACTGCAAGCCAGGCCTCAATCAGCATCAACATTTCAACTAGAAATTTGACTGATATAATGATGATTCTGATACAAATTTCTGTGCAGTCAATATTTACTGATGGCTCAATTGCTCCATTAGGAGTAACATTGCAACCATAGCTAGACACAGTAGAAAAATGTTAACTGAGTATCTAGTAATGCATGGTTTGGCACTGGAATGGAGAATAATGATAAGCACAAGAAGTATATAGCGGGTACTGTATAACTAGGAATATTTCTGAAGGAAAGGAGTCTTTCAGTGTAGTGCTTTAAAGTTAAAGAGTAGATGACTTCTCTAGTATAAACTCTTACTTGAACTATTTAAATGCAAGACAAGAACTTGGTGTCTCAAATTAAATACAAGGAAGGTGGGAAGAATTAGCTTTCCAAATAGCTATATCCAGTTCTTTGAATATTTTACATCTCAGCAATATCAAGGAGAGTCAGGCAGATGATATGACTGAGCTTTCCCGGCTTCCACAGAGCCCTGAGTACAGCAGTTCTCACTGGTAAGAAGTAGGAGAGGAAAGCCTACAAAATATGCCTCCTCCATGAAAAATTCAAGGCCAGCTGAATGAGATATGAGTTAGCAAACTCACAAAGTGCTTATGCATTTTTAAAGGAGGCATCTCTGTAATCTACCCACACGTCAAATTCTCCCCCTGCTAATGGCTCTGTGTACAATGGACTACATTACAGCAGTGGCTGAGAGAGCTGGGTCCTCCATGTTTTCTCCATCAATGATGCAGGAGCCTCCCAGTCTGGGAAAGAGAAGGCCAGATTTAATTTATCAAGTCTGCTAAATGACACTCTTGGTTTCACAGATGAAAAGTCAATAATGAGCAAATTGATGTTTTTCTAATTCGGCTAACCTTTGAAGATACATTGATTGTTAGAGATGAGGAAGAGGCAGGCTGTGCAAACTTCTGGGCAAAAAGTTATTAAGTTACACAATATCATTTTGCTCCTGGAAGACCTTTTCTTCACTCAAGGGTATTTGGTTATGGGTGGGCTCTGCTGGGATGCCTATTTAGGTGCTGTATATGAGCCACAAAAGATAGTTAAGCCATCCACACATCAGTTAGGAATGCATATACTCCACCATCAGTCTGAATGGGGGAGTTTGATAAAGGATGAATAAACAAACATTAAATGATAAAAGGGAAAGTAAAGAGAAGGTCAGAAAGGCTACAGCTATTGTCTGCAAAGTTGCACAGAAGAATGTGCAAATATTAAAGCCTGGACATTCCTGTGGAGGCTCCAGCCTGATGAACAGCTGAGGAAGGTATGAAGGAGTCAACCTCTGAGCTCACGAAGGAGAAAATGTCGGAGCCAATGGCTCTGGGGCAAAGCAAAGCAGAAGTATCTTAAAGCCAGAAGTTCTTCTCAACTCCATGTCTCACACCTTCCTCCAGCATCCCTGACTGACAAGATCTAGGAGAAACACAGCTGTGTAAGTGAAGAGTGTCCTTGTGTGACTGGTCAGTGTGCTGACCTGGAATCCTGGTCCTGACATTACAAAGCATAGCACAGAAGGGTGGATTTGAAGCAGGGACAGTGCCTTCATAGCCAGCACATGGATGCTCTGAGGGATGAAAAATGGATAAAAGACACCTATCTTGGCCAGCTAGAATGTATTTCACAGAAGAGTTAATACGTGGCAATAAAGAAAGCCATCATCTCACTTCAGCTCCTGCCCTCTGCCCCTTTTTTCACTTCAGGGTTTTCAATTAGCTCTCCCCTTGCCAGAAGCATGCACTCTTCTATTCGACACATGCTTAACTTGCTCATATCAGCACAAACACAGCTGATTATAATGTCATAGAATGAATTTACCTTTCCATTCCCAGCACAATTAAAGCTCATTGTAATCTCTTGTGCCTGGCCTTTATACTTTCATAACATCATATATGAAGAAGCCTGACATCATATTCTCTCTCTCTCTCTCTTTTTCTTCCCCCCCCCCCCCGTGTGTGTGTGCACATGCACAGTGTGTATAAATATTCTTCCAGGTTTATTGATTTAATGGCTGTTTTCCACATGAGATTGTGGGCTGATGTCCTGAATTCTACAGCACACAGCTCAGGCTGTCAGAGTGTGTGCTAGGGTGCATGTAGATGCTTAGTAAATGGCTATATATAGGATAAATGAATTGAACAGCGAGAAACTCTGTGTCTTTGTCTCTGTCTCTGTCTCTCTCTCTCTCTCTCTCTCTCTCTCTCTCTCTCTCACACACCACACACACACACACACACACACAGAGAGAGAGAGAGAGAGAGAGAGAGAGAGAGAGAGAGAGAGAGAGAGAGAGACTATCAAGAGACAGCTGATGTAACCATGATAAAAAATAGGCTGGCTTGATGACAGTCAAATTGCACAGCCTATCCATGTTAATGTAAATGTTCTTGCATTATTATTGAGCTTACATAGAAAACAACTTCCCTGGCTACTCTGTCTATGCTTCATATTGACATAACTTTCCTATTTGGTCTATTTGGTTATGGTCAGACATACCTTCCCACCTCAGGTTTTGATGTTTTAGGTTTCAGAGCAATGCAATGTTGCTAGGCCCTTAAGGTTTAGGAGCGAGGGTAACAAAGTGCAGAGACAAGGACACAGAACCCAGGAATCAGCTGAAAAGCAAACTGCAGACTTGTTGATTCAACAAGGAGGAGAACCTTATATACCCTACACCCAGTACTCCGGCTGTGTCATAATCTGGTGATATTACATGGCCACCCTTCATTGGCTGGGCATGATCAGGAAGACACTCAATAAGTTGGCACATAAGGAAGTACACTATGTGCATGCCATGGCAATTTCCTCAACCCTATGGGCCTGTCTTACTACAATGAAGTTTAATAAATAATTTAATAAACTGGTAATCCTGAACTTTGACTTTCTGATCCTTTAAGCAGTATGTGATTACAAGAGTATTCCACTTTTCAAGAATTTTCGCTCTTTAATTGCCTTCTCCCTCATTTTATTTCATTACAATCTTAGATTTTCTTCCCCTTTCCTCTTAGCTAATATCATAGTTGATTACACCAACCCCAAAGGTCCTTATTACTCATTTAGTCCAAGTCCTATGGCCCCCACTAACCCCTTTCCTATGTGCCTTCATTCATCTTAAAGATTTGCCTTTGTCCTTCAACGTAAACTCGAGCAAGTTTCCCATGACCCATACTATGTCCTAATCAATATCTAGATCACAAATAGAGAATGTATGGCCCTGATATGAATAGAGTTTCCTAACATTATGACCACAGTGGATGATACAGGCTTGATGTGTGACTCATGCTAGGTGGATGTGAGCCTTCACTGGGACTGTTCTGCTAGAACACATGGCTCATCAACGCTGTATTCTGTGGGAGGTTGCCAAACTGGGAAATGTGAGTCCAACAGCCATCTTTCACACCAGCTGGGTAAGACATTCATGGAAGAGTGTGCCAAGGGAGACAGGAAAAACTGAGAAATAGAGAGAATATCCCATCATTTAGCAGAATCTTAATTTGGCCCTGGGAACAGAATTTTAATCTTTAGGCCTGGAAATTCTTTTTCTAATTAATCTAGTAAGAGTTAATTTTCTGAAGTTTATAACAAGATTCCTGAATACTATATCACACTTATATAAGCACAGTTAACATCTATTTATCCATTTTATCATCTGAATACACACACACACACACACACACACAGAGAGAGAGAGAGAGAGAGAGAGAGAGAGCACTAATGATGCAGAAGGTGAGAACTTTAATTATTGCAAAGCTGTCATGAAAATGATTTGTTTCTTCTCTTGGGTGGTATCTTGTCTATCACATCATCCTGAACACATCTAAATAGCATCTGAAGCAACATACTAAATCGACATCACCATCTGTTTTACAAAGGTACTACAGTTGTAAATAAACAAGGCCACAGCTATCCTCCTTGTCAAAAACTTAGCATAATAAAAAATATAAAATAATACAATTGATGGAGGACCCCATATGTGTCAGTTTTCTTAATGATCCATTAAGTGATGCTATTTTCTTTTTCTTTTATGAAGATGAGAACAGTTTAAAGTAGGTCAATCCAAAGGTTACAAACTTAAGTGACAAGGGTTCAGACCAAGATCTTTTTAAACAAAGTACATAGCCTCTTTGTTGTTTGGGTGAAAATATGTTTCAATCTCTCTCTCTCTCTTTCTCTCTCTCTCTCTCTCTCTCTCTCTCTCTCTCTCTCTCTCTCTCTCACACACACACACACACACACACACACACACACACACACACATTCTGCAAGAGATATTTGAAAGTGCCAACAGGCTGCCAAGGTTAAAACATTTGCTGCCAAGCATGATCATCTAATTACTCTACCTTCAATAACACCTCTAAAGTATAATAGACTTAGAATAACTTGAATAATCTCCATTTTCTTAGTTATTTAATTATTATATTTATGTAAAAATTTAAGCTCTCTTTAAAATGTTGACACAGGACTAACTAAAGAATAAAGTATGCTGGTCCTCTTGCTAATATGTGGGAGTAGTTTACACACTTAATGTATTCTCTTACTGATGTTGCTCTGGTAACAATCAGTGGTGTTTGGAATGTGCATTGCATTAGTTTATAAAAAGCCCTTTATGACATGATAAAGATACAATTTTTGCTAATACTTCTTAATATTAAATAGCCAAGCAGGACATATGATGTGTTTGTGGGCAAATGCAAACCGAAACTTCTGTTGTTTCTCATGATTCAAAAAGAGTAGCCTGTGCTAGAACAATTATTCAAGAGCCAGAGAACCCATGGATCTGAGCAATACAGATAAAATAGATCTGGCTCAGAACATGTATTAGCCATGCATTACTCTGAAGGGAGTCAGTGTTAGGCAGAAAATCTCTCAAGAGCAGAAGCACTCATGAGAAGCCCAACAAGGAACAGATAGAGTCCAGACAGCCATGTCAATGACATAGAGTCAGAATCCCAGGAAGATGTACATGGACATAAAGAGCACTGAAGGAATGTACCAAGGGCCTAGACAGAGTGTGAGGCCAATTTTGTGACAAAACCTGCTTGGAACCGTATCAATATTACCAATGCAATGATATGCCCTTGGGACAAAAGGTTGAAAAATCAAATCCAAATGGAGGGAATATTCTAAATAGTCTATTACCTGGGATATAAATAAATAAATAAATAGATAGATAGATAGATAGATAGATAGATAGATAGATAAATGAATGAATGAATGAATGAATGAATGAATAAATAAATAAATAAATAAATAAATAAATGAATAAATAAAATTAAAATTAAAATTAAAAACACTCTCCAGAAGAGGCTGCTGTTTCTGACAGTGAAAATAACTATGTATGACAAAATAATTTGGATAAAGAGGATTATTGCATACCTGATGGAGAGAGGTGAGGGAAGAGGAAAGGAGATGAGGAGAGGGGAGGGATGGGGAGAGGAGAGGAATGGAAGGGAAAGGAGAGGAAGGAAGGAGGAGAGGAGGGAGGGGAGGAGAGAGAGCACTATGTGATGATAACATGGGCCTTCATTGGTACAGTTCCCAGATGTTGTAGATACTGAGCTCCATGCTACCCTGCATCAGGGGCATCATCTCACTGAATGTTCCAGCTTGAAGAAAGCGGAGAAGACAACAGTGCTTTTTTACCTCAGAATGAGTAGGTAGAGAGCTAGGACCTGCCTTATCTAGAGAACAACTGATTGACATTCTGTCTGAATTTTCCCATACAAATCATCCAAAAGCCTCTTCTGAAAGATATGTATTCCTGACAGAAGAAAAATTCTCAGAAATCCAAGGTGAATAGTTTATTGCAATTCTCAATCTACACAGAGATAGGACTTGGTAACAGTCATGAGTAATAACTAGTAACTGTTATTAATTTTAAAATTCCACACTGAATTACTGAACTATGGGCATTTACCACATGTCCAATGTGGCGCCACTCAGACACACAGTAGGGAATTTTCACCCTAGCCTTTGGTTTTCCTAGCATCTTATGGAGTCTACTCTCTGTACTACAGGTTGAGTGGTGGTGAGCTCTAACCATAAATTTACCTGGACAATTTATCCTCAGTAAAGGCAATTGATTCTCCAGGTGCCACTTAACGTCCCCTAGGGGCAAAAGCTTCTTGCTGTTCTGAAATAATCTGAGTACTTATTGATAAGGAAACTGGATTTGATAAAATTTGACTAGGTGGTCTACGACTCACAAAGCAATAAAAGACAGGCTAGTATCAGTTCGGGCATTTTAGCTTCAACCCCTGGCTATTTCTTTACCCCGTTGTGCTGCTTCAGTGAAATGCTGCCTTTTTGACAGCAGCTTATCTGGAACATTCCTTCCCCCATTAATGGTAAACTTAAAAGAAACCCAGTGAGCAGAGGCAAGGGAAATTGAGCTACCCTTTCATTTCCCACCAAATAAGAAGAACACTTCATTTTCACCAGGCTGCCTTCAGATGATAATAGAAGAGAAACAGAATTTCACAGCTCTACCTTAACCTGTATCTTTGTTAACTGGATGGTAATTAATTGCTATTCTTTTAATTAGAAATTCAAAATGGGATGAAGGCAGAGCTAACCAAAAGTTTCTCTATACAACCACAGCCTATGTTAATATCCTGTCATAACAGAGAATACTAAATGGACTATTTACTGCATACCATGTGTTGTCTTAGGCAGTTTCCTCATTGAGGCTCATTTGAGATCTGCAGCATCCCTAGGAAAGACACTTGACTGTCTTTCACCTTTTGCAGAAAGGCAAACCGAGGCACAAAAAGGGTAAGCAGAACCCAACTGTTGACACAAAAGGGAATTGGCATGCAAAATTAGGCAGTCTGGCCTAGGATCTCCATAGAGAGACAGACAGGAAGTCATCATGCCAGCTGCGGTCCTGCTTCTTGAATTGCTTCTCTTCCTCCCCCTCCTCCTCCTCCCCCTCCTCCTCCTCCTCCTCCCCCACCTCCTCCTTCTCCTCCTCCTCCTCATCCTCATCCCCCTCTTCTTTCTTCTCTCTGTGTGTGTCCACATATATGAAGGCTAGAGATCCTTTTTACTAGACAAGATGTCTCACTAGGACCGAGGTATTATGAGGTTAGACTTGTTAGCCAAGCAGCTATGAGAACCAGACCATCTCGGCCTCTGTGGTTCTGGGGCTACACGCCTCTCACCACACCTAGCATTTGTCTTTGTGGTGAAAAATCTCACTGGCTAGTTTTAAGTCAATTTGACACACGTTACAGTCACTGGAGAAGACGGAACCTCAAATAAGAAAAAGAAAAGGTCCCCAGCAAGTAAACCTATAGCCAAGCCTTATCAGACATTTTCTTTATTTCTTTTCAATTTTTATTTATACTTTTGTTTTTTAACGTAATTTATTTTATATTCTGACTGCATCCCCCCCCCCTTCTCCTATTCTCTCCCTTACCCCTCCACCCCCATGCCACGCCTTCTCTCTTTCTGTTCGAACAGGGTCAGGATATCTACCAAGCATAGATTATCAGGTGTGGTGAGACTGAGAATCTTCCAAAGACATTTTCTTGATTGATAATCGATAGTAGACATAACCCTGGGCTGGCGGTTCTGGGTGGAAAAAACACCAAAAAAAAAAAAAAAAAAAAAAAAAAAAAAAAAAAAAAAAAAAAAGCAGGCTGAGCAATCCACAATTCACAAGGAGCAAGCCCGTAAGCATCAATCCTCCTTGGATTCTGCATCAGTTTATACCTCTAATTTCAGCCTTCAGTTCCTGCCTGAACAACCCACAGTGATACAGTATGATCAGAGAGGTACACGATGAAATAAATTCTTTCCTCCTCAAGTTGTTTTGGTCGTGGCCTTTATCACATATTGAGGGCTAGTTTAACACACTGTATGAAGATCTGTCATTTAGCCTTGCCTTCCTAAGGCACCTGATTGGCTTAATAAAGAGATGAATAGCCAATAGCCAAGCAGGAGATAATAGGCAGGATTTCTGAGCAGAGAGAGGATCACAGGGAGGAAAAAATGTGTAAATGTAAGGAGATGGAGGGATCTGGATGCACAGAATGGAGGAAAGGGAAAGCCATGTGGCAGAATGTACACCAACATGAACAGCTTAATTTAAGTTATAAGGGCTATGGGATAAACATAAACTAAGATCAAATTGTCATAATTAACAAAAGTCTCCATGTCATTATTTGGGGGCTGACAGTCCTGAGAAGAAAGTCTGAAAACAATCCAAGGAATAAAAACCCTTATTGAGATAGAACTGAACTCAGCTCTTCATGCTTCCATGGTCAGTACTTAACCTAATAAGCCATCTTCCCCATTCCCAGATAATGGTCTTTAAGCTAAAGAAACAAGAATAGACCTGAGCTCTTGTTGATGAATGGAAGTGCCTTTATTTCAAAATGTGGGAAATAGAAATATTTTGCTGAAGGAGTAGAAGAACTGAATGATAAGACTCATCCATGCTACAAAAAAGGACCCAGAGTATTCTCAATGACTATCCAAAAAAATCTATAAAATAATTGACTACTTTGTATGTCAAGCATAGAAAGATGGCCATCAACTTCAGTATTTAAATAGAAATTTCACTGAGGATAACCACCCATTTTATCCCCAGTTTCTTTAACCATTCTTCCAATATTCAGGCTACTCAAATTTTCTTACTTACCTAATCATAATCTCCATTTACCACCTTTATTATAGGCTGTCTACAAAAGCATTGTTGTAATTTGCATATACTGACAATATTTAGAGAGACACCAGTAAGCATACAAACCGGTTTATACAAAAATGTTCTTTCTTGGCTCTCCAGAACAATGGCTGCCATGCTTGACTTGGACTTGAAGAACAAGGAAAATTCCTGAAGGGTTCATAAGTTGTACATGGTTCTGTCAGCTCATTGTTAACTGTTTAAAACTGAGTTGTCTGTTACTATGAAATCTCACAACTGCAAAAGATGTTTACATTAAGTTATGAGATTGTTCATTTATCCCTGATTTGATAAAAGTAACCTAGCATTGCTTCCATGATTATTTCACTTAAAATAGTCTTTCAAGTAGTTTGACAGATGTGTTCTATGAGCAAATATAGCACAGGAATACAGCCAAAATAGTCAGCAATGATAATTTTCAGATTGTAGGGGATGTAAAATAAATAATCTGACCCAGTTATGATAATGGGAAATTTAGATTGAGAGATATATGTTATCTCTATATCATTTGGTATTAATATTCCTGTGTAATGATTATACTGATAGACATTTGAGATCTTTCTACATTTTGATGTCTATTTATTAAATACTTTTCTCTGTACTGACTATTTAATACTTAGTAACAGACTTTTAGCTGTTAACATCTGAGAATTGAATGGGAAAGAGATTTTTTAAAAAAGAATCAAAACATCTTGTGTGGCTTGGGCATCAGGATGACTGTAGCTTCATAAAAGGAGTTTTACAATGTTCTTTCAGTTTCTATCATGTGGAACAAATTGAGGAGTATTGGTATTACATCTTCTTTGAAAACCTGGTAGAATTTTGCACTGAAGCCATCTGGCCCTGGGATTTTTTTTGCTTGGGAGACTTACAATTACTGTTTCTAATCCTTAGATCCACTTGGGTTATTTATTTGCTTTTGATTTAGTCTTAGTAAGTGGTACCTGTCCAGAAATCTGTCCATTTCTTTTAGGTTTACAAATTTTGTGGAGGAAAAATGTCTTAAGTATGTCCTAATGAGTCTCTGGATCTCATCAGTGTCTGTTGTGATGTACCCCTTTTCATTTCTGATTTTGTTGATTTGGATCTCTGCCTTTTAGTTAGTTGGGATAAGGGATTGTCTATCTCGTTGACTTCCTCAGAGAACCAAATCTTTGTTTCATTGATTCATTGTATTATTCTTTTTGTTTCAATTTTTATTAATTTCAGCCCTGAATTTGATTATTTCCTTCCATCTACTCCTTCTAGGTGAGTTTGCTTCTATTTATTCTAGAGCTTTCAGTTATGCTGTTAAGTCTCTTGTGTGAGATTTCTCCAAGTTTTTTTATATAGGCACCTAGCACTATGAGCGTTCCTTTAGCACTGCTTTCATTGTGTCCCATAAATTTAAGTATGTTGTGGATTCATTTTTAGTAAATTCTAGGATGTCATTAATTTATTTCTTTACTTCTTCCTTGTCCCAGAAGTAGTTCAATTGAGAGATGCTCAGTTTCCATAATTGTAGGCTTTCTGTGGTTTGTGTTGTTGTGTAACTTTAGTCCATGGTAATCTGATAGGATACAAGGGGTTATTCCTACTTTTTGTATCTATTCATATTTGATTTATAACCAAGTATGTGGTCAATATTAAAGGAAGTTCCATTGGGTGCTGAGAAGAAGGTACAATTTTTGATATTAGGGAAGAATATTCTGTACATATCTGTTAAGTCCATTTGAGTCATAATATCTATTAGCTCCCTTATTTTTCTATTCAGTTTTCTGTCTGGAAGAGCTATTATTTGGTGAGAGTGGGGCATTGAAATTTCTCACTATTAGTGTGTGGGGTTTGATGTAAGGTTTAAGCTTTAGTAGTGTTTCTTTTACATATGTGGGTGCCGTTGTATTGGGGGCTTACATGTTCAGGATTGAGATTTCTTCTTGATGAATTTTTCCTGAGATGAATAAGTAATGTCCTTTCTGATCTCTTCTGATTAAATTTAGTTTTAAATCTATTTTATTAGATATTAGAATAGCTACACCAGCTTGTTTATTAAGTTTATTGGTGCTGGCATAACTGGATAGTGGTATATATAAGAATTCAAATAGATTCATATGTATCACTCTGCACAAAACCCAAGTCCAAGTGGATCAAAGACCTCAGCATAAACCTAGTTACACTGAACTTAGTGGAAAAGAAAGTGGGAAATACCCTTGAATGCATTTGCACAGATTACCACTTTCTAAATATAATACTAGCAACACAGACACTACGAACAACTAATAAATGGGACCTCCTGAAACTGAGAAGCTTCTGTAAGGCACAGGATATGGACAATAAGACTGAACGACAGCCTAAAAAATGGAAAAAGATCTTATCTAACCCTATATCTGACAGAGGACTAATCTCTAAAATATATAGAGAACTGAAGAAATTAGAGGCCCCAAACCAAATAATTCAACTAAAACATGGGGTTCCGAACTAAAAAGGGAATTCTCAACAGAATAATTTCAAATGGCTGAAAGACACTTAAAGAACTGCTCAACATCTTTATCCATTAAAGAAATACAAATCAAAATAACTCTGAGATATCATCTTACACCTGTCAGATGGCTACGATCAAAAACACAATTGACAGCCAATGCTGGAGGGATGTGGAGCAAGGGGAACACTTCTCAGTTGCTAGTAGGAGTGTAAACTTGTATAGCAATTTTGGAAATCAGCATGGTGGTTCCTCAGAAAATTAGGAATCAATATACCCAATGATCCATCAATACCACTATTTGGGCACATACCTAAAGGATGCACATTCTTAACCCAAGGGCATTAGCTCAACTATGTTCATATCAGTATTATTTGTAATAGTCAGAACCTAGAAACACCTAAATGCCCCTCAACTGAAGAATAGATTTAAAAATTGTGGTTCATTTACACAACTAATTTTTTTCAGCCGAAAAAAAAAATGATATCCTGAAATTTGTAGGCAATTGAGAGATATGAAGAATATCATCCTGAGTTGGGTAACACAGACCCAAAAGGATAGATATGGGATGTACTCACTCACAATTGGATTTTAGACATAAAGCAAAGGATAACCAGGCTACAGCCCCAAACCCCCAGCAGCTAGGTAACAAGAAGAACATAAGAGAGACATCCATGGATCCCCTGGGAAGGAAAACTAAGAAAGTTTTCCTGAGTAAATTGGGATCATATGGGAAGTGAGCAAGGGGAGGTGGGAAGAGATCATGAGAGAAGGAGATGGTTGAGTGGGAGGAGCAACAGAGAGGGAGAGCAAGGAAACAGATAACTCAATAAAGGAGGTTATTGTGGGGTTAGAGAGAAACATGGTGCTAAGGAAACGTCCAAGAACCCACAAGTTTTCTCAGGTTAGGACTCCAAGCAATAGTGGAGAGGGTACCTAAACAGGACTCTCCCTATAATCAAATGGATAACCACCTTAATTTTCATTATAGAACTTTCATCTAACAACCGATGAAGACAGATTCAGAGATCCACAACTAAGCACTGGGTCAAGCTCCCAGTCTAACTGAAGAGAGAGAGAAGAGATGAGTAAAGGGGTCATGATCATGAGGAGGAGACCCACAGAAATGGCTGGCCCCTGCCATTGGGAGCTTGCTGACTTTGAAATAACTGCTGAGGAACCTTCATGGAAAGGAACTAAATCCTCCAAATATAGATGATAGTTGAATGGCTAGCATGGGTAGGATGTGAAGCCATTTGCAGTGGGACCAGAGTTTATTCCTGTTGTATAAACTGGCTTCTCAGAGCCTATTCCCTACAGAGGAACACCTTACTTTATACTGGGGAGTGGGAAGGAACTCAGATCTACCTCACCTGGATATGCCAGACCTAACTGACGCAACTTAGGATTCCCTGGGGAATAGATGGAGAGGATGGGGTGGGGTGGTGGTTGATAAAGGATGGGGAGGGAGGGGAAGCAGTGGAGAGTATTAAAAAAAAAAAAAAACTTTTTAAATAAAAAAAAAAAGTACAAAAAAAATTCAAAAGACAAGAGAGGGTTTTCCTGGTGGCTAAACTTCTGTTTTCTATTTTGGTCAGTCAGAGAATTAATTTTCTTTCTCAACACATTACGATGACTCTAAAATAATAAGACTTATTGAAAGAAAGGGTGTGGTTTTAGTTTACAACTTCAAGGTTGGGGTAAAGAGACATATCAGCAATTAAGAATTCTTTCTACTTTTCCAAAGAATGTGAGTACAGGCTCCAGCACCTACAATAGGCTGTCACAACTGTCTGTCACTTCAGCCCCTGGACATGTACTCATCCAGCCTCTACTGGCACCTGCAAACACATGGGACTCATTCACACAGACAAACAATAACATAAATAAAAATGAATATTTTTAAAACCTCCAGAATCAGGCCAGATTTGGATCAGACCTCTGAATCTGTAGTTATTGAAACATTTAATTTAGACGCATTGATACCATGGTCCTAAGTGACAGAGATCATAAAATGATAAAAGGAGAAAGAGAGCAGAGAAAGTGGGAGGAGCAACAATGGAAATGCAGAGACCACAGGACCCCTGTCAAGCACGGTGGGGCATGTCTGTCAGCCCAGCACACAAAGGGTGGATGCAAGAGAATCCCTGTAAGTGTAAAAGCCAACAAGAGGCCACTGTGTGATGATAACACTGATCTACATCTGTACAACTCTTGTCTATCTAGACACTGAGCTCTATGCTGCTCTTTCATATGTAAATAGTAGTACCAGAGTGGAAGGCTGAGACAGCAAAGCAAACAAACAAGGAGATATGAGCAAAAGAGAAAAGCAGAGGAAGATACAAGAAATGGAAAGTCAGTGTATTAGTTACTTTTCTCATAGCTGGGACAAAATATCTGTCACTAATAACTCAGGGAGAATTTGTTTTAGCTCACGGTCTCATGACAGAGAAAGCGTAGCCATGTTCATCACAACAAAAACCAGTTTCTGCCTGTGGCAACAGGAGGGTGCAGCAGCTTGCTCACATCTCCGCAGTGTACCAGGAGGCAGAGACCTCTGTCCCCCTGGCCACAGTCCTCTAGCCATGTCCTGACAACCTAGTTCCTGAGTTTTTAAAGATAGACCCCACTTCTAATGAGTTCTAAAACCTTTCTGAAAGAATTCTACCATGGGAGCTGAGTGTTCAAATTCCCCACCCTATGAGGTACTACTTACAATCATGCAAACAGTTTCTAAGAAGAATTTGAAATGTGATAAAAATTCAAAGTATAATTCTAGGAATCTAAAATGAAATTCTGTAGACTGTAGCCCTAGAGTGCTGGTGCTTGCTATGTCTTTAAGGATTAGGGGACAACCAGAAATCTTGTGGACGGAAGTAACATTTGGCTCTAGGTCGGGTTAAAAGTAAAGAGATTGTAAGAATGACAGTAAATACTGTGTGAGATACAGAAAATAGTGTTCAATAATAGGAACATGAAAAATCCCATCCTTTGGAGATCTAGGAGTTCACAGATGTCTGGTGGAAGGGACTAAGGGACTATTAATGTGATCTGATTATGAAAGTGTTTCAAATAGGAGAAGTACAAAAGGCTGTAAGAAAGGACATAGGAGTTCCAGACAAGGTAGGAGGCTGATATAATGAGCCAGGTGAGCAGAAATGATAGCATCTGCTATTGTTTCTAAAAATGGAGAGCAGCAGCCTCATTGTAGAGCTACTGAGAAGGCAGAAGTTACAGATGTGGATGAGAGGAAGGAGGCATAAAGCATGTTCCCAGGAGTAACTCCATCTTGCAGCTAGTTCCTGCTACTCTTGTTCCCTGAAGTAGGCACCACGGAGAAACAGTCTGACGGAGTGGTAGGAAGTAAAGATAATCAATCCAATTTGCTAATTTGGGATCTGGTAGAACATCCAAGACATAAATATTATCCAAGGATGCTATAGATATGACTTCAAATTGTCCCTTCTATTTCTCTCCTAGAATTCTTAAGCTCCTTTGCTGTGATGTGCATGTGTTTATACATGTGAATAACAATACAGAAAACTTCAGAAACTTAAGTTAGGGATATTTGGGGGATTTTATGTAAACATATTTAACACTACCCTTAGGTTAATCTTGTCTTTCATTAGATCGTATGTTCTAAACTGCTTAAACGTAAGAGAACATGTCTGAAAAATCATACTAATTTGACTTTAATAAATATTTTAGAGGACCACTACTTACCTGATGGAAAATCATTTATATGACATTTAGAGACTATAGAACCTCTCTATGAACTTTCCTTTAGTTCTCATATTCTTGACTCATGATTGGTTGATTTATAGACGCTCTATTGGCAGTGGAGAAATAGTTAACCATGTTTCAGTCAAATGATAAATTATAAAATTTCAGATAGTATTCAGGGCTGTGGGGAAAATATATAATATGTTAGAGAGAACGTAGTGAATGGTGACAGCAGTCAGATTTCATCTCCAGAGAAAGTAGCATTAGAGACAATATTAAATGTCCAAAGGAAGCAGCCTACGAAGATTATGTGGAAACCAAAGGAAGAACAGATGTAAAGGCCTAAGCCTGTGTGAAGAAGAAGGGAAGGATAGCCCGTGTGCCTTGTACTGATCAAAAGTGGAAATGGTGGAAAATGAGGTCAAATGAGTGTGAAATCATTAAAGGGCCTCAGCAGCTGCATTCAGTGGGCCGGTTTTAAACCAGGACAACACAAGAATGGCCTTGCCAGGGGAATTATTTGACTCAGCTTTGGCTATCGCAACCTTCTAGGTTTTTCCTAGACAATGGGTTATAGGTAATCAAGAACAGAAGCAGGAAGGCCAATCAGGAAACCCTCAGAGATGTTCAGTTAAGATGAGGGATGGTTTCTATGGATGAAAATGAAGAACAGACACCATCCAGTGCAGATTTCTTCTCTTTTCTTGTGAGGAAAATGAAGCTTTTAGATTGGCCATTCTGGTTATATATTTATTTTGCAGCTCGGGGATCAGAACCTAGGTCCTTCACATGTTAGGCAAACACTGTACCACTGAGCTACAACTCCAGCCTCCAAGATCTGTTTTTAACAGGAGAAATCCCCCTGTCTCCAGTTCCTTCATCCAGAGCATTTATTATGCCCTGCTACTGATCTGCACCTGCTGGGGTTGTTTGATTGACTTCACAAACTAGAGCCTGGAGTTCAGTTCAACAATCAGGAATCGTTATAATGTTTGTAAACAAAGACAGACTATGATAAATATGCAAACCGGTTAATTACTGCCTTCCCATGTGCCACCTTCACTTTCTCTTTTCCATCATCCTGTCACATCTCCATACCTGACTGTGTGTTCCCTACGTTTGGGAAAGAGAAAATAACTGCAAACATATTGAAATGCAGGAAGACACCCCTGTGCCCCGATGAGATCTTAGGAACAGGAGGCATACCTGGAGCTCTAACACGATGTAAACACACAGTCTTTCAGTATGTTCAGCGTTATTTCCCTTCCATGTTGAGTACATACAGATTTTATTCATGGCACAGCATCCCGAACAGATGTACTACACCCCGGCCTCTGACGCAGAATTAACAGGTCAATAATAAGAAACTCCCATCAGGGTCTAGGGATTTGTCTTCTCTCTTCTTCGTTCTCCTCTCCTCTTTTTTCCCTTTGATCTTTCAATGTTTTCTGACCTGTGATACTCTCTTCCTCCCCTACACACACACACACACACACACACACACACACACACACACACACACACACACACACACACACACACAAACATACAAACACACACACACAAACACACACACACACACACACACACACACACACAAACACACACACACACACACCAGAGAGTAACTAGGAAACATTCTGGGATGGAGTTTCCTTAATCATGGAAAAGGAGCACCTATACTGAAATTCTTGGTATAGCAAAAATCATGTCGCTTGTTAAACGTCATCAGTTCCCGCATGGTGTGCTACAAGTGTGAAGTAACTCAAGCAGCAGTCCAAAAGAAAAGCAAGCTTTCCCTGAGTTCAAGCAAATTCTGGTATGCATTATGCTTCTGTTCTTGAACACTTGCTGGTGACCTCCAGGACTTGAGTTTGCTCACCTTTGTGGGCAAACAGAAATACTTGTACTTATTGATACTTCTTATAATTGTTACTTCACTGAGTTATTACATATTCCATTTCTCTCACTAAAAACAATGGAATTTCACATATAAAAGGTGTTCCCCATAGATGATTAATCTCTACTATCAACTTGATCAGACATGGCATCACCTATTGGACACATCTCTGGGCATATCAGTAAGGGTATTTGTAGAGATGTTTAAATGGATAGAGAATACCCACCCTGAATGTTGATGGGTATCATCTCATGGGGTCCTAGACTGTAAAGAAAGGACAAAAAGAAAACTAACATGACATCAGGATTCACCTTCCTCTATGCTCTCACTGGAAACACCTTTGCTTCTGCAACCACGCCTTCTTCATCATGGTGGACTGTGTATCCCCTTGCAGTGTGAGAAAACAAAATTTTTCTTACTTTAAATTGCTTTTCTCTGTTATTTTGTCATGGAACAGAAGAGAAAGGTAACTAATATTGGTTTCCCAAAGGGTGGGAACCAGATGATACCACTGAGAGCCCTAGAGGAACGTCATGTGTGCTACAAAATTTGACATTTGTCCTGCATACTTTCAGGCTTTTTTGGCCTAACTTTCCTTGCTGTGCCTCTGTTCCTCCCTTTTAGAATGGAAATCCTTGTAATTTGCCATTGTATTTTGACAATATTCAACTTCACCTCCCCACAAAGCTGAGACTTAACAGATTGCCTTGAGTCTCAGAAGAGATTTTAGATTTTGAATTTTATAAATCACCATTATAGATGAACTAAATCCATTTTGTTGTTTGAGATGTCCATAAACCTCTAAGGACAAGCTATAGAATGCTAATGTTTTTTTAAAAAAATTATTGGGGTGACAGGTTGAAAAGGAATAGACTTTGGTAGTAAATCTTCCCTCTTAACCTGATTGGATTTAAAACCCCTTGAGTCATTTATCTGTTTACATCTATAAAGGCATTTCAAGCAAGCTTTGACTAATAAAATACCTACTCTGAAAGTTCTGAATGTAGGTGGCAACATCCCATGTGCTACAGGGGAAAAAGTAGAGAGAATCCCAGCATTCATCTCTGTGCTTCCTGAATGCAGGTGCAATATGGCCAGGTGCCACAGCAAGATACAAGTAACCAATAAACCGTCCCATCAGTGGATCTGGGATTATCTTCATACATCCTACCTGTAAGGCGATAATCCTATCTATTCCACATGGAGGAAGATGACTGGTTTAGATTTTGGGGCACAGTGAAAGCTTCAAGCAAATCTACCTATGTTGCACAGAGTTTTACTATACCAGCCACAGTCCATATAATTTTATCTAAATTTCTAAGATCTCTATATTTTTGCCTACTTTATGTCAACTTATAATAATATTGAAAACAGTCTGCAAAGATGACAGTGACAGCATATATACTGGAGATGAGATCTGTATTGGTGGTATTGTCATCACTGCCACCTTTGCTTTGGTCGCATTGACACCGTCTTGTTCTTCCAAGCAGAGCAGAAGAGGTTTTGTATTACCAAGCCATTCTCTGCATTACTTCTTAGTGATCAACACATTGCTCGGATTGTCTTTCTGTCTATAATGGCTTCTCCTTTATCACTTGCTTAACTTAGCTACTCCCTCCATGTTGTCTCTGCCTTTCATGCCAGTCAAGTCCTCTAGTCCTGAGCCTGGTCCCCAGCCCTTGGCTTTCTAAGACAGTCTTGCTACCAAAGTCCAGATTGGACTTGAAATCTCCATCTTTGGGCTTCTGCCCTTTAGTAATCTGATTCAGGCATGCGCTGACATCTTCATGTACAGCCAGGTATCATTTGATTCCCACAATGCTCAACTTCAAAACTCCAGCTTACGTGTCTGTCCTTGCTCCTCCATTCTACTTAAAGAACATCTCTCTTGTGCAATCAGCATTGCATTGTAAATGGCCACTGTATTAAACTGGAAGCCCATCATCAATGGGTCTTACACTAAATTTCTTTACTCCTCATAGCAGAGCCACATATTTGACTTGTAAGGATCACATCACAGAAGCCTTTTGTGTGAGCAAAATGAGGAGGATACTTAATTGGTTCATCTACTGATGATAGATTCAATGAATGCTAAATGGACACCATACAAATGACAATTGCTTTTCAGTCACAGGTTTGTATTTTATCGAATATATCTTACTTTGTGTCCTCAATTACCTCAGTTGAAACTTAATCTTCACCTTTTATTAAAGGCTAAGCTGATCCTTCACTGGGGAATCTTTTCATCCCCTGACCTCACAGGATCTTTGCTACTTCTCAACAAGCAATCAATAACTATATCCAGCCGTGACACCTATGAACTACAACAGTGATCAGCCTGACAAGATACTCCTATCGTTACAATATGAAACTGATATTTGAGTGGTTATCAACCATCAACCTGTCTAATTGGACTTAAGGCCCATTCAACAAGAGGGAATCCGGCCTGGTATGAAAAACCTAGCCAGTGTTCTGGGCTCTGAGGTTACCAATTATAGCAGAGAACCATCACTTTATGAGACCAATGCAAAATTTATAATTATATTCTAAAACTCATTCATATACCCACAGATATGCATAGCACTTAACATCTATCACAGATGTTTCTTTTTGGAGCAAACAGACTATTGCAGAAAACCACACCTGGTCATAAGGCAGAAAGGACCTGATCTTGTGGGCTCTATCCCCAATTGATATATCTACAATACAATGGGCTCTATCCCCAATTGATATATCTACAATACAGTTTCTGCTTCTAAGGCTCAAGATGTTCTAAGAACATCAAGATGAAGGGGCAGGAAGACTGTAAGAGTAGAGAACCAGGAAGTTTTCTGTGAGGTTGTGCCTTCTATAAATGACAAGGAAGCTACCCTCAAGATACCTCAACAGTAAGGCTTCCTAAACAAAGACCTGAACAATGACAAAACCAATAGATACGTTAATGTGGAAGTGGGAGATCTCAGAGTCCCACCCCTAGATGAAGTACAATAGGCAATTAGGGCTGTTAAGAGGAGAGAACTAGTATCTCCCAGGAATGAGCCCATTAATTGGTTATCCAAATATACACGGCAACACAAAACTGACTCAGAGGAAGGGGTTAGAGAGGGAACCAGGGAGGGATTCACAGGAGGAGAGGGAAGGTGGAAATGATGTGATTATATTTTAATTGAAAATAAAAAATCTTCAACAGCAAAACGCAATTTAAATTGTGACTAACACACTTTTGCTCGAAACTGTGACATCTTCACACACCGAATATTCCCATGGCTAGGAGCGATGTTTGAGATCCTTCTTGCAGTTAATGAGGAGGATACTTAGAAGTTTCTCAGAATACCTGCTTCTGAGTCAGTGTGTCAGAGTAATGTAACCCAGTTCGAAACTGCCTCAGGAACTACAGCACATTCATGTTCTAAGTACAAATCTCTCAAACTCATTTTAAACTTTGCTTAGAGTCTCAATAAATCACACTGAAAGACTTAATTATGAAACCCCAGAGCTGGTCATGAGGATAATAAAGTGCCTGGCTTTCTGTTTCAATAGATATGTTAATATTTTAGCAGCACCTAACTGACTGTGTTCTATATCACAATTCATGATTAAAGTTTGATTTTAATAGATCTTCTAAAAATTGTGAGACTTGTATTTCAATCCTCATTATTGGTTTGTCCTTTATAGCATGTGATTAATGCCCCCTAGCAGCCATTATCTCTTGGCAGAGTCAGAGCTGAAGCTTATAGGATAACCTGGACCATGTCAGTCACACAGAAACAATGAAAAAGCTCTTGGCCTCTCCTCTGTTTTTCTTTGCACCTGTCCCCGGTGTATGTCTGAAAGCAATTTAGATAAACTACCTCCATGTTTTTTAATTCTTTTCATCAGGAATCATGACTAATTAAAAAAAAAACTTGAAGAGTAAATAAAGTAAGCTAAGTTGTTCTGAAATGCTATGTAAGTACTGCAGATCAGATTAGGAAATGTTAAGGCTAAAAGATTTTTAAAATTTTTCTCATAGGAATATTTTAGTAATTTAATTAAATTATAGCTCAAACCTCAAAATGCTGTATATAGGTAATGTATACCGTTTGCTGAGTTTGTACATATGCATACATTTGTTGATGGTATAATTGCAATCACCTACCACGTACAAAGTTCATGGTGTCATTTAATTAGTTGTCTCTGGATACTTTTGTGATAAGAACAAACTTGAAATGGTGAGAGAGCTATTACTAACCATGCACACTGTACAGCACAACAGATTTCTAGAACTCCTTCAGCTTTCAATCTGGAAACTTAGATCCATGTGTATTGGTTCTTTATTTCCTCTTCTTCCCACTTCCTGGATGGCACCATTCCTTCCCTAGGGATGTCAGTCTTTGATGTTCATTCCTGAAGTAGCATCACATAGTGGGTGTTCGCTCATGGCTCATTTCACATAGCAAAATGTCTTCCAGCTTCATGGGCTATGTACCAAATGCTCTCTCTCCCTCTCTCTCTGACATTTTCTTTATTAATATACCAATAAACATCTTGATTGTTTTCATACCTTGGCTATTATGAATATTGCTACAATGAATATGGGGATAGAGGTATCTCTTGGTTCTGACCTCAGTTGCTTTGGCTATCTACTCAGAAATGAAATTAATAAAAGATGTAGCAGGTCTATCTCAACTTTAAGGAAACTCCACACTGTAGTATGAGGGTTCTCGGGTCCCGGGCGGCCAAGACCCACAGACCTGCCCCCAAGCACGCTTAGCCACCCAGGTCCCCAAAATGACCCAGACGCCCGTGGTGGCCCGGGTACCATCTGTAGTAGTGGGGTGTCTGGGTCCCGGGTGGCTAGAGGTCCAAGACCCACAGACCTGCCACCCGAGACCGCGTAGCCGCCTGCTGCCCACTCAGGGCCCCATAAATGACTCAGACGCTTATATTAACTTCATGCTGTTTGGCCTATGGCTCAGGCACATTGCTAGCTAGCTATTTCATCTTAAATCAACCCATTTCTATTCATCTGTCTGCCACGTGGCCCGTGGCTCACCTGTGTTCCTTACATGTTGCTCCTTGGGCGGCTTCAGCTCGTTCTGCCTCTGACTCCACCCTGCTTCTCCTACCTATGCTCTGATTTCTCCTCCTACTTCTTCTATGGTGCCTGTCATGGCCTGAAACAGCTCCTTTATTTAAAGATTGAGATTCACAGCATACAAAAACACATTCCCACATCACCACACTTTACTATAAAGATTTTATCATCTTATATTTGTACCAACAATTATTGTATAGCAGTTTTCACCAAGATTCATAACTTTCATTATGAGTAAAAGTTTATTAAGACCAGGATGTTTATATGGAGGTGAAACAAGAAGATGTTCTAAGGGTTAGTAAAGCATTCCACCCTGCAGAAAAGCTCCATAAATATAGGTAGTAAACACCTCAATGGTTTCAGGATGTCCCTGCAACTGAGCAGCTTCACTAGGTCCTTTCATGGTCCAAGCTTGTGTAAGCAATCAGGACTGTGAGAGACACTCTTAGCAGGCTGATCTACCTTGAAGAAACATAGACCAACTAAGCTTCCTGGAAGAAGTGGAATCCAGTATAGCTGTCTTGAAGAGGCTTAAATCAACTGAGTTATCTAAAAATCACTTTCCAATCTTTAGATATAAGACTTGAGAAATCAAGCTGGAAATGACCTAGAAGTCTCTCCACTGAGGACTAGATCCATAATATAGGAAAGTGCAGCCTGTCAAGGGAGAACGCAATGAAGGTTCTACCCAGCTGTAAAGTCTGTAAGTCACAACAACAACCACTCTAGAGAGATCTATTCAAGAGTACAATAGTATAAACCCTGAGGGTAACCCACAGCAATTTCCCATTCTATAGGTGAGAAATCATGCCTAAGGCTAGCGAAGTATGCATCTTAGAAGAGAATATACTTCTGCCATTTCCTTAAACTGACATAATTTGTAATTATATTCTAAATACTTATCACTATACCCACAGATAAGTGTAGTTATCACCACTTATCCAAGAAGTTTCTTTGTATAATAGATGGAAAACATTACAGAAACCCTCTAAAAGTCAAAGTGAAGAGAGTAAGTCAGGGTGCCCAACCTGATTTGGCTAACCTACAGACATCCCTTTACACCTCGTTTCAAGAGAAACTAGTGGAAGAATGGGTAGAAAGACTGTAAGTGTCAGAGCTATTGATGTCTAATATAAACAGAAAAGCTACACCCATGAAATATCAACAATATAGTTGCCTAAGCAAGACCTAAATAATGACTGTGCCAGGTAATATGCCGATGGGGAGAGCATTGGGAGTGTTGGAAGGGATGGGAAGGATGAAAATACAGCACTCAAGTATGGGATTCTCAAAAAAAAATAAAATTTAAAGTAAGATTTCCAACCAATGAACACTTTATTTTTCATACACACACACACACACACACACACACACACACACACACACACACACACACACACACATACAATATACTTTGTAGTGTACAGGCTTTCAGTGCCGTGATAAGTTTATTCTTACATTTTTTTTTAAAAGGTATGTATACTGACTTAGAGGGCTACTCTCTAACTGGAGTTGTCAAA
This sequence comes from Phyllotis vaccarum, assembly GCA_033318265.1. NCBI lineage: Eukaryota > Metazoa > Chordata > Mammalia > Rodentia > Cricetidae > Phyllotis > Phyllotis vaccarum. The sequence continues at coordinate 46,433,750 of JARWLC010000009.1, forward strand.
TGTACATTTCTGTGTGAATGATCATCATAAAATAAATCAGGAAGTTAAGGTGAAGACTGCAAAAAGACAGTATCCACAGTTCTACCGAGAGTAACTATTTTTGCTCCTTTTTATGAATGCTTCCAAATGTTAGATCATCTTTCCATAACTGCAAAGATGTCTGGGCACCTTCATGAAGATTCATTCACTGATTGCACCCAAGTTCATCTTATTTCAAGTAAAGATGAGTTGTTAGCATCTATTGGGACCTAATATGATGCAATAAAAGCCATTAGGCAGAAGTGGTTTCTCATTTTTTCCTAAGAGTAGACGCATTAAGAAAAGGAGTTTTGATTAAGAGAATATAAGGACAAATAAAAATCTTTAATCCAGGGCTTAGCCTTCCGAGTCATGATTTAATCTATAACAAGAAGACTCCTTACAGCTGTCATTTAAAACTTATGCCAGTTCTTGTCTCTGATGCTGCTTTAATGCAACTCCTGATAAGAATCATCTCCGCACTATATCTGAGCTATTCTAAGCATATTTTAAAGTGGCAGATCTAATTTCCACCTCTAGCCTCAATGCTATGAATATAAATCTTTAGCTAGAGAAGTAAACACCTAGTGGAGTTCTGGTCAGGGATTCATTCTTCTCAGTATTCAGTATAGAAGCTTCTGGAGAAAGTTGAAGAGAGCTGACTCTGACCTCCAAGCAGTATTGTGTTCATGCATGTTCTTAGTTAGAGCTCAACACTGAGTTTAGTACCAGATAATTTAAATTTACAATCAATTGATCATTAGTTTGTCATACGTTAGAAACAGATTCATAGAACAGTCTTCATACCTGCTCCCTATGAGATGCATGGTAATTATCAGGATAATAATCATTTGAATAAGAAGGAGTCAATAGAGGGAATAATGACATATGCAAATAAACAAGAGTAATAAGGTTTAGATACTAAAAACAGTATGCTTGAAGTTGGAATTACTTGTGGCATTATTTGATATTGTCATTTGGAGTTATTGAATTAGAGTATTCTGGACTCATAATCCTCATTAAAATGATAATAAAAGCAAAAGTTAAGACACATTTTTAAAGAATACCAAAATGGAAGGCACAGCCAAGTCACTATCAATAGATGTGAGTGATGTAAATAGTCTAATCAAAATGACAGAGACTTAAAATTGAGTGTGAAGCCAATGATAACTAAATGTGCTGTGTAGTAGACACATTTCCAAAAGATAAATGCAAACAGTAAAATTCATATAAACACCAAGGAAAAGATGTCAATAAGCATATCCAAATGTAAAATATTATTCTTTAGATAAAATAAATCAACACCATAAGAGATATTAGTTCATACTATCTAGATGACAAGATTATTAAAAAAAAAAAAAAAAAAAAGTGTAAAAGCTCAGCCTTAAAGTCCTAGTAAGTGAGAAATCTGGGAAGTGGGAACCTAAGTTCTAATCCACACATACAGTCAACCTTGTCTCAGAAATACAAACAAAAGTGTCACATGACAGTATTGGTGGTAATGTAGATAAATTAATGTCCTCATGCACCAGAGTTGAAAATGCAAAGTGGCAGAGCCTTCTTAGAAAATTGGAAGTTTCTTAAAACAGAGTTACCATTACGTGCTAATTCCTAGTTAGAAGGCAAAGAAAACTCAAGACATATGTCCACTTAGGTGTCACACAAATGTCTGAAGTTATGCTATCCCACATAGCACAAGGTGTAGAAACAACTAAAATTGCCATCAAATAACAACAAATGAAGAAAATATGGCCACGCAATGACACAGTATCTATTGTTTGAAAAATAAAGAATGTGTTGGTACATTCTCCAACATGGATCAATCTTAAACACTGTATAAGTGAAATTGATTACTAAAGGCCATAAACAATATAATTTCACTTATGTGAAGTGTCCAAAATTTGCAAATTTGTGTAAGTAAAGTTAATGATCCCTCTGGTTTAGGGGTGTATTGAGGGAAGAAGTAACTTAGAGTTGATATATGGTTTTTATTTGGGGGGATGGGGGATAAAATGTTCTAAAATCAACAGCAATGGCTACAGAGCCATTCAAATACAGCTTCAAATGTGCACTTCAAATGAGTGACTCATGATATATGAACAATATCTCTACAAAAAGATAAAGTAGTATGACAAAGTAAAATGGCAGAGAACTAATACAACCACTTTACAATTTATAGTGAACTAGTCAATATGGGTATCAGACATTATTGGCTGATAATGATTAAAAGATAACAGCCAGATGTTCTTCTAACAAACATCCTGAGAACTGATTCTGAGTCCCATTCAGTCTTTGAGCCCAGCTGTCACTGCAGGAAAACTATCCAAGAGACTGAAGCATTCTTAATGTACTGTGCATTTGCAATCAGCCTCATCCCGACTGTGAGAAGCATGGTTTAGATAGTGTATATTTGTGTTTTCCTTACTTATGTCCTCTTTGGAGTAAGGATTGAACACAGTGGTCCATACACTCACTTTACTGTTGAGCATGCCCATCTCAACTAGCATTTTCATGGGAGTTTGTTTGGGGCTTGTGTATATGTGAGAGTGAGTATGCATCTCTGCTTACAGATGGCCATGTGTGAATGCACACATGTGCACATGCAGAAGTTTATGTAGTGTCTTTCTCAACAACTATTTTGTGCATATGTGTGGGGAGAGTGATATTTACACATGAGTAAAGGTATCTGTGGAGGTTAGAAGAGAGAACTGGGGATCCTCTAGGGTTGGAGGTTGAGAGCTACAGGTGGTTCCGAACTCAGTTCCACTTCAAGAGAAGTATATAGGTGCTCTTAACCAATAAGCCATCTCTCCAGCTCCCAATTCTCTTCCTTTTCTCTATCTTGAGACAGGGTCACACACTGAACTTGGATTATTACCTACGTTGGCTAGGATCTGCCCGTCTCTACATGCTCAGCACTGGGATTAGAGGTGCCTGCTGCCATTGGTCAGTGACTGTGTCTCGGTTCAGGGAAACAAACTCTGCTTCTTCTGCTTGCACAACAAAACCTTTCCTGCTGAGTCATCTCTCTGAATTATAGCCTACATTTTTGCCAAGTAATTTAAGACAAAATGATAGATAAGTATTCAGAAATGTCAATGATACATTTAATATAAAAGCTAAGGTAGTGGTTATTTGCAAGAAAAACAAACGGGTTGTTTGTTTTAAGAATACAAATCTTATTATTTGTAAGATTTGTATTCTTAAAACATTTCATACAAGGTGTCTTGCTCCTGTCCCCCTCCCTCAACTCCTCCCAGATCCACTCCCAATCCCCTACCTAGTTGATGTACTCTCTTTCTCTTCCCAGTCAAATGTGTGCTGTCTAAATACTCTGGGGTATAGGACTATCCTCTAGATCAAGGTTAATGTCTGGGAGTCATACTCATACCCTTAAAGAAACCTGTCTCTGCCTCCCATAGTAGCTGTCATAGTCAATAGATCCTTTAGCTGGGAGTGTGGTGTCATGCCTACTTTCCCCTTCATACTGGAATGTTCCTTTCTAAGTTTGTGCATGTGTCTAAGCCCCTGTGAGTTTATATGTCCAAGTGCTCTATTGTACCTCTCAATGCTATTTCACTGTAGTCATCCACCACCTCTGGCTCTTAAAATATTTCTATCACTTTTTAAATGAAGATACACAAACTTTGAGGATATAGATGTGATATAGAGCTTCCATTTATGGCTCATAGACTCTTAATTTTTTTTTCTGCATGATAGTCAGTTTTGATTGCATTTGGAATGAGACACATAGAAGGGGCTTCCAGAGTACCAGGTGGTATTCTTTTTCTTAACTTGATTGTGAGTAGGTTGTTGGGACTCTTGCCCTGGCACAAGCCATCATGTCCAGTATGTTTTGTATGGTTTGTCACATCATCTATTATTGGCTTTTATGAAATATTTTAGTTAAGTTAGCACTCTGGAATAGTGTGAAGAAGGGAATTTTAAGTTCAACAAGATGAGATTAATGCAAGAGAGAAAAGTTAAGCAGCACGTACAAAGCCCAGAGAATGACAGGTTAGTTATAAAACCCCCTAAAAGGCAAATTGGTAAGCAACTGAATGAGGTTATGTGAGAAAAAGGTGGAAGAAGATGATTTATAAGTCTGTGGCTCAGGTGACCATGAAACAAAGAGCACAGGGAAAGAACTACCCTTTCTGTTCCTGAACAGGCTTTATAAAGACTCCCTGCAGAGTAGCCATCCCATTCCTGTCTTCCAGGATCCATTCCTGCAGGAGCTTTAATGACTTCCTCTGTATTTCTAGGAGCAGCAGGTGACCAGGCCTGGTTCATCAAAGCATCCCATGCACTGCCCAGGATTTGTCACAGAGTCAAGCTAGAATCTGAGTGCACCTCTTCCTAAGGTGCATAGGTACAACGCCATAGAACAATGACTGTTGCTGCTGCCATGAAGTATGAAACTGCCTCACATCGGTGCCAAACACCAGGAAACAGCAGAGACGGAAACACAGAATACACAAACTGTGGTAATGCCAATCTAGTACCTGGGTGTAGCCAAGCTGAAGAAAGACCACTCCTTGACTTCTCCAGCTATGTCTGAGCCAGTCATTTAGGTAGTCCTTTTTCAAGGAAAAAGTGAGAACAATTTACAGCAATTGAAATTTAAAGTAACAAATATTGGGATGAAAAAAAGTCTTACAGCTTACAGACTACTAGACTACAGAAGATAATCTAGTCTAGAGCTATGAAAAGAAACTGAGTGTGAACCACATCTGTAATGGAAAATGTTGAGTAGCCATCCTGGAAAAGTAAGAAATGTAAGAAATGAGTTAAATTGTTTAAATTAAGCTTAATCACGGAGACTGGAGAGGTAGCTTAGTGGATAGGAGTGCTTGACTGGATCCTAGAACCACAGAAAAACAAAACAAAAAGAAAGATGTTTATTTCTTTTTTTTTCCCACATGCTGATAATACCAGCACAGTAGAGGGAGGAGGCAGGAGCATTGTTGGAGCTTAATGGCCACTATGCTAGCTCCAAGTTCAATGAGAAGACTTGTCTGGAGAGACTGAGGTGGAGAGTGGTAGAGTAGGGCATGGGGCATTTTCCTCTGGCTTCCATGTAGGCAGACACACACACACACACACACACACACACACACACACACACACACACACACACACAAGTATATACATGTACATGCACACACAGAGGGTGAGAGAATCAAAATTTAAGACATAATATTAAACTACCTATTATCTATAAAATGGTCTCAACACCTATAAATACTTTAATATAATTAATACTTCACATTCATTCTTTTTAGATGAACTCTTTAAACGGACTATGCATTTTAAATTTAGTCCATTTGGATTCATTTCATTTGTAAGGTTTAACAGCACCTTGGGGCTAGTGTCTATTATATTGGCCACTAAAGCTTGAGCTAATCCAGATTCATTCTGGTTGTTCCTCACATATGCTATAATTTCCCATCCAGGTCTACCTGATCCCCAGCGTCTTTCATATCACACCAGGAGAATCAAGCACCTAACAAGTCATGTGTCTGCACCCTCATTTTATGGAAGAATAGTAATGATAGCACAAAATGATGAAAATTCATTTTTAACGTAGAGCTGAGAGAGAACCATAAGAAAAACACTCAGATACTCTAGTTTTACCATAACTCAATGTTGAGATTTGTGGGGTACATTTGTTCATTTTTATGTCTGTCAGTCTAGCCTTAACGTCTGCCTTTCTAGAAGCCTGAGGAAGCAACTTCTGAACTTATATGTCAAATACTGTCCTAAGAATCTGGTACATATCAGTCTATTCAGCTCATGAAAACAACTCAACTGAGCAAAGTATCTAGGGCATCCATTTCACAAGTGGATTAGGTCATTGGGTTTGAACTGGGTGCATCTAGACCTTGAATCCAAACTAGTCACCACACAACCGTGCCTTACAGTCTTGTGGAAGGCTGCATTGTGCCTCTTGTGGCACAGCCCAAATGAGATAATGACTGGTTTCTCTGCCCACGGGTAGACAGTACAAGATGTGCAAGAGTGATTATGAAGCCAATGCTTCTCTGGGGTAGGTACCTATTAACTCCATTTACTGCCACACAAAATTGGCTCACCCACTGTACAAAGATCATCTTAGCTCACAGGATATAAGCTACATTCCTACACATGGAAAGAAAGTAAATAGTTGGTACTTGGATATGTTCCATCTTCTGGACACATCTCCATCACAGATCAACTAAGTAAATCTTAGAAGGAGTCCATAAAGAACTAGACCTAGACATTTTTTAAAGATATGCCTAATAGTACAGTGGTTCTTTTTCCATTTGGTGTGTGGATGGCTAAAAAAATGTATCAGGAATTGATGGAGAGATGAATCCACAGTCACTAAGATGTTAGCGCCAGGTTGAAAGAATGTAGGGCAGAGGAGACAGCATGAGTCACAGCATTCTTAGAGAATGAAGTCAGTATAAAACTGTGCACAAGTGTACCCACACTCACACACTGATGAGCATTTAGGAGAACATAATCACTTCCACTGATACAGGCAAAAGTATGAAGAAAATTAAATTCTCAAGTATCAATAAGAACACTATAAACAGCTTTAGCATCTTTCAGTGAAGGTCAGCAGTGCTTAATAAAAATTTTAACACATGGATGCTGTACCCTACCAGGCTCATTCCTGCTACCAATAACAGCACATTGAGAAGATTATTTACTACAAAAGTTTTATGATATTTAAACGTAGCTGCAAGACCTAACATGGTAGCTCATGCCTTTAGTCTCAGCACTCAGGAGGCAGAGGCAGGTGAATCTCTGTGAATTTAAAGCCAGCCTGGTCTACAAAGCAAGTTTGAGGCCAGCCATAGCTGTACAGGGAGACCCTATCTAAAAAATAAATAAGTGAAGAAAGTGTGCGTTTGAAGTGAACTAACATCTACAGTATTTTCTCATCCTAGGACATAAAATTCATTCGAAAGGTATTAGATGAAAGTTTCATATACATAGACATGAATAAGCATTCATGGTAACTTGGCGTAGTAAAAGGCAAGTACTAAAATAACATGGTAGATCATAATGATTGGTAAATATCTAGGTATGTGTACAAACATTCAGACAGAAAACTGACCTTGAGTGATGTGACTATAAGAATTTCCATATATTAATTCAAGTTAATTACACACAATTCTATGAAAGTGTTATTAATCATCTTTGATTTATAGATAAAGAAATTAAGAGGTGACATGCTATATTTCCAGGATATAATAATAGACACGAGTAAAAGATTTTTTTTTTATTTTTACAACCCCATATAATTTTTCTTCAGTGAAACATGTTTTATGAAACAAAATACTATGATATTTTTTTCTAAGTGTGTGAAACTAATGACCCATAAATTCTTTATAGTTACCTCTGGCCACCTTTCTAGCTAATGCCAGAATGTTTCTCAGTTTTCATCCATACATACTTCCCATTCCCACTTTCAAATAAAGAAATCTGCTGCTCTAATTTCCCCTGAGAGGTGTTCTGCCACCTGATGGCCTCCACCACTACAAAATACGTGCTAATATCCATACTAAAGTCCCCCCTGTTCAGTTGTGCATCCCATGGTGGTGGCACAAATGTGTTTGTACTGTATTATACACGTGGAATAAAATGTTTGTGTTAGCCATCACATACTAGCCACTGCTATAACACATTTGATATTAGACTGATATTCTATTACTTTTGACTGTGGAACACAATTAATTCAGCTACTAATTCTTGCATAACATTTAAGTACATGCTTTTAGACCTCTGATATTGAAGAAGGGAAAAATCCCTTCTCAACTAGGGCATACACTTCTGATTTTAAAATAAGAGTCCAGCTCATCCAGAAAGGTAAATATTCTATTACAAGCTTACTCATCAAGTTTAGTTATGTGCAAACAAGACACACTACATAATCCCGGGCTAGGCTGACAGACACAGGTATACAATCTCCAGCTCAACAGACTTGTTCAGTAGTTTCATTTCATTGGTGCATGCAATTAGCCTTCAGGATGCTGGAAAGAAAGAAACAACGTGCAGGTTAGTAGAGCTGAGAGATCTGTTTCTGGCAAAATTGTTCTGTGGCAAGAATGTCTTTCTTAGTTCCCTTTGGCCAATGGCTAATGATAACGGAAGACAGAGGGCAGCTGCTCCCCGCTGACTGGCTCTTAACCGACAGAAGCCATTATCTGAAAACCCTGATGGGAGAGCCTAATGGCACAGTGGTTTTCCTAAGCAAAGAAGTATGATATATTATTTACAGATGGAGCAGAAAGGCTTTGAAGACTACAAGTACCACCCTCCTTGTAGACATGTTAGTCATATGAGTCCTGTGAGAAAAACACAAAGAAATGATAAGCAGACACAAGATGAGCATATGAGCCTGCTTGGGAAGTTAGGATTGTGGAGGCCACTTCTATACTTAGTTATTTAAAAATACATGCATTTTTTTCAATGCTGTGAAGCATATCCAGGATCACTGGCCTATATTCCCAGCTCTTTTAAAATTTTGTTTTGAAACAGGTTGGCCTGAAACCTAGATCCCTTTGCCTCAGTCTCCTGAGTAACTGGAATCAAGGCATGAGCCACCATATCTATTTTAAACAGCAGTAAATGATGCCGTCGAGGGCACATGACTAGTTAGCTAAGAACTTACCTTGGAATGTTTTATTTAGCTGACACAATTTTAAAGTAAAGCCTAGCTAAGTCTTGTATAAAATAATCAGGGGGTGGGGTGGGCTGGTGAGATGGTTCAGCTAGTAAAGGTGGGGTCACCAAGCTTGACATCTGAGCTCAACTGTCAAACCTCCCACATGGTGGAAGAACAAAACTCTCACAAGTTGTCCTCTAACACGTGTGTACTCCATCAATAAGTAAATGTAATAATTTTAACTTAAAATATTTTCATCATAAATTATTATTTCAAATTAAATATTGGGTATAACCAATAATGACTTTTCTCCTGTCACATCTTCCAGGACTATGAAGCTAGACAGTAAGGATAAAGCTTCCGGGTCAATTCCAGCTTGATTTCTCTGTTCTGTGCCTCACATATGTAACATCTTTAAGATCTCACCATCAAGTTCTGGAAAGTAATCCAGAGCCATGGCAATAGCCTGTAACTTTTACAGATCTAGGGAACCTCCTTATACAATGGCTCCAAAAGAAGCAAACTTTGCCTGGCATTGAGATTCTTATTTGCCAGCCTCTGGTGTCTAGTAGGAACATTGTTGCCCTGTAACAAGATTACTCCAGTTTAATCACACCCTACCCCGTGTGTGTGTGTGTGTGTGTGTGTGTGTGTGTGTGTGTGTGTGTGTGTGTGTGTGTGTGTGTGTATGTGTGTGTGTGTGTGTGTGTGTGTGTGTGTGTAAGCTTTCACACCCACATACAACAGATTTTTTTATTTCTTTTGTCATTGACACTATTTATCCCTTCTCATGTCTCTTCTATCTTCCACTCCCTGACCCCATTTTAACACTTTCTGTTCCATTACATCCTTTATAACACTTTATACCAGTGGTCAATATTCTCTATCTTGAATGTGCCTCCCATAACATCTTGGTAATTTCCTGACCTCTTTGCATATTATAAATGAAGCAAATATCTGAAGATAATATTCACAGATAAGATAGAATTTGTGACCTGTATCTTTCTGGTTCTAAATTACATTACTCAGAATGACCACTCCCAACATAGTCTATTTATCTGTGAATCTAATAATAGTTGATTGATATTCTGTTGCAAAATTATAATACATTTTCATTATCTATTCATCAGTTAATAGACATCTAGGCCAGTTCCACTTCTTGGTTATTGTGAGTAGAGAAGAAATGAACATAGTCCAGCAATTATCTCTACAGAAGATGTAATCTTTGAATGCATGCACAGGAGTGGTATAAGTATCACTAGATCATGTGGCAATCTATCTATTTTTTAGATTTTTTTTGGAACCTCTATACTAATTTCCATACCAATTGGTACCCTTGCCAGCATCAGGCAACTGTTCAGTTTCCCCACATTCATGGCAGCATTTGTCAGCATTATGACTGGGGTAAAATGGAATTTCAAAGTAGTTTTAAATTGTATTTCCTGATGACTAGAGATGTAAATTCTTCAAGCCACAAAAATGACTGGCTTGACATACATGGCCCCTGTTATAATGGTGGCACAAATACCATGGAAGTAAACAATCATTTTCTGATTTGATTTAAGTCCCTTTACACAAGATAAAACCCACATCTGCCCCTTGTAGCACGAATCCTAATTGGTCTTAATAAAAATCCAAAACCAGATCTCAGTAAATGCTGAAAGATCAGAGGGACAAAGGAGCAGCCACTAGAGATTTCTTACTTTACCAAATCCTCAGGCTGAAAGACTGAGCTCCTGTCTTTTCCCACCTAATATTTCTCTCTCCATTCAGCATATCACTTCCTCTTTCAATCTCCCTAGTGCTAGAATTAAAAGCTGGAGAACCCAAGTGCTGAGATTAAAGGTGTATGCCACCACTGCCTGGCCTCTATGGCCAACTAATGGCTGGCTCTGCCCTCTGATCTTCAGGCAAGCTTTATCTGCTAGAGCATATACAAAAATATCACCACAGCCACCACTATTAGATCAAGACCATATGGTTAGACCATAGGGGAGAACTTACTATGTTCCTAAATGAATACAGTATTATTGTTGTCTCCCGAATAAGTGCCATTCTGGCCTTTTATGGCCCATCCTCTTCTCCAAAGGACTAAAACCTTATGTTAATAGGGGGAAAAAGGAAAAAACATGTTTTCCTGCACTATAAATGCTGCCACCTGCTGAGTGCTAGCCTCTTGGGATCCTCCAAGACCTTGGGTGTGCCCGGATGAGGGGGCAGGGTGTGAGAGAGTTAAGAAGGTAGTAGAGAGCTGGGACACACTAGCAGAAGCGAGAGACAAGCATGGAGTAGAGAGTAGAGTCAGTGTGAGTGGAATGGGAAGAAGGAATCCAACATGGTGGGAAGCTAGAGGGAAAAAGGCTAGGCGAGATGCATGGCAGGAGAGAAGCATGGCAAGGGGAGAAACAGGTCTAAGATATGAGTTGTACTGAATAAAGCTCGGGTCTCTCATTGTGATCCTGAATGATGGAACCTAAACGACTCCTGAGTGCAGATTATTTAACCTCGACGCTCCTCGCCTGGACAAGACTCGGCCCCAAAGAAACCGGACGTGGTATATTATAACAACCCTTGCTGACTTATCATTATATTTACAGACCAATGCATCTCTCAACCCTCTTCTAAGGAGCTTCTATTTGCAATAGATGGTGATTAATACCGAGATTCACAATTGTGAGGTAGTGATGACTACAGAAATGGTCTTATTTTTGTTGAGATTCTTTCATTTTCTTACTTTTTTGATCATTTTCTCTCCTTCCCTCCAGTTCCTCTCAGCTCCGCCCTAGTTCTATCTATCCAGCTCAGTGGATTATTACAAAGAAAAAAAAATTGAAAATCAAAACAAAAGAAAATACATCCATGCAAACATGGAATCATTTTATGTTGGACGACTACCCTCAGCATGGAGCCTGCCCTGGAGAAGTGTAACTAACATACCCAGTGTCACTCCATTGGTGAAAAAAGATCTTCCCTCTCCCAACTGATATCAATTGCAAATAGCTTCATGGTTAAAGGTGGGGCTTTGTGCTCACTTCCCCTTCTCAGTGATGGGGTATTTTCTGCCTTGGACCTATGAAGGTCAGATGCATACTGCTTTAGACTTTATGAGTTCATATGAGCATCAGCAGTGTCGTGTGTCAAGAGGATACTGTTGTCTTTGAACCACTTACTACTCTTACAGACTTACTGCCTCTTGTTCTGCATAGTTCCCTGAACCCCGAAGTTCATACATAGGGCTGAATATGCCAAAAGCTCTTCTTCTGTCTGTTCTCTAGTTGTGGGTCATCATGATGAACCAATCCTCTGGCAGACACAGAAAACATCATCTAGACATGAAAATCGAACAGAATTCCATCTTTTCTTGAGAAGCATCAGGAAATATGTTTTATTAGAGATTTATCCCAAGGATGATAATGGCTTTGCTCTGGAAGGCCCACTTCACTGCAGTCTGCTCTGCTCCCTGGTACCTTTTGGTATTTTGCCTACTCTACAAATCCACTTTTCATGAGTAAAATGGGAACAATTGTGCCAATGCCAACCATCTCTTTTTTTTGACTGTGACTATTAAAAACATGTACCAGTGTCAAATGGTGCATAATAAGAACACACGAAGTAGAACTGTAAAAGCTATTAATTCAAGGATCTGTAGACCTAAAGGGAGGGACAATTAGAGGAGATAATGGTGTTGTCAGTGCTCTGGTTTCCTCTTCCAAAATATTCTCTGTGTGTGTGTGTGTGTGTGTGTCTGTCTATGTGTGTGTTTGTGTGTGTGTGTGTGTGTCTGTGTGTGTGGATATACTCGCCTGTAGTTATATTTTAGATGTGTATTTATATTATGGCCTGACGATATAATACCCTCACAGTGTCACAAGCTGAGGTTTGTACCTACATGGGGATGATATTCTGGTGGGTGCTGGAAACTGATTTTAGGAGACAGAGCTATCTGCATAAATTAGGCCAGTGTGTGTGTCCTTAAGGACCTTGATCTACCCTTTTCTGTCTGTCTCCTGTTTCCTGGTTGCTCCCTTCCTCCATAATTGTTCCCCTTTACTACATGCCTCTGAGTAGTGGAACCCACAGCCCACAGATGTGCACGTCTAAAGTCATCAGACAAGGTTGAAGTTGTCTTCTCAGGTGTCTTGTCAAATCAACATAAAACTGACTACCACACGCTGCATGATAGAGCCTCAGTTTATTCTTTGCCACCAAGGTATGATTCTGCTCTAGTATATCACATATTAGTGAATATCCAGAAGTTTGGGTTTTTTTCCCCAAATGTATCATTTAATTAAATCATGACATCCTATTTGCTATGCAAGGGTTATTTAAAGGGTTAGGTAAGTCAGTTTCCAGTTCTGTTGGCTACTGATTAGAACTCTGAGTGATATGCTCCTTTAAATCTGTTTCTTCACTTGTGCCATGACATGGGGGGAGATGGAGAAATAGCTCAGTGGTCAAGAACACTGGCTGGCTGCTTTTCTACATTACTGGGTTGCATTCCCAAAACCTACACTGTACCTCACAACAGTCTGTAACTCTAGATAGAGGGGAACCATCACCCTTTTCTGACCTCCACAGGTATTCCACACATGTGGTAAACATATTTCCATGAAAGCCAGAACATCCATATATATAAAATAAAGGTAAATAATTTTTAAAGTAACTACAGGGAGCCTTACTCAGCATGAGTCTATAAAACACTTGTCAATGTTCCCAACACATAAAAGAAGCCAATCACTTGATGATTCCATTTACATTTCTAGGGAATGATTTTAAAAAGCATTTGACTCAGATTGAAAAGAAAAAGACAAAAAAAAACTAGTTCTATAGCTTTTAAATGAAACCTATCATAACTCCAAACACTAATAAAATGACATTAAATGACCTAAATGTACATATTACAAAATAGCATGTGTTTGAAAGGTACATTTGAATAATAAAAAGAATAAAAAACTAAATCACATCTTTCACTTTGCTGAATTAGAAAACACACGTTTCTTTTTACTATATTAGAAAATGGGCAACTTAAAATGATCAGCGTATTGAAAAGTATTACATAGAAAGTTCAGCTGCAATTCCTAAGACATATGATATGATGTTAACATTTTCTATAACTCCACATATAATGGTGTGCAGTGCTCTTCAAAATGTTCTAAGCACAAGCAATTTTTCTTGAATTCATTTGAGGAAGATCACTTCAGGCTTTTGAGCACACATATTAGCCATTTTGCACATAATTGTATTAGAATAAAAACAGTCATATCTAATCTTTGTCTTACCAGTAGACCTTCTACAGCAATGCTTTACAAAGGGTAATCCTAGAGCCACTGGCATGAGAATCATCACACAGTTATAAGAGCAAACTTATTTCTCTCCTGTCAGACACTTGGGCCTGGCAAACTACATTTACATATATGCAGAACGAATCGTGTGTACTCCAAAATCTGAAGATTAAAATTTTAAATAAATACAATTTTATTTTTAAGTTTATTAACAAATCTTAAATTCTATAATAAAATGTTAATGCATTCCAAGTGGTACAGACCTTAAGATGCCACTCATCCAGACATGTTGCTGTATTTGTGAATAATAATAATAATAATAATAATAATAATAATAATAATAAACAGGGCTCTTGTCTACAAAGTTAAGGACTATTTCACTCAACCACTATCATCTTAAGTAAAATAACAAATTAGTCACATAAGACATAAAGAACATTCAATTATTTTGTTTGTTGGATGTTGTTTGTTTATGCAAGCATACTACTCCACTTTGACAGTAGATATGTAATAATATTTTCTAGTTGTTCAATTAATAATTTGAAGTATACAATAAAACTAAATTTAAAATATTAAACAAAATATCAAGGGTACTCAGTTGGGTTTCCATGATAACCTTCAGCAGTTTCTCCTTGCAAAATTTTTTGGTCTTCTTGAGAACTATTAAACTCCTCAGATGTTATACATACAAAAGGTGAGATGCTCATGTTCTTCAGTGTAGAGATGTGTAGTTATTAGTATATTCTTGAAGAAATTAGTAGCACAAAATACCTACAAACTACTATGAAATGAAAAACTAGGAGAGCAATATATAATAAATAAATAGCAGTATTCCATGGATGTTGTTGGTGAAAATGGAGCAACTTGGTTTAGTAAGTGAGAAGGAGAGCTGGACCAGTTTCCTTATAATGCCTCAGGAAGAAGACTTCACATCTGTCACATGGGAAACTCTTGGCAAACCATTTCCCACTAAAGCATGAACGGCAGATGATGGCCGCTCTTCTCACTGCTAAAGGACCAGAACTGGTACCTGGGAGGAAATAATTCTCCAACCCTGACTTAGTTACATCTCTCAGATGCTAATGATAGGAACTGTAAGGCCACAAGAGGCGAAATCGCTTACATGGCCAGATTGGTGGACCCTCCATCACAGAGCTTGTCCTCATATTGTCCTTCATTCCCCATTCCATCCTTGGGTATTTCCTACTACCTTAGCTTGACAATAACTCTCACTTCTAATTTCCCTTTTTTTTATATCTATGGTGTACACCAAACTAGAAGCTGGGAGATAATCATATTTACAGCAGCAGAAAATGGGGTCTCTGATAATATTGATCTCCTTTCTGAAGAAACTTGTGAGAGCACGCAGGATTGACCCGGTACCTTAGCTCTGAAGACACTGAGCAAATAAATTCAGCTGCACTTCCATATCTTGTGTTATTTCTGCTACTCTTCTCCCATGGCATCCATCTTATGACTCATAAAGAAGTTATCCCCCAGGTGCCTGCCTGTCTGGTCTCAGCCCCCCTCCTTCCCCCTTCCTTCCCCCTCCCTTCTCCCTCCCTTCCCCCTTCCTTCCCCCTCCCTTCCCCCTTCCTTCCCCCTTCCTTCCCCCTTCCTTCCCCCTTCCTTCCCCCTTCCTTTCCCCTTCCTTCCCTCTTCCTTCCCTCTTCCTTCCCTCTTCCTTTTCTTCTCCATTCTCCTCACTCTTCCCCAATTGATGATTTCACATTTTGCTTTGACACCTGAGTTGATGTTTATGAGGTGTAGGGGATTGTGTTGTTTCATGGTAAATAATTGTCCCACCCACTGGTTTAATAAAAAGTGCTGATTGGCCAAAGGCAGGCAGGAAGTGTGGGCAGGGCTACCAGACTAAGAAAACTCTGAGAACAGGAAGCACAAAGCAGAATGCCAGAGAGAAGCAAGAAGAAGCAGAGGACAACTATGCTGCTCTAAGGAAAGGTACCCAGCTGCATGGCTGAACAAGAGACATGGGTTAGATGAAGGGTACAGAGCTAACAAGTTGTATGCCTGAGCCTTAGGCCGATCAGCCAAAAACTATTGAAAGTATCTGTGTGTCTCTGTGGGACTGTGGGACTGCTGGTCTGCAGGTCTGTGGGTCTGTGGGTCTGCGGGCCTAAACCTTGAGGTTAGGCCCAAAAGTCCAAACCAGAGACATCACTACTACAATGAGGTTTGTCTCTCTTTGCTCCTTTCTGAGGAATCCATCCATTCAGTATGCTACCACTACCATCCTTTGCTACCCTGAGAACCAAGTTTCTTCAATCTCCCAACACATAGTAGGGAACCAACAATTTCCCATTGATGCTCTATGTCCTCAGAGACAGGTTGGGACTGCTGAGCCAACCAACGTCACAGATTGAGAAGGTACTAGGTTCCTGGCCTCTCCAGTGAGCCAAAAAACCTTTGTTGAACAACCCAGCCCCAACCATAGAAATCACTCATACTTCTTAACTCTATTCAAAGTAAATTGAAATATCCTGTCTTTCAAAAGCAGAGCTAGGCTCTGAAGGCTCTACTGCAACCTAATGCTGCCTCAGATTCCAGAGGAGGGAATGATAGACTGGCAGATGCATTTCTAAGCTATGCTTACACTTGATGTCTTTGCCTCACTTAGAGCAGTGGAAGAACAGGCTATGAGAGAAACTTACCAATGTCTGATGTGGGAATGCGTTTATGTATGCTGTGAATCTCAATCTTTAAATAAAGGAGCTGTTTTGGGCCATGGCGGGCACCACAGAAGAAGTAGGAGGAGAAATCAAAGCATAGGTAGGAGAAGCAGGGTGGAGTCAGAGGCAGATCGAGCTGAAGCCGCCCAAGGAGCAACATGTAAGGAGCAAGGGTGAGCCATGGGCCACGTGGCCGACAGATTAATAGAAATGGGTTGATTTAAGATATAAGAGCTAGCTAGCAATGTGCCTGAGCCATAGGCCAAACAGCATGGACTTAATATAAGCATTTGAGTTATTTTGGGGGGCCTGGGCAGCTGGGTGGCTAAGCGGTCTCGGGCGGCAGGTCTGTGGGTCTCTGGACCTCTGGCCGCCAGGGACCGAGAACCCCACTACTACAAATGTCTATGGCGTGGGGATGAGCAGGTAAAGGGAAGGTCACAGACAAGGTCAGGAGCAGCTTCTTGCCACGGGCATACTCATTTGAGAGCCAGCAAGGAGGTCTGAGGAAAACGCTGGCTGTCTCATGGAGGACACTGGTAGGACCACCTTTTAACTAGTGGATAAACAGCAGATGTGGTAAGTGAAGTGACTTTTGTAGGTCAGTATAGTAAGAAATTTCTGGCCCAGCTTAGCCCCACAGTCCGGACTCGCTTTCAACTCTGCTATTGCTTAGCCCCAAATAATGGCTCAGACACTTGCTTCTAAGATGTCTTGCCATAGGCCAAAACAGTTTCTTTATTATCCTCTGATAATTCAAAGCATACAAAAAGACATTCCTGCATCAGGCCAGCATGGCTAAGGCCCACAAAACTTTCTGGAAGAATTGCCACCCACAGTCCAGGCATGGGTAGGATTTCTTCTTTGTATGTATAAACTGATGTTTGAACAAGTACTTGTGCTGGGAAAAAATGGATCTGGCCTTAGTTACAGGGGAGAGGACACTCTCCAGTGTGTTTCTAGCTGTATATGGGCAAAATGGAAGGGTGATTCAAGCTTTGGTCATAGTGTTTGGAATATCTTTGAGGTGAGGCTGAGTCGAACTCTACCTAGGATTCCAGCCAAACTCTTAACAGGTAGTATCATCAGGGTGGGAGCTAGGTGGCATGCTGGCTAGAGACCATCCATTGAGAGATTTCATCTTTTGTCCTTTTTTGGGTGGTACTCTTCAATACCCTGTTTTCTTCATCATCATCCTGGTTCCTGAGATAGGGATGATCCTCTCAATGTGCTGCTGCTCTGGAGGTAGCATCGGTGGCAGAGGATGGATGTGGCCACTAGTGATCAATAGTTCAAAGGGGCTTCATACATTTCTGAATGTTAGCCTTGAGTGACAGCATAATAGGACAGTAGTCAACAGTCTTGACACCTACTGTGTAGAGCATTGAGGCCAGCGATGGTGCCCATCACCAGGAAATTCAGATACTGGGTTTTGCTATGATATTTTTCACAGTAGCCTCTAAATGTCCTTCCTTGGTGTTCTTGGCCATCACTGAGATAAAGCTATGACTTGGTGGCAGAAGGAAAAACATACTGCCCTCTTTTTACGATCAGATTAAGTGGGGCCAGTTGGTACAGTCCTATACTTCCAGCTACTGGAGAGCCTGAGCAGGTTAGAAAGTCTAAGGCTTGTCTGAGCAACACAGCAAAAATCCTGTCTCAAAACCTGGCAAGTGGGCACAGGGTAACTGGGCTTCAGCTCAGTGGCAGAGCACTCATGAACTCCTGGGCTCAGCCTATAGCATGAGAAATGACAACAGTAGCATAAAGGCAGACACTGGAAAGCACACCAGTAATTCTAGAACTTGCGAGGTGGAGACAGCTAGAGCAAAAGTTCAAGGTCACCCCTTTGAGGCCAACCATGGCTACATGAGACAGTGAATGAGAATTCCTGGAAAAAAACTGTGTGTGCAAAGAAAGAGTGACTAATTAAAGGTGTGGTAATTTGGGGATGGTGAGATTTGCTCGTACAGAACCTAATTATCATTTATCTTAGTATGCCTTTATCACCCTAACAACCTATGATTGACAGACAAAAATCCTTAGGAATGTGTGAACTGACCCTTAGTTTCCACAAGTTAGAATTCCACAAGAATGCTGGTCACACAGTATCCAAAGCCAATAGCAGAGTTTCCTCCCATTTTAATGTAACTTACCTACCTAATGTATCCACCAATGTATGTGAAAGTGGTCTTGATTTGTAGTTTTCTTTGTGTTGTTATTATAAAATTCATGACACTAACACATCATTGGAATATGAGTTTGAGAAGACCTAAGTCTGTATTCCCAGGCCATGGTCACTTGGCTCTAAAATAAACCACATCTTTTCTTACTTTGGAGAAAAAAGATTGTTCACAACCATGTCTCAGTCATCTATATCAGGTGATGTGTGTCCCTTTAAAATGGGTACATGCCTCCTTCCCTTATTCATCTGTGGACTCCTTATCTTAGTTTTCTTCATTTGTTACTCAAGGAAAACTTAGCTGCTCTATACTCCCCCCATTGTCAACTCCCAGATTTAAGGGAATAGCTTTTTATCTGACCCAAGATATGCCATTTCCTCAGTAACCATTAATAATGATAACCTCCTCCAGCCAAGGATGAGCATTTAAGTTCTCATCACTCACAGGATGAGATGAAAGGAAATATGTGATGCAAACTGGATCAAATTCTTCCCAAGATTGTTAAAGTTGAGCTATCAAGGAAAACACTGTATCTTGGGACACTTTAAAAAAAAATAATGTGAATTCACTACTTGAGCCCACATTCCCTGTTGCTCAGGTTAGCATTTTCTACAGCTGGAGAGCATAAAAACCACTTGCACATGGAACTAAGATGCTGGGTCTGATCTATAAGCTATAACAATATCCTTTCATTAAAATCTGTATTTTTCCTTAAGCTTTCTCAGGATGGAGCTTCGATACCAAACATCTTGAAAAATAGTCTCACAAGGCCCTACCCTAACTCAGTGTTCAATAAAGATTTACTGAAGCATTTTTCTTCCGACTCACTCTATTGTCTTTTCCTCATTGTTGCCTCCTTAGATTTTTTTTTTAACCTTTCTTCTTGCCTAGTCCCTGACAGTGCTTTTTAGTTTTATCCTCTGAAAGTAACATTTTTATTGCCATATGCAAGATATGTTTATATTTAGTCCATTGCTTGTAAGTAGTAAGCAGTTAGAATGTACAACCTAAGAAAGACATTTAGGGGGAAAGAATGCAATCTTACTCGTCAATCTATGTTGACTAAAAATCAAAGTTATAGGAAAGAGAAAAATGATTTTTATTCAAGTTTTAAATGCACCTGAACAATCACTTAGGAAAAATCATTTGCTGTTCTTACTGGCAACATATTTTCTTCCTGATATTGACTCTTGCTACCTCAAGGTTCCACCACATTCATGTCACTGGTGTGGTTTTCCTTTCAATTCTATAAGCACCCTGGATAACTGACCTCTTGAGCTTCAGTCACTCATCATCATCACCACTATACTTGTATTGTATTCCAATAGTGAATAGTAGTAAGATATATATATGTACATATACATAGATATATACACTTATCCATGTATGTATATACCAAGTGCATAAAAATGGCTTGCCTTGGTGTTCATAGATAAGGTAATCATTCAGAATGACAATCTGATTTAAATCACTCACTTAAGGTTCCTGGAACACTCTGCCAAATTTGTACAAAAATTAAAGGTTCTGTGATGGATGAGGGAGCAAGATCTAATTGGTGTTTTAATAAATGTGTTCTGATTTGGAAGTCTACCTAGATTTATCAACAAAAAATTCCTCTGTCTAAAACAAATTACCAAGTTATGGTATAAAAACAATGACAAATGTCTTACAATTGGCTTATATACAAGTACTGGCCTCAGGAAGACAAACAGGATATTAGTGTGCAGAATTGTTTCCACAATACTGAGTTACACACGCACAACAATAAAGAATTTATCCCTTGCAAGTGATGCTGAGTCAGAAGATGCAAAGTCTACCTTGGGAAAATATACCTGAAACAGAGCTTTGGGGCAATTACCCTTCTCTATAGTTGTGAAAATCCACGGCTTGTGTCATCTTTGCTTGAGCTATCTTACTTCTCTGAGTGTAATCTATGATAATTCTCAAAGATAGCCATTCATCAGAAACACCTGAGAAATACCCATGGTGCACTCCTTAGTTATTAAATTGTGGCCTTTGGGCTTGATACTAAGGAACACAAGTCTTAAAACTCTATATAAATAGGTGATTTGAAAACAGGGCCAAATGTGTTGCCAATAGACCGAGATATACTTGTTCTCTGTTTTGCTAATAATGAGATAATGATGATGAGATTAGGTTGAAGAACGCATATCACTACATCTGAGTCCGAAATGAAAGGAAGTCTTATTTGTCAGTTTGGGCTGTCTTCAAAGAATATAGAATAGGAAGAATTCTAGAACACAATGGAACAGCATATATTTCTGGATCTCCAACAAGTAGGGGTGCAGAAAGGTAAAAAAATAGTCATGACAACCCAGAGGCCAAGTACATTCTATCTGGCTAGCTGTGATGGTAACAAGTAGCAAGTGAATGTATATATAGGAGTTCAAGGTACTCAGTTGCCCTTATTAAAGCCACCAATTTCTTCCATTGGTGGTTAGGAGGTCAGTTCTAGCTTTTCTTTGCTGAAAACTTTATATTCTCAAGATGGTCAGTTGAGATTATGTGTGATTCCACTTGTTAGAACCTAAAGCTACCCTACCACCAAGCATACCCAGCTACATGCTCTCATTTCAAGAATACTAACCTTTATACATTATGCAGAAGTGCTCCAGGAAGCAGGGTGGGGGATGCAAAAGACACATGATGGAAAAGAACTTGGCATATATACAGGCTACAGGCCAGAAGGATGGCCGAGGTATTCAGAGGCTGTGTCTTCAAGAAAGAGATGAAGAGTGGGATAGCTTAGGGTAGGAAAGTAAGCAGTAGCCAGTTCATACCAAGCCTTGAGAAGTAAGGCCTTAAGATTTGTTCTAAGTGATCCAGAAAGTCTTGCCTTACTAATTTAGTAAGGTGCTGAAGAATGCATATCAATTCACCCAACTGCCCATCCTGACACATAAATACCCCATCAGCGGCTGTAATGTAACATTAGTAGATCACATATATTTCTAGACATGATAACTATGCTTCATAGACCACAATGATGCCACTGGAGCAACATAGCAGGATTGACAGTAGTAGTCAGTGCTGAAAATGCTAACTTTAAGAGCCACTTATATCCTTCTACTACTTGCTCAGAAGCCTTGTATAGTAGAGTCATGGGCCCCTGGTTCTGGAACACAGCTTTCCACATCTCAGTCCTTCTTGCCCTCAGCTCCTCTTCACTTTCTCGGTGAGTCTCCATCCCTTCCCGGACTGCATTCTTCTTATGAATATGGGAGTCTAAGGTTTCTCACTCTCAGTCTCACAGACATGTTATGAAAGACAACTCCTTGTAGGAAGCACAGCCTGTCATTGTATGATGGCTCACAGTGACCTGGGTACCTAGTAAGTGCTTATAGTACCCCTTAGCTATTATAGCAACTAAAGCATATTCAGACATTTTCAACTGGCCCTTCTGAGAGGACAGTTGGAGAAGAAAAACTTCCCTACTAAAGATCACTGATATAAACAGAAGAAGAATACCTCCTGATGCCATGATTGTTGTATCTTCTACCATGTCTGGTTGCTCCCACACTTATGCACCACAGACCACCCTACACAGAGGAGGCAGAAATCATGCCATTTCTTTGCTTAAAAACTGGCTTTCTCCATCAGCACAACAGAACCCTGGCTTGAGACAACATGGGGTAATGTGAACACATTTCTTCAATCCTTTTTTACTTTCCTGCCCACCACACCCCTCTTAGATCGACATATTCTAGCAATGCCAGCCTTGGTTCTGTTCCTCCAACACACCATGCCCATTCCAACCTTGGAGCTTTGCATTAACATTCTCCTTCACAAAATTGACTCTCTTTCCTTTGTCATACCAGATGACTAAATGTCAAGGGCTCGGTGACTGATTTTTTTGTTTGCTTCTTTTTTAATCTTTCTGCCACTCAAAAGAAAAAAGTCAATCAAGTTGGTCTTACTTCACTAAACACCATTCGATAAGGTTACTTTTTCTCCATCTGTCTCACATACCCATTTATACTGACGTCACTTCCTGTTTTCCCAGCAGTGGTTTATCATCCCTGCATCCCATTGGATGTTCTCCATAGGTCTTTTACTTTTTTATGGGGCAACAAATTCTTTTCTACAATGCCATAGTCCTTGTAACAAGCCCTCTATTGTTGACTCTTGGATTATGTCTTATTACCTATCACATATATTCTTTTCTCTTTTATTCAGTGGAAAAGACATTAGGAGAAATAGAGCTCCAATGCTGTGCAATAGTATCACAATTCTCATCAACCAGTCATGCAGATCAATCTCATGGGGCTGTATTAAGTGGAGATGCAGTAGAGATGGATCTGTACCAAGCAATGAGAATAGTTATCACTTGCTGTAAATGTTCAGTACAGCTTGTTTTAATTTTTTTTTTTTTTCTCTTTCGGAAACAGAGGAGCATAAATACTTTCACTTGTGGATCTGTTTGGAATTGTAAAAATTTGGCTGTTCTAACTTTCAAGCTGCCTAAGTAAGCGGTAAGATGAGTACATGGCATACTGCTCCAACTCCCAAACCAATAGACAAACAGATAAAGCCATTTAGATGGAAGTCAATATCTCAAGTACTTCCCTTCTGGCTTTTCCTTCACAAACAGCAGACCACCGCCTTGATGATTATCAGCGCTGCTGCAGAGCTAATGGTACAATCAGGTTTCACACTCTTAGCAGCCCAGAGTTTAGCCAGACAATTTGTTTACAGTTTCACAGTCTCTGCTTTATCCCTCTGAAAGAGAGATTTCAGATGACATTTAAGAGCCAGAGACAGCTGAATAGATGAGGGGTATTGATTGATTCTACCAAGGACTCATTTCAGATTTGTTATTAAAGTTCTATCATGTTGCATACAAATATTTTTTATAAGCAGAGTTTTGGTTTTTTTTGGTTTTTTTTTTTTTTTTTTTTTTTTTTTTTTTTTTTTTTTTTTTAGCTAACCTAATATCCCAGAACCCACATGCATTTAAGTGTAAAGAAATAAGGTGAGATAATCCAATTCCTATTGAATTTATGCTTACTTACTTTAAAGGTAACCATTATCTTTCGGTACCTATGCCCATGGCCATGCCCAAACTAAATATGTAGCTGTTCATATGCTCAAAGCTGCAGTCCTGGAGTTGTGGAGCCTCCCTCCCTGTTCTCTGCTGGACTTTCTCACCTACACCTCCAAAATGAGAATTTCTTCAGTGCAGGCTCAGCTTCTGAATCCCTTGGCATTCCTACCCAATCCACAGAGCTGGGTGAAATACTGACGGAGTGCCAGTCTGTCTTGTTTCAGGCTCCAAGCACATATAAAATAACCCACCCTATCCTTGTATGCAACACATAGCAATGCTGTTATAAGTCAGCTCATGCAAATTGATGCAGAACTGCCTTCCCAGACCAGCAGATGCATACACAGCACAACTGTCAGTACAGATTTGGGTCCGTGGAGCAGCCTCTTCAAGAAATCATAAATCACCCCTTTGCAGGAAGAAATGAGCTTGGAAATTTATTTGATTAAAGTCCCAGATTTTTTTTTCTCTTAGGAAGATAGAGAGGGTAGGCCTTTGAGAACCCAAGGAAATAGGCACCTTAAACCAATGTTTAGGATAAAATAACCATGCGTATTCCAAACAAGATTTTCCAATTAAAAATAAGCAGTTAAGACATAGCTATGCTTTTCCTATGGTCTGGCACACCACAGCTGGGTAAAAGGTCCTGAGAGATCAGAATAACAAAGCTAAGCTTACAACCCCTGCTGTGGAGTGAGAAGGAACAGAGGGATGCTCCTAATGCTGGAATAGAAAGAAGCCAGAGAAGATTACACTAATCTCTTTTCCTATGCCCACATTCCTTTCATGGGTTTTGAGATGATTTATATCAAGTGTGAAATTCACACTCAGAGGGCAATCTGAGTTGATGCTGTGAACATCCATGGAGGGTTATCTTCGAGTGCTAGGCATCCATTACTGCTGCATTTCTTCCAGACACTCTGGGTCTCCAAGAATGTCACTCCTGCCACCCCTCCCCCCGACACACACACAAGATAAATCATAGTTGCTATAAACAGGATTTCTTTGCTTTGGTTTTTAACAGGAAAGGTTTGGGCCACATGTACATATCTGTGTGTGTTGCATCTGATTCTTATAACAAAGATACTCCCCACAAATGAAAATGACAGATATGTCTACTTCCTTAGAACCCCCACATATATACCCGGGTCTCAGTCAGTTATGAAAACCACAATTTTGGGTCCTGTAACCTTGGTTTCCTTCGGTTCGAGTCATAAACTAGTGGACATATGTATACCCATACAATATAGAATTAACCACTATCTGGAAAACGCTGTACCTCAAAATGGCTTTCATAACCTACTGTCAGTATTTTCAGAGCTAGCAGCAGAAGTTTTCAATTTTACAAGGCACTTCAATGCACTCTGATTCTCTTCATAACCACAAAGAGTGAGAGGTTCAAGGTAATTGACCCCAGTTTTTCAAAGAGGTGCTTTCCCAAAATAAAACAGTCAAGAACTGGGTAGTGATCAGGGTTCTTCACATAACACTTCAAAGCTGGTTGTGAGGCTGGGTTCTCTGCATATGTTTTATCTAATAAGCGGCATCAAAACATTCACTGTTGTCTAAAACAAGAGAGGAATTATTAGCCTATAAGTTGACAGATATGAGGGAGGATCTCACTTTAGGAATAGCTCATCCCAATCCCACGGATATCCTGCAGAAACTAGTTCATTTTTTTGTCTATGAAAGAATTACCATGTCATTTGAATGCAAAACTGTCATTGGCCAGTCTAAAGTCACACATTAATTCATGTGATTAGAGAAAAATGTGACCTCAACCAGAATTCATTTACAGCAAGTTTGAGAGGAGGTGGTGTCTCAACAGAAAATCAAAGTGTAAATAGATCTAATCAGCAAATGTGACAAATGTTCACTTCACTGTGTTGAATAAAACTTTATCAAAGCAAACTGGCTCTGTATATTATGCTAGAGATCATGTAGCAAGACATTTTAATACTTACATTTATGGAAAGAAATATGAATATTTTATTGCAAGGCCTAGAAGTTCTCTGAATAAGAAGGCACTAGGCCTGCCTAAGGAAAGCCTATAAAGTGAAAACTTGGATTGGATGATGTTCTACCTTCCTATCATTGCTGGGTCCATGCTTCCCACTATAAAGTGACATGAATTATTTGTGGGGATATACGACCATGCACTCTTAGTGTACTCTGCAGGTTCAAATTTTCACCAGTTGCCATGACAACCTGCTTGAGTTCTGAGGGTATGTGGCATTTCTCATATTATCAATCAGAAGCTAGATTTATTTTACAATAATATAGTATGCCAACCCCCATGGAGTGGAATATATAGAAGAAATAACAAGAGTGACATTGGAGAAATTACATTTCATAATGCTTTCACCGAACTTTAAAAGTACGTAGCAAAGGTAAGTTTTTTTTTAAATATTGACTTCTAGAACTTTAGATAGATTGTTTTAGGGCCCACAAATACAAAATGATTTTCAATTTTGTTTATCCACTGTGGACACTTACCTTGAATGTTGTAAAATGGATCTGAAATGTCATGTAGGCTTGTCCACTCACTCATGCTTACAGATACAATAAGATCCAAGAAAAAAAGAAGAGTAAAGGTTTTCATGGGCACAGTGACAGATCTCCACTGGAGTTCAGATGCTCAAGTGTAAAACAAGACTTTTTTACAAGGTCAACCAGCTAAACCACCCATGTCCTGACATTACAGGAATAATATTCACAAATGGCAAACTGTAAACTACATATCCTTTCCAAGATACATAATTCTAAAGAATTTTTCGGCTTGACTATGCCCATATGACTATGCTTCCAATTATACTACATATTATAATTCTTGATAATTAACATCATTTTTTATTTTCCCAACTGCTTGTCACTTCAAGGGGAATCTTATGGATTTGTCATTAAGAACCGGGTAATATTATTGACAGGCAATTCTAAAATTATATTTATGAAAATAAATATAAAATATAAACACATATCAATAATATATGAAATTAGTTTATAAATGGCTATATTATGCATAATCTTCACTCTATGTATTAAAAAATGTATATTAGCTTACATTCCTTTTCCCGGTATAAAATAACCAAGTTCCACAGATAAACAATAGAAACTTATTTCCAGATAGATTTGGAGACATATCAAATCTAGATTTCCATGTTGCTGTTTCCTCTAATGACCTCTCTCTTCCTCATGGCATCCACTGTCTTCATAGTGTTTCCTTTGCTTGGACCTGGGTCCAATAAGGACCCAGTTTCTATTGGATTAAGATTCATTCAAAGGACCTCGTGATAACTTAGTCATTGTTGCAAAGACACTGCCTCCAAACACAACAGCACGCTCAGGCACATGGCCTTAGGACTTCAGCACAAGAACGTGGAAAGAATGCATCCTGCAAACACCAGTCATGACAGAGCTGCACTTAGAAACCTGAAGAGCATACTTGCACACTACCAGAATATTACAAGTTAGCAGAACATAACCTCTTTATGCCAACAGTTATGATTAAGGCATTAGGAAAAATAAAATCTCCAACGTGCTGTTTTCCCAATGGTATTTTATTGCCAAATCCCCAATCCCTCATCCCGTGACAATATGGGCTGAGAATTTCGGGACTTGACACATAAGATCAAGCAGGATAAAGACCAAATGCCAAAGAACAAATGAACAAGCCAAGAGTGAACAGCAGAATAACTTCGGCTTTTGAGCACACATACGGTTATTAATGGGAATTGGCAGCATTTGAAAATTCAGTATTTCCTTTAGTGCCATTGTCTATTCTGTAAAGGGACTAAAAATGAATATTTCTGAACATTTTCTTCCAGAATTCTCACTGAAATGCATAGATATGAGTTGGATATTGCAAAAGTCAAGTGAAACCCCAAATCAGAAATAATCCTCAACTACCTTTACAAATAAATTTAATAGGTCACATTATGCAATGTAAGTAATTTAACAGCTGCATAAACCAAATAAGTTACCCTGTTATGGACTTAAGATTTGCAAGGGACTAATCAAGCATCTTTGACCAGACTTCTTGACTTTGCAGTGACATGTTCAGGGAAAAGTGATGCCATACTTCTAGGCATCCCCTTCCAGCCTCAGATTCAGCCATTCCAAATGCACTTTACTGAGATCATGTGCTGTAGAGCAGCTGTTCTCAACCTGTGGGGTCACGACCCCATTGTGGGCAGCATATTAGCTATCTCATGTCTATTCGATATTTATATTATGATTATTTACAGTAGCAAAATTGAAGTTATGAAGTGGCAATGAAACAATTGTATGGTTGGGGGTCAGCACAACATGTGGAACTGTATTGAAAGGTCACAGTATCAGGAAGTTTGGGAAGCACTGCTCAGGTGCTTTCCCCAAGAAGCCTCAGCACACAGTGGTGCCTTTTCCTGACATAGGCTAGTCTTTCTCACTATCACCTGATCTCCTGGCTCATGGTGCCCCTTCTTGCCTGAAGTGTCTCAGTACTGTAAAAATTTTGTTAATGTCTTACATTGACATCAGATGCATTACCTGTGAAATCATATAACATTGTCTCAACTCTGTGAGGATTTAATAAAAGCTCCAGAAGTTTCAGAGATATAAGAGGGATCTAACCACAGTGAGTCTAGGAGGATCAGAGAGTGGTGATTCACACCTTTAATCCTAGCACAGGGAGTATCCTGGGAGTGGTGACCTTCCTCCTTAATCCAAACTGAGTTCGAGGTCATTTTAGATTACAGAAGGAGTTTCAGGCTCTCAGGCAGGCAGTGGTGGGGCCATACCTTAACTTACCAAGAGAGTATTTAAGGCAGGCATAGAAAGACAGAAATTAGAGGAAGCCAAGAGAAGCCAGGCTGAGGAAGCTGGAAGACAGCTGGGTAAGATCTGACTGTGGTGTTTACTCTCTCTAATATCTCGGACTTTCTCAGAGATCTATCCCTGAGTTTCGTTTATTTGTGCAACACAACTCCCTACTTTTAATTCTATTAATATTGCCTAAAATTATTTGGTTTTGAGATTATTATATAATTATATCATATCCTCTTCCCTTTCTTCCTCAAAACCCTCCTTATACTCCACTCCTTGCTCTCTTTCAAATCAATGGGTTCTTCTTTCATTGGTTGTTACTATATGTTCCTTACTACATATTAATAGTAACTGCAGTCTTCTCGGTCTGTATAACATTACTTGTATGCATGATTTAGGGGCTGACCATTTTATACTGGATAAGCAACTAATGAGGCTCTCCCCTGGAGAAGACTTTCTCCTTTTCCCTTATTTGCTGTGCTTCTCCTGAGGTTTTCTCCGTGTAAACATGTCTATTGTTCCTGTCCTTGTTCAGCTCCTGTCCAGACATGAATTACCCCGTTTAATTGTTGTCTTATCCAGGCTAATGTAAAACCTTTGAGGACCAAGACAATCTTGTTATGGTTTCACTGCCAAACTCTAGCACTATGCCTGGATCTCAATGAAACTTTGTTGAGTGAATGAAGGACAATACTGTAGTTCCACAAATAATGTCAAAGGCTTAGTCTGTAGAAGCTGTGTGCTAACATAACATGATTAGAAATCTCAATTTGTAATACATTTCTTGAAAGTTTTTTTATGAACACAGAGAACAATAGGATTTAGTGATGTATGTCTATGCACATATGCAAGACAGACATGAAACCAACCTAACTTATTGATCCAATACATTTTCCCCTTTACAAAAATAAAATCTAAGGCCTGGAGAGGTATAAAACCTAACACAAAATGATAATAATAAGACAAGTGTACCAGGACATGGAAGTTTGATTTTATTCAGCAATTTGGTGATATTCATGAAGCACCAACAAATGCCTGGCACCAGGAATATAAAGACAAATAAGAAAAGTAGGGACTTAGTACTGTTGATATATGTAGTCTCATGACAGAAGAAAGGTTAAAATGGTTTATAAATGTTTATACAGTGGCTTATACATACAGAGGCAATGTAATATCTCTAAGGAGGCAGAATTTGAGCTTAAGATTTTTTTTAAAAAATTGAATTTTGTGAAGCTCCAAGGAAGCAATGAAAATCTTAAAATGTGAAGAAACTTGAAGCCATAAAATAAAAGGAGGAGATATGAATGGTTGAGTTGTAGGGAGCAAAGTGGTTAATTATGATGATAAACCAGAGCCATAAGCGAGGCCATAGCTTGCAGGGCATAGCTGAACAAAGTAAGGAGTGTGCAGGTACCCTAGGTTGTTTCTGCTTTCAAGACCACTCTCTGCAAAGAAGGACACCTTTGTCTCACTAAGTCACCATTGTTGAGCTGATATGTCAACCAGGGAAGAAAATTAAAGAACTAATAGAGAAAAGGAGTCAACGATCCATTTCAGCTATTCCTAAAGAAAAGGGGATTATGGTTGTTCATAAATATACCTTCATGAAAATGCATTTCATGAAGAATACAACTCCGGAACCTCATAAAGCCATCAAGTTATGGTTTCCAAAATGGCGTATTGGTGAAGATTTTTTCTTCAGGAGTTTAGAGAGCCTGTACATATTTACAAAAATTATCTACATCACGTGACATCTGCTCCTGGCTTTGAGCTTTGACCCAGATAGAAGACATACAAAGGACTGGGGCTGAGAAAATGCAGCTGTATTACCCAAAGCTCCACTTCCCCTCCACCTTAACTTCAAGTTAATGAGCTTAGATAATAGATGTCTAAAGAAACCATCAATGAAACTTTGCCTGTCTTATTTATTCTTGTATTTCCAATATCAAATCTTGTTGGCAATATAGAAAAGCTAAATGGGGATTAGGAGAAGCAGGCTAGAAGATTCTGAGACATCCTTAACACCTACACATTTTCAGTTTAAACTCTATCTTGCCTTGACCACCTGTCAAAGACATGGACTTTAAAGTCCCGTATCAAGAACCCTTACCACCTTTACCAAATTTCTTCCTTGGCCTTTTCACCCAACTTTTGTGCCATTAAAATAAAAATCTGTCTTCAAATATATGCTAAAATCCAGTCTTTGTGGCACAAATTGACAGTGGATCAGGAATAATCTTCTCAAAATCCAAAGAAACATCAAGCTTGGAAATAATCAATGATACTTTTTTTGTTTGCAAAGGGTTTCATGGAAATAAGAGAAATACAGTAGAGATATGTCAGTCCGGAGATTAGTATTGGCTTGGAATCACCCCCATCCGAAATCCCTTTCCCTTTTCTACTTTAAATAGCTGCCTTCACATTGGCTACTGTGGATGGCAAATTGCCCATTCTTTGGGCCCCAGTATTTTGTTTGAGTGATTCTTAGCTGATTTGAAACAAAACTCACTCATCTGGATCACAGGATATGAAGTGAGGATGCTGTTTTTTGATGCCTGAGAGCAAGCGGTCACTTACAAAGAGAGATTTCAAGGAGGGATCATTAATAAAGTCTTCAAAAATGACACTATCGCAGAGTGGATTTTTGATTTTTGGGTTCTCCTTCAACCCAGACCACTATTAACTATCTGGCCTTTTAGGGCCGTTTGTTTCCAACAACTTGGCATTTTGTAAGGAACTAAGGTCCTTTAGTGACACTTAATATGAGACAAAAATAGGGAACTAACTTACTCTGTCTTGTGGTGAGAAAACATCGGTCATTCCTCTCAGTCACTGCTTAGGGCTAGAGTAACTCTGTTTAAGTTAGACAGTCTACACTTGGTGTGAGTTTACTCCATTTAAAAAGAATTTTTATTAGTCCTTTAAGAATCTCATACAATGTTCTTTGATCAACCACATCCCCAGTTCCTCATAACTTCTCCCTGATTTACATTCATACCCCTCCCCCAAATTTTATTTCTTAAAACAAAACACAAATATCAACTAAACGTATGTTGCCCATATACTTCTGGGTTTCCTCTTACTATGTTAAAAATGCTTTGAGAATTCTTAGGAGTTTTTCTTACTTACCTAATTAATTCTAATGAAATCCAAATTTTGTACAATCGTGTACTGCTACAGTTGCCATATTTACAGCATCACTCAGAACAACAAAATTTGGATTTCCTTAGAATTCAGTAGCACATCAACAATTCTTACCGTCACCTGCTCTTCCTAAGAAACAATCAAGTTCAGCTTTATTTTTAGATGGAGTCCATTGGAAACTCAAAATTAACTAGGATTTCTACTGTGGCTCATTGCTGCCAATGGTTTCCAAATGGTTTCTTCAGTGAGATAAAACTCAAAGCTTGGCTGGAGACCTCTATTGTCTTTGTTCTATACAGTTATCCTATTAGAGATCTCTCTTGGTTCTTTCTGGCATCCCAGTCTATGGACAAAACAAAACTATTTGCCAACAAAAGCCCAGCCAACCCAGTATCTTCAGGAAAGCAACTTCCTCCAGATGTGATGCTTGCTAGAATTCTTGGCCCTGGAGCTTCAAGTGCAGAATTACCTGGTGATCTGTGACAAATATAGAATCCATGTCCACATCTTAGCAGGGTGAAATTTCTTATGTGTCACAGAGTAATGAAACCAAAGCAGAGCATAAGAGAAGAGTCTTGAAGAACAACAAAGTTTCATTTTGCAGAAATAGTTTCTGGCTTGTTCCCATCCTTACTGAGGACAGAACAACAGTGAGATGCATACTGTGATTGCAAGGATCAAGACATCCAGAGAAGCAATTTTCTAAACATCACAGGGTCCCAGGAGTCTTTTCTTCCTCATTGGCCTGAATTCATTCCCTTCTCTGGCAAAACTGGATCTGTAGAAAACTGTTTCACTAGCCTGATTGTACCATCAATTTTTATTCTTCACTTTGTGTAGGAAATATCCAAAACCCAGTAGGTCTTTCTTAATATAGACTATTAGATTTAAAGCTAAATCTCAGATTCTGACGGGTAGTTATTGCCTGTGACTGTGGGCAAATTCTTCAACTTTAGTTCCCTGTTAAGAAAATAACAATGTGTAAAGTATTAAAAAGCATTACCCTCAGTGTGCTTATAAATATTGACTTGGTATTACTGTTACTACCACTGTTTGCTTTTAGCTTTTATGGATCACAGGAAAGATTTGGCTTAATTCCTTGGTGAGTTAATGAAAGTCAAAGTTTGGATTCCTTGAAAGTACTCTATATACAGGACAACTCTGCATTTCCTAAATTTGAGAGTCATCAGCAGTGTCCAACTGTGTAAATGGGCATCTGAGACTATGAAGAAATCCTTAAATTTGTCTCCAGCATCAATTTCCAAAGCATAATGAATACCAAATAACCTGGCACCTGTGTACCACCATAATAGAATGTTCCCAACACACCCTGGTACCAAATTCCTGTTCTGGCTTCCCAACAAATCTAAAACCCATTGCTTTTGCCTACTTAATTTTTTTCTTTAATTATGCATTGCTGTTTTTGACTTTCCAAAGCATGCTTACATTTGCCAGTGTGACACAATTTTATAAAGAAAGAGTTGCCATGAACAAATTATGACTCACAGATATTTCCCATCACCAGAATATTTTCTAGGGAGATCAAACACAGATTTTACATGTTGTAAGTGCAGAACCCAAATCATAGAGAAATGTAAGATGTGGCTAAGGTTAGTAATGTTATTAGTATTAATTGAAATTTAGTGAATATTTAGTATTAATGGGAATGTAGATTCTGTTCAATTTGCCAGGATTCTTTATCAGACCACAAGGAACAGTATTTTACTTTCATATTCAATATGCAAGTGGTACCTTACAGAAGCTTTTCAAACTTTATTTTAGCCAAGTCTTTTACTCATTTTCCAAGAAAATAATGTTTTTTATTAAATGGATTGCATGGTGTCCAAGATATTCTCAGGCCATGATTTTAAAAAAAATTATTCATTTACTTGTTTTATTATTATTGTTATTATTATTATTATTATTATTATTATTATTATTATTATTATTATTATAGCATAGTATGTAAGAGTGTTATGCATTAAAGATAGGATTCTATTTTCTACTCTTCCATATGCATATTTTTTTGGTGGCCAGGTTAAAGACACATAGAATGCTATATTCTAATCTTCATACTTATACATAGTAGAGTAGTAAATAAATTCTAATTTTGTGGAATCAACCAATAATAAGAATGATTCCAGGATGTCTCAATTATCCATTCTTTCTCTAGGTAGTTTATGCTATCTGCTTCTAGAAAGCCAATCCAAGAGTAGGCAAGGGGAAGAAAGTTTGAGAACCATACATACATGCTCAGGTAGATGGACTAAAGGACCTCCAAGATGTTCAGGAACTAATTTTTAAATCTGAGATTATTATATTTCATATGAAATATCATTTTTCCATGGCCAGAAGTTCAAATTTGGTGCTTCTATAAAATTGTTCACTTTGAGAATTTATCACTTTGAAGCCTCTCTTACTCTGTGTGGTTTCTGGTCATTTCTGTTCTTCCTTGACGTGTCACTCTATGCTCTTCTTCTGGGTTCCCCCTTAGATCACAGGGTGCCTATGTATTTTCACATGATATTTTCTTCTTTGGATATCTGTGGTCAAATCTCTCTTGTTTTCTTAGGACATATGCAACTGGAATAAGGCTTCATTTTAATTTGACTGTATCTATGAAGTCTTCCTCATAAAGTCATATTTACTTATGTTCATTATTAATAACAATGAGAATTATTATTATATAGTAGACACCAGCCTACTATGACAGATAGTTTAATCTGTAACATACAGAATAAAGGCCTTCTCAAATGTTATTAATTTAAGATATTGAGTAGCTTCCAACCTAGATTATCCAGATGTTCCCACTGTGCACAAAGGCCTTTGTAAGTCTAGGAGCAGGAGAAACAGAGAGAAGAAAGCCATATGACCAGTATGGCAAAAATTTGAGGGATGAACTAATGAGTTAGTGAACTCTGAGAGCCCCAAACGCTAGAAAAGTTAAGGAAGGTGTTGCTTCCTGGAACTTTCAGAAAGAATTAGCACTATCAATGGTAATAGCTTTACCTCCTTAAGTGCTGAACTTGAATTGGTCTGATTCCAAGGTTTATAATATGTCTTATCATTAAACCGTTATCTCCTGTTACTCATTTGTTGTTAGTTAAAAGGCCTCTCTGGACACAAAGCAGAGAGTCAGGTCTGCCCATGGCTTAAAATCCACATTTCCATTCCTCATGTATTCATACAAGAAAAACAAGTCATTATTCACCTGGTTCCTAAGGGGAAGTGGTGAAAAAAAGGCCACAGAATCATCTTTCTGGGGCAGATGCTTTTGTGAGATAATCAGCAGGTTCATACACACATATTCTAACGCTAATGAGCAGTTAGCACCACCAGTACTCACTTGGTATAAAGTAAATAACAACACTGGATGTTACTCTTGCCACAGGATCCTAGCTAATATGCCTACTTGACCCACGTTTCCAAAAAATTGAAGATGACAGAATCCATCCCTTGCTTCCTTTCTTTGGGCTTTTTCTGTGTGTCTAGAAGATTGTTCAACAAATATATTAAGCTTGTGATAGCACACACTTAATTACATTACATATTGCTATATTAGTTTAAATAATTTACTTCATTTTCCCAAGATTTTTCCAACATCTTTGAGACTCACATCAAAATTTGAATGACAATGGTTTTATCCTATGAAGCACAGAAGACTTTCAGTTCTTAGACATTCTGGACAGAAACTGTCTTATTTTTAAATTCTTTAAGTATTTTTAAGAGAAAAGTAATGACTTTACATACTTATGGGATGTAATTTTGATGATTCAATACATGTATACATGAAGAATTATTAAACCAAGATAATAAACAGATTTTTTATTTTTTTTATGGTGAAAACACAGGAAAGTGGGTTAAGGTATTTCAAATCCTGTAAGTCAAAAACCCAAATCCAAAGCCTGTGAACAATGGAAACGATCCTCAGCAATCCTATTTCGAAAAGTAGAAAGGAGGATACAGATTCAGAACAGCAAAATCAGAAGGAATTTACTTGTCTGAAAGAAGACTTACAAGAAAATCATGACATGAGGAGTACTAGACACTATTATTTAGTATGTACCCTCAAGTCAGCCAATGAATGAACTGAATGGAAAGGTGGATGGGATGGTGTCACATCCTGGCAGAGTTCTGGGGATGAACCTAAATGTGGTAGAGAGGCAAGAACATACACAGAAAAGATGGCATCAGATGAACTGGGCTCTTTAATGAAGAAGCCATTGATGTATGAATAAATGAAATTCAAGGATAGATCTTTGAGAAAGTCGGAGATATTAGAGAGAGTAAATACCATAGTCAGATCTTACCCAACTGCTTCCTCTAACTTCTGTCTTTTTATGCCCGCCTTAAATACTCTCTTGGTAAGTTAAGGCATGGCCCCACCACTGCCTGCCTGAGAGCCTGAAACTCCTTCTGTAACCTAAGATGACCTCAACTCAGTTTGGAACTCAGTTTGGATTAAGGGCATAGGTCACCACTCCCAGGATACTCCCTGTGCTAGGATTAAAGGTGTGAATCACCACTCTCTGATCCTCCTAGACTGACTGTAGTTAGATCCCTCTTATATCTCTGAAACTTCTGAAACTTTTATTAAATCCCCACAAGCTATAACAACAGGGAAGCCCAAAGTCTTTATTAAATATAGTTGAACAGAGACCCAGGGTTATTGCATGTGTCTGAACAAGAAGGCTAATCATTACATGGAGATCTAATCAAGTAGGCTGCTTATTATACACAACTGAACAAGGAAGCATGTCTGACTAATCTTTCTAAGAAAGAAATCTGCAGCTGGAAACATCAAAGGAGAAATCTAAAGTGGACATTTTCTGTGCACACTGCCAATATTTCTACTTGGACAAGAGGAAGTCTTTGCCATCTCTGAGCCTTACCCTTGGAAGACTCTACCATTCACATGGAAGCAAGGTGCTAAGGTGTTAACATGGCCACAACCATTCCAAAAACACATTTTCCCTCATTCTCTATGGATGGGTAGGTTGATGCCTGCCTTAGTAGGTAGATGAATTAATGGATTAATAAGCAGGTAAGTAGGTGAAGAGAGGGATCCAAAAGGCTTCTCCACTTTTAAATGTACGGAATTTTTCATAGCTCTAGGCTACTAGAATTATCCCTAAAGTTTTCTTCCATAGTTTTTTATATTAGTGGCTCCCCCCACCTATTTAGTAGTCAATGGAGGGAGAGCAGATTCTATTTCATTTGCCAAGATTCCTTATCAGACCACAGGGAACAGTATTTTACTTTCATGCTCAAATATGCAAGTGGTACATTACAGAAGCTTTTCAAACTATATTTTAACCAAGAGAACTTTACCT
Organism: Phyllotis vaccarum; assembly: GCA_033318265.1. Taxonomy (NCBI): domain Eukaryota; kingdom Metazoa; phylum Chordata; class Mammalia; order Rodentia; family Cricetidae; genus Phyllotis; species Phyllotis vaccarum. The sequence continues at coordinate 46,470,927 of JARWLC010000009.1, forward strand.
CCCACCCCCAGTGGATTCCTCTCTTATGTCTCCCCTTCAGAAAAATCCATTCTGATTACTTGACTTAGAGTTGTAAGATAATTACTATTGTGAGCTTCTTTATTATCCAATACTAGGATCAAACTCAGGGTGTTATACATGGCAGACAAGCACAGTGTAATTGCAGCCTTAGGTGTTTTCCTCTTGTGAGCATATATTTTCTGGGTGTTTGTTGTTTTTTATTTGTCTGTTTGCCTACTTTTCTAAGATACAACTAGAACCTAACCATACAAGCAGCAACCTTATCTGCGAGCAGCCTAGTGAATCAATGATGCAGAATGGTTCCTGCTTCTCCTTGCCCATGGGATACTCAATATCCCCTCAGAATATCCTGTGGTTCATATTCTATATGCTGTGGTAAGTAATGAAATTTCACAAATTCTAATGTGTTGCCTGGGGATTTAAGTAGTGAGAGGATTCCTGAGGCTGTGTCCTCAGCAAGAAGCTCTGACAGAAGTCTGTTCACACTGCCCAGCCTTCTGTCCCCCCCACCCCAAGTTCTCCATTTCTTGTCACAAACCAGTAGGGACATCACACCCGTCCTATTCATGTATATGTGTGTCTTTGAAGAAAATCTTTCAAATGCCCTCTCCTTCACTGCAAAACCTTACCTATATCTGACATTTATCTTGCCCACAAGAACTCTATCCTGATTGAGTCAAGTCAAAGCATTCCAACCTTTGCCAGAAGAGAATTCATGTGCTTACAAGTAATGGATTGACTTGTGTGGCACACAGAAAACAATGTATTTTGAAAATAAAATTATGAAGTAAAGATACTGAAAACACTGCTGTGTCTATGTTATACTTAAGACCATGACAATGGAGAGCAGGGGAAGAATGAGTCAGGAAAATAGGAAACAATTGACGATTTTAATACTAATTTATTTCTTAAAATGAGAGGCTGTAGCACCATATCTTCCTTACCTCTTTTCTCTACCTGAGTAGATGGTTAGTCAATTCTTTCTCATGTTGGAATTCGGTAAACACTGAACAGAAGTTTTAGCTTTCCCCCTTAGGAGAGGGGATGAGGGGATAAAAGGAGCATCGTTTTGCTATGTTCCCTAAGAAGCTCATGATGTATGAAACGCTATTTGTTCTGCTGGTTTGCCAAACACGCTAGTCAAGTATGCAGTGAATGTGTTTAGTAGACTGTACTAATATCAATGAGACATATTTTAGCATTTCAATAAGATTGCTAGAATGAAGATGTTTGTATATTTACATTCTCTATTTAAATGGCTACACTTCAAAAATACATTCGTAATGACAGAGCTACTGGAAATAATACATCATAGCTAAGATGCTCATGGAAAAGAAGTGCTATTAGGAAATAAAGAGGAAGTACAAACTCCCATAGCCAGAGGAGGCTCATTACTGTTCCTTTCTTTCCTTTTGTAAGAGATAAATGTGGTTCTGCACTAAGAGACTGATTAAAAAAATTGGAACAAAAGCGAGTCATCGTTAAGTGTGGGTTGTTTATATTTGGAGAATGAAGGAGACAGAAGTGGCCTAGATAACTTGGGAGTAGAATTTCTTTCATGTTAGGTAACCCAGATTAAACAATCCATCTAGGTCGTGAGTGTCCCAAAGGCTCAGTCTGCAGTTCTTGCATCACTTTACCTGTAGATGTCCCCTAGCATCAGGAATCATGCTTCCTGGGCACTCCTTCTATTACCAGCTGTTTCTAGAGAGCACTGGTCAGCAGAGAGCACCAGTCGGCAAAGAGCACTAATCAGCAGAGAGCACTGGTCAGCAGAGAGCACTGGTCAGCAGAGAGCACTGGTCAGTAGAGAGCACTGATCAGCAGAGAGCACTCATCAGCAGAGAGCACCAGTCAGCAAAGAGCACTCATCAGCAGAGAGCACTGGTCAGCAGAGAGCACTCATCAGCAGAGAGCACTGGTCAGCAGAGAGCACTCATCAGCAGAGAGCACTGACCAGACAGTAATCATTAGCAGGGAGCACTTATCTGCAGGGAGCACCGGACAGCAGGGAGAACTGATCTGCAGGGAGCACCGGTCAGCAGAGAGCTGCAATAAGTGCTCTGCTCCTCTAATTAATAAGGTGCTCCCACTTGCCTCTGGCCCTTTTAAATGAGCTCCTGACGGTGAACATGAAAGCCAAAGAAGAGTCTATATTTCTCTCTGTTGGAATAAAGGTACTAAAACGTATCGTGTGCAAAGGATTATTGAAATAAAACAATAAAAATACAGTTATTTACATTGCTGAAATATCCTAAATCTTGAGGATATAAAAATATTCTGAAAAAGAATTACAAATGCATAGCTAATATAGGAAAATCTATGCTAGTCTCCTGGAATGAATTTAAATAAATATGGCTCTGTGTTGTGAGTGTGTGTGTGTGTGTGTGTGTGTGTGTGTGTGTGTATGATATTTAAAAAGTATTTATAACAGGAGCTTATTTGTATAACTATTCTCAGGCTTTTTATAGAAGGCAGCATTTTCACATCTAACCAAGCTTCAAAGCTTGCGAAAAATTTTTTAAAAAATAGCTCGAGGCTGTAAGATAACTAATAGTTCTCAAGTTCAAGCTGGAAGACTTAATGGGGAATTAGCAACTAAGGAAAACTCTCACTTTCTTTTAACAATCTCTCTTGTGCTATAACTATGTAAATTAATGTGTGTTCATAATCATATTGGCCGAAAATACACTTTGCTGGCTGTAAACATACAAGACTGAAGAAACAAGATCTGCTTCAAAACAAAATAGTAAAGTGTATTTAATAATTACCACTTCAACCAGCTCTTCTCATTGCTACCTGAGAGGCCATTAGTACCAATATAAAGACTGGTAAGGAAGACATTAGTTTATATTCTTAAAAAATAAATGAGCAGAATGTCCAGTCACTATTTAGAAATTAAAATCTGAGTTAAATATCATTGATACTTTCCCAAGGATATTTCTATTTCAAGTAATACAATAAATTTGTCATTTCTTTCCTAATGTCTGTATATTAAATATGTAGAATAAACTTAAAATTTACTGTCCTAACAATTTTAATGTCTGAAATATGTGTGTGTGTTCTTGTGTGAGCATCCGCGAACATGCACTTGCTTGACTGCCTGTGTCATGGCCGACATGGGAATACTGATCGCTGGGAGGCCTAGCTTGCATAGTGCTTAGATTTATTCCCTTTGTTTTGTTTGCTTGTTCACTGAGACAGGGTTTCTCTGTGTGACAGTCCTGGCTGTCCTGGATCTCTCTTTATAGACAAGGTTGGCCTTGAACTCACAGAGTTCCACCTATCTCTGCCTCCCAAGTGCTAGAATTAAAGACATGCACAATTACCACCCAGCTAGTGCTTGGATGTTTTACTTGTTAAACCCTACCTTAAGTGTCACCAGAAGGCTTTGCATGGGCTTCAGAATTGACTGAAATGTTACCTTGTGCCAGTCTCTCTGGACACCATGTTAAGCTCTCATGTCCATCTTGTGAAACTGAGCCTCTGACTTACTTGACCAGTGAAATTTTAATGTCATGCATCAGTAGCTGTCTCAATCCCCACAGCAGGTAATCCAGCTAGGGTTTAACTTTCAAAACACAAATGGATGCATGCTATGAGTTCTAACTCATGACATTAACAGATACTAGGCAAAGAAACAAGACAGTAAAGCCATATCATGTGTTTTCAAACTATGTGGCTGGCTTCCGGAGGCTTTCCTTATTTCAGCACGAGTTAGGTGTGAAAGTCGGAAAAGGAAAGAGAAATTCCATACAGGGATGATTTAGACAAAGCCATGACCACATGGCTACTTCCTTACCTTAATGAAGGAGTACCTAGGGTATTTTAAACAAGCAAACAAACAAAAAAAAAACTACCTAGGAGGAGCAAAGGAAGCTGAAGCCTTCTCACCCCATTTGAGCACCCCTCATTCCATTATTACTCATTCCCTATATTCCTGAAATCTAGAGAACAGTTAGCTACTTTTTCTAAGAGAAGTCTTATCATGAATATTTTAGATATTTCAGTTCATACAGTTTGCTGCCCATCAGCATTTAAAATTCACCATACATCATATATAGGCTCATGGATGTGGCTGTACTTTGAGTGAAACCCAGCTCATAAAAATAGGCAGCAGAAGAGAGCTGGTCTGCAGACCAGTAGTTGTCAATACCTGAGAAGCTAAGGGAAGAAATGACAGTAGAGCCCCAAAGATGCCTGCTTCATTGATGTTTGACTACAGCTGCTAGGAAAGATGTTTGATGATTTCCTGTGGTGTGGTCAAGATTAGTGCCATTTGGGAAGAGTCAGCTGAAATTGCTTGAATTCTGCCCAAGAGGACTCTCTGGGAGAAATGTGGAGAACTCCAGCAGAGAGATTACCATGCAGGGAATTCACAAAACAAAAGGCTGCAGATAGGGATGGTGAGTGTTGGGTAGAGAGAGTGTGGAGAAGGCTTTAAAAAGGTCACTTTTGGCTCTGTCTTCAGCTGAGGCTTAAGTCTTAACAACCATGTGGGATCTGTTTGCCCTTAAACCGGCCACAGGACATCAGTCACAGAGGAACACCCAAGGAGAGCCTCTGAGAACTCTTCACACAATATAAAAAGACCTTCTTCAATTAATATATTTTAAAGAAAATACTTTAGAAAAAGTTTGTGTTTTGATTGTATTTCACAAATTATTTGTTTAATATGTCAGTGACAGAAATGTTGCCTCTTCGTTACATACATAAAAAAAGAAATAGATTTAAAATAAGTGTCTGGTTCCTGAACAATATTGCAGTGATGGTTCCTATCCTCTAATTTTTGCTTTCTTTTTATGGTGGTTCTCTTGGTTTAGCTTCCTGGCTCCTCTGAGGGATTTCTTAAAACACAGATCGCTAGGCTAAACTCCAGAGCACTGATTCACCAAGAACGGAATGGGGCCTGAGTGTGTGTTTCTCATATAGTTTCAGGTGACATTGGTAATTATCATCAGACTGCAAGAGCTAATATGCTTTAAACTAATCTGGATTTCCAGCAGAGACTTGTCCTCCAAACAAAATTCGGACTGTGTGGTGTTAATTGGGTGTGCATCAGCGTTGTGGAGTGATCCATGTGGGCTTTTGGTCAGTTTAGTTTAAGAAGACAAGTAATGTCCTAAGGCACTGGCCCCATGGATACCTTGTCATCCAAAGGACATTCTTTTTTCTTGAATACAGCAGTCTTCCTAGTCTTACCATTGCTCATATATTACATGACGACAGTTACCTGCCAATACCAAATATTTGATGTAGTGTCATCATCTATCCAATGAAAAAAGGGATATCGAGGGGAGTCTAGTGACATATTGTCTGACTTTGTCACTATCCATGAGTAGCAGAAAATAGACACCCAGTGAGTAGGCAGATTTCCATCTGGCAAGAAGAGGGCTGTAATGAGCACTGATGTAAAATGGCAGATAATAATATAAACTAGAAAGTCTACGGGACAATTAGCCCTCCTCATCTCACATCTGCACAACAGGGGAAACTCCCAATCATGGACTCTAGAGAAGAAAGCTCATCGGAGTTCTCAGCCACGTGCAATGCCATGGTAGCTTAAGTTTAAAAAGAAAGGGAGAGAAAATGAAGCCGAAGAAAAAAACAGCATGGAAAAAATAGAACCAGTCTGTTAGAGAGCTTTAAACAAATGTGGAGCTGAGAAACACGCTGTCACAAACTGGCACAGAGAATGCAGAAAAGCAATGTGAAATGAAAGCCGCCTCTCCCAACAAAATAAGGCAGGCAATTAACTCTTCCCATTCTTGCCATGGCTCACATGCCGTTTCAACCTGGAACTCAGCTTGCCAGAGAATGGGCCAATACGCTATATACACAGCCTGTGCTCCCCTAACTTTCGTAAGTGGGTGAGAAATAGGCAAGCAGCTGACAGAGAAGATCTAATTTGGCTCTCTTAAAATAGTTATTTTATATATGTGTACATAAACGTATACACATAGATGCATATGCATTTTATATGCAATATACAGTCCATATATACAGAAATATATGCTTATGAAGATTGACAACATATATAATTGAAGTTCTGTTTAAGTTGAGGATGGCATGGGAATAAAAAAGCATCTCTCATGTCTCAATAATATTTATGTAGAGAAAAGTACAAATTACCAGCAATAGACAAAACGGAACGTAGCCATGCAAACCCCCCCTAGATTTAAGGGTTACATTTTCTTTTGTTCTTAGTTCAGCCTGTGCTCTGAATGATAGACATGTAGCAAGTTCGGGGGGGGGGGGATCTGAAACCATGACAAGAGTTCTGAATTCTGAACTATCCTCATGAGAAGACTAGGTTATGGATGGGTGTCACCTACTCACCAGCGTCAGTAAAACAGTAGTCCTGATCAAAGTATAAAATAAATGCCATACTGATAACCTCCAATTCTGCCAACAGAAGGAGGAGGTGCCAGTGCTGTGGAACTGCCATGAATAGTGAGAAAAGATGAAGCACCATTATATTACTAGTACCAAACTGTTTATTAAAAAATAAATAAATAAAAGGTTTTGAGAGTTAATTAATACGCAAATGTGTGAATACAAAAACAATCCAGACAACTTCCTCTTCCTCTGCAGCCACTAAGAACCTTAAAATGTCAGTGGCATGGGTCCTCTGAAAATCGTAATTACTCAATAGTTTACACCAAAAGAGGCTTCACTCAAACATGTTTCCAAACACAGAAAACAGAAAAGTACATGATAGAGATCACAGCAAAAATAAATAAATAAATAAATAAATAAATAAATAAATAAATAAATAAATAATAAAAAAAAATGTTTGCCTTAAACTTCCTCTCCAAGAATGGCACACATCACTTCTCAGTGTCATTGACCAAAGTAAATATTAAAAAGCTCCTGGATGCTCTTAAGATATGCTGACTAATGAAATCTTATTGTGCACCAAGAGTTAAGAGGGAGAAGGGGAAGCAGGGATGAAGTGGTCCATTGCCTGGACCACTGTATTTTCTAATAGTGTACCTGTCCCACACACACATACCATCCTTACTCTAGTAGTCCTATAGGTGTCTTACTTTTATAAGTTTCCATGTCATTGTAACCAGAGCTTTGATGGGAGTTTGCTTCCAGTCCCACCCATCACTGTGATAGCATCCTTCTATGCACTGCTGGACCCACTCAGCACACTTCTCCCCCTCCCTTCCCAGAGCAGAGCATTAATGCCTCTGTTCCTCTCCTTCCTTAAACACCCCTGTTAATTCCTGCTCTATTCCTGCTCTGTCTCCACTGCCCCTCCCTTGAAGCTCTCTTGCACAGCATTTTGCTCCTTCCCTGGAATTGGCATGTTTTAATTAAACTTTATAATTTTATAATTATTCATGAGTTTGTTTAATATCTTTCTCCCTTTATATCCTCACCAAGGGAAGGAACAATGTTGATTTTCCCACCGTCTAGGCACAGTATTTAGCAACCTTCCTCAGGCTAGTCACACACATCCACATGGACGAGTAAATTTAGCATAATTTTACTGCTAGTGTTTGGTGGGGAGCCACAAATCAGTAAAAACGTGCATGGCAGAAAGCCACTAATCTGGGATATACAGTGTAAATCCAAACATTAGAATTAAACATATCTCTATGTCATTTTTCTCTATGTCGTGACTTATAAAAAGTTTATACCCATTACGAGCAAATGGCCCTTGAAATCTGTAACTGGCAGGTCAGGGAACCAATCCTACAACAGGAACATAGGTGTAAGAAGGACAGCACAGATTCGGTACCAGCAGACTGCTGTCTGGAGGCAATGCCAGAAGGTGAACTGGAAACTTCCGACGGTCCATGTGCACACTCCTCTTGCCTCCTGTCTCTCAATTTAAGAAGGTCAACCTTAGAAGTATTCATGTGGGGGCAGCGTTAATGAAAGGGAAATTATTAATACAACACCTGGGCCAGATTCTGCATAGATATGCCAAGTGTGACCTTCAGGCTTGAATTCATTTCAGAAACTCAGCCCAAAGGAATTGATGTGGTAAAAGAAAAACTTCATCAAGTACTTGGCTTCATAAATATGTCCTTCCCAGTATCTCTAAGCACCTTCAACTCTCCATCATCACTCTATGGAAAAGTGTGCTTCTCAGAAGCCCTGATAAAATGCCTGTGGTGCTCAGTAGGGATTATATTAACAAATTATGCTCCATCACATCTTGTCGGGAAACACGTATTGAATGCTAGTGAAGGACAGTGTTGCATAAGATGCTGGGGTAGCTCAGTGTAAATGTAGAAGCTTTGTGACTACCATGGTTGCATGGAGGAGGCCCGGATTAATTCTTAGGAGAAAGGTGAGAGAAGGAAATGATCCTTAACTGGGGTAGTTAGCGGTTGCTCAGAAAAACACCAAGCACCATGAATCCAAAGGAAGATGGCAGAAGAAAGACAGGGGAGGAAAGATGGTGGATATAGAGAAACTGTGTAAGCAACACAACTGTGTCCTGGGTGACTAAGCAACTCCATCTCACTAAAACAAAAAGAACCACACCATGCTTCTTACAACTGAGCTCTGAACAGTCCCACCTAGGAATTTTAGTCACAGCAATTTTAGTAGGAAGGAGCTGTTCCCTGAAAGCCAGAGCTCTCACACTCCTAGTAGCTACGGATATATGAACTCAATATTCTTCCTCTCCCCCTGGATTCCAACTCCTAACTACCCTCCCCTTTTACTTTGAAAATATCATTGTTTCCAGCTCCTACCACAAGGGAGCGTCACTGTACATCTCTCCTTGTTTTCATAAAGGGGTCTAAAGTCAGTGCCAGGTGTAAGAGAACTTGAAATAGGAAAATGCACTTGGCCTGGCAGGCAGCCACTTCCCATGTAGAGAAGGATAATACCACAGAGTAAGCCTGGCTTGAATTCCCTTCGCATTCTTCTGAGAGAACAGCATGCGATATTAAGTGTGTAGCCACTAGCTAGATAAATGATAGGATACATTAGTCTTGCAAAAAGAATTTTTTAAATAAAAGATTAGGTAAATAATATCTCCAAGGGGGGGCAACGAGCACAGTGACTATTCAGAGCTTCTCTATCCACTGAAATTCCAGCAATTGTGTGTATGCACTTGAATGCTATGACATTCGTGTGATCAGAGGACAACTTGCAGTCCTGGGCTTGCTCCTTTCACTGTGTGAGTTTGAGAGATCGATTCGAGTCATCAGGCTCATCAGCAGGTGCTTTACCCACCGTGCCCTCTCACTGCCTCCCATCCATATTCCTTACGGCTCTTCTGACTCTTCCTTGCGTGATACTTTTTCTTTTTGACAATCATTTATTTCTAATGATGTGCTCAGAGCAGATGCTCTTTGACCCTGAGATCCATTTCATCTGCTTTTATAATACAGAGCCCCCAAGAGGACTGTACTGGTGGAATGGGGGGGGGAGGGGGGTAGTGATCTTCTCAGACCCTTCCTGTACCTCCCAGAAAGGTTTTCCATGACCACCCTCTGTAGGATCTCTCACAGTCCATCTCCACACTCTATCTTCTTGCACTAGGCTCTGACATCTACTACCTCACATAGCCTGTTTATTCCTCACACATGCTTACTTTTGTCACAGTGCACAAAGAGGATGTTCTTTGTTGCTAATATAGTCTCTGTCTTGAATACTCTATCTCAAGTGTTCCTGATGTTCAGTAATCATGACCTAATGAATAAGCATCCACACATATTGCCGACTTTCAATATGGCTGAGAGAAACCATTTCTAGGCCACAGCACAGTATATAAAATCCTAAATCACAAAAGCTGAAAATGGTCCCTTCCATTTGTACAGAGAGATAGACTACAAAGATTACTCATTTAGGGTTAAAGTTAACATTTTTACCCTGCACAATTTGTCTGCATTCTTATGTTCAAATAATCCTAAACTAAGGATAAAATCTTAAGTTTGCATTAAATCTAGGGCAATATTCAAAGCAAATCGATGAAGCCAAAGGATAGACCAGCCACAAAAGGAGAGCAATACAAATGTGGTCTACTTTTATTTTATTTTTTTAATCCTTTATATCTTGCACATTGTGTATCTTGGTCTCATTCATTTCCATCCTTGTGTATCTGCCCTCTGCCCTCCCCCCCACCTCACCACGTGCCAAATAAAATTTAAGAGAAAAAGAAAAAAAAGATTAAAAAAATAAAAAAAGGCTTGTCATGGAAGCTGTAGTGTGACACCGTGAGACACGCAATAAACCCCTTTGTCCATATATCATTACCTGCAAGTGTTTGTTGCAAAAAGTCATTGGTTTGGTTCGAGGCCTCTGGTTTTTGCTATACTATCAATGCTGGGCCCTCACTGGGACTGTTTTTGGTTAGTTATCCTGCTATTGCCCTGTGTCATGGGGATCCTGAGGCTTTGGGTTCATAGGACCAGTACCTTCACAGGATCCATCAGATCATAGATGAGGTGGATATGATCTGTTGTGTGGGGCATGGGCAGGAAAAAGACGCCCCCATTAGCACCCAAGGCATGTGGGAAAGCTGTCTCTGAGCTCAGACTGGCTGAAGAGCTGCTCCTGCTCATCACCAGCTGTAGCACTTGGGAGAGTACTCTACTTCTTTTAAAAGATTGCTCTAAAATTAAAATCTGGCTCATTTCTTCTGGTTAATAGTAAACAATGTGATTTCCAAGACATGTGACATTACAAACAAACAGAAAAACAAAGAGGTCACCGACTTTGGCTGTCTGCTTCCTAGTGGACATCCTCTGGTAGATTACCAAACACTTCCCTCAGAAACTTCTGACCAGTTCAGAAGAGTGGGGTGAGAGTCCACTAAATCCCAATCTTGTGGGGTTGTTCCTTAACTACCTACCTTTGAAAGCTGAACCATAGTCCCGGGTCTGAACCTACAGTGTTGAGAAAGGGATCGACAGAAATTGTCATATCCACAAACTTCTCACTAGGAAACCTCATGTCTATCCTGGAGCTTATGAACCACACTAACTCTCATAGCTAAATTTATATACAAATAAACAATGAAGGGCCCATTTTTTTCTTATGATTTCTATGTGTAAAGAAAAATCACCTGTATTCCATAAAACAGGATGTTTTCTCACTGAGTAGGCTTGCCTTGTGTGCAGGATGGAATTTAGACATATCTAGGAAACCAGAACTTGAACCTGGATTACATTAGGAAATATGAGACCAAGTACTTTCTTCCAATGAACCTATTTCTCCATCTACAAAGTAGAGACATCAAAACGATCACCCTTACACAGCTGCTTATACTTGAAGTGCTTTGCTATTGGTTAAGGGTACTTCAGATACAAGCTGTTTTTAGTCTGGTGTCTCTGGAGTTCTATTTTTTGTCATAAGAATAAGATCTAGTCCACTCTAGGGTCTCACAATAATCTTTCAATGAGTCTCAGGAGCACTGATTCTTCTAAATTCGTGTAGTAAGAGTTCTCCTACTTAGGAATGCCTAATTGTTTATTTTTTTTTATAAAATATAGTTTTGAAAGCATATTGGCATATATCAAATTTACATACTCTATTTATCCACATGTGTTAATTGAATACTTACCTCATAGAAGTATGGCATCATGCTAAGAAATCCAAGAAGTATAAAAAGATGCAAATATGTTCCCCATCACAGGAGACATACATATTCAGTCATTTAGTACAAGTGAATTAAGCATTGCAAGGGACTATGTAGTCATGGGTACAAAGAGAGTCTAAAGTAGGGAAATGCATAAATGGCAGAGAAAGTTAGGGGGAAACTCTATAAATGGGACCATAACACTATGAATAGCATTGACCACAGAGTGGTCAATAACTTCCTTAGAACAAGTAACACAGCAATTTCTTCAAGTGAACAGTCAGTGTATTTTTACAATGACACAAACAAAATATCTCCAAAAATAGATTCTCTCTGCCACTGACTTCACTAAGGCTTCTGGGACTCCCTGGGATCGGGTGTTGTACAGCTGGGATGGTTTAAATACAGAACTGAAATTGTGCAAGGTACCCACCTGAGATACACAATTCACTATAGACAGCCCTTTCCAATCAGCCGAGAGGAAAGGTCGATAGCTTTTCAGCTCCACAGCAGACAGGAGATTAAAAAGTATTTGCTTTGCTCTTAGCCAGCTTTTCCTGTCTACCCAATAGATGTATACATTTCATCATGTTCTGTATATATACATTTCTGAGCACATAGTTGCTCAGTGGCAGCAGGGTGTCATGGGGAACTTTAAAGTACAACATTTAAAATCCCTAACAGTGATCACCAGGTAGCTTGGTCCCACTCTCCACCACTTATAGTTCTTAATTTTATGAATCTGCACTAGTTATGCAAAGCAATGTGTTTTATTATGGCATTCCTGTAATATAATATATAAAATATAATATATTTTTATTACATTTATCCCTCTCCTTGACATTTTTAACACCCATATATACACACACACAAATACTGGAAATATGTCAAAGAGGCAATATGTAAAACTTTTGCAAAAGAATCATGATGCCCTGAAGGATAGAGATCAACACTGGAGTACTTTGAGTTCACACAGCAAGTGGCTATCCTGGTTTCCAAGGAGACACTTTCGGTAGGTAATGTCCACCTCTACTCACTACGCACACTCATTATTTGAGTGGAAGCAACAGGCAAGAACCAATCTTATTCTTTTAAGATGGCAAGAAAGAAATTCGGGAACTTGGAAACTTATGGCAGCCACATTTATATTTTGAGGAAACACCATTCTGTAGTAGCAGAATGGCAGGAAACAGATGTTTAGGGAAAACAGAAATTTAATATGGAAAAAATGCTAATTACCCTGTTCCACCCATAGCTAGTAAAAAAGGAGTAACACTCAGAACAGGAAGTTGAACTCAGAAGTGAAATCAAATGCAGGGGAAACAGAACCCAAAGCTCCGTGGTTCGACCACATGGTGTTTACTGAAGGGTGTTTAAAGTTAATATGAGGAAATAAATAACAAATTATATATATTTCAGATCTTGATTGTGTGTCTCTTACCAGTGATTTGTAGCTATTAGACAATAATTCTATCACTAGTAATTCTACAATAAAGTCATCAGTACCGACAAATATATTTTTTTCTGAATTTGAAAGACTATAGCCTCAATCAAGATTTCCCTTCAATACCAGTTATAATCAAGGCACATAGTTTTAAGCTTGTACATTATTATCTGACTGTGAATCATGAAGGAAATCACAGCGTGTGAAATAGCTGATTATTGTTCCCAGTTTCAGACATTATCCTATGCAAAATTCAAAACTATATACAACACTCCTCAAAACGTCAGAGTTCAGTCAGTGAGTGGGAAGGAGAATAGGCTTCTTTCTGTACTGCCAAAACAGTACCACAGAATAAATGCATTTTTGCTTCATAAAAGGGCAGTTCTCTTATATTACTGACTCTCTTACTTGTAACATTTTGCATACACAGATTTCTACTTATATATTCCAAAATTCTAAGGAGTAACCAAGTAACCATAATTAAAAATAACAATGATAAGCCAGAAGTCAGATCCTAAATATAGGCCAGAGTCACGAAAAGAGTCCCTTAGATTTGTAGCCTTTAGTCTCCACACTAGATGAATAACATGCAAATATTAACAATGTCCACAAAAAATCATTAAAAATAGATAAAAATGCATCCCATGTCAGGAAAAAAAAACCTGTTTGATATGATTTTGTGCTAAAATGTCAGCAAACAGGTAATACAGTTTGGAGGGAATTTTATCTGGAGATGCATGTAATTTGAAGATGTGCAGGTGCTTCTGCACGGATTCCAATAGCTCTGTTTAGTTTTGTGGGTAGATATGGAGACTGTAGAGAGGATGTCCAGTAGGGACTGAGCAGCTTCTTTCCAGCCCTCCTTCTTTGCCTCCAGTCTGTCTTCCTGACCAGCTTTCATACCTCATAAGACTGTCAGAGTTTGGTTCTCTGTTATGGGGAAATGATGGCACAAGATTTTGTGAAGATAAGAATGCATTCCAAAAAAAATTTCATGCACTTCTGATCTGCACGGCATGGCACAGGAGAAGGAAATGAAACATGCTAACTCCATCACTTACCTGCTTCATGGATTCTACTCCTCACAAAAACTCAGGAGTGACACTGATTTGACTGGACAAAAGCCCAATTTTAACTGATGGACATTAATATTTTGTTACTGTCCTTTCACAGATAATGCATTTACTAATTCTGTTCACCTAACCTTATATGTATAACGTGTATTTTTGTATTCTTTGGAAATTTTATATATGTGTACAGTATTTTATAATGATATGCACCCCTCTATGCCCCCAGCTGCTCATTGCCACCTCAGGACCCTACAGCCTGTCTCTTTCTCATCTTCACATCCTCTTAATTTTTGACAACCTACCCAGTCCAATCACTGCTATCCATTTGTGCATGAGTATGGGACCAGCAGCCATAGCCTCACCAAAAAGTGATTCTCTCTTCCACAATAGCCAACAGCTACCACTAGCTCCTCGGGCAGTTGTGAAATTACAATCAAACACAACATAAGAAAGATAAGCTATTTGAACATTTAACCATCTTTCCTGCTTGGCTGTCCCTCTGCTCTATAATAAAAACTGCCCACCACCATTTGCTTTGTGAACACCAATCCAAGAGTCTCTTGGACCTACTGTAAGAAAAAAAAAAATTGAAAATCAGTTTTAGGAAAGCAATGTTTTCAGCTGCTGTAATCATTCTAATTACTTTAGAATGCCCTCCCCCCTTGCCCTCTAGGGCCCTTTTGCCTTCAAATCAGCTACAGAAATAAAGTAATTTAACACAGTAAAAAGCTTATTAACACATGATGCAGTTCAGTGGCATGAGAAGCTGCTGGGGAGAAAATCAGAAGTCCCATCCCCCACAGAAAAGGTAGTTCTGAGTGTTTCAAATCAAAGAACCCACACCTTGGAACGATTAACTCAGCAAAATGTGGAAAAGGTGTGGATGTGTGCTCTGCCTGCAGAGAAATCTCAGCTCTGTGAGATGAACGAATAGTAGCTTAACTTTCTCAACTTGACCAGCTAGTTTGTAGCTAAAATGGCAGTTTTTAAATTCCCATCTCTCATTGAAGAATGTTCTCAGACTTTAAGCAGGTTTTATCTGGTTTGATTGTTGTTGTTTGGTTTTTGTTTGTCTATTTATTTGTTTTTGTTTCATTTTGTTTTTCAGACACCAGAGGAGCTGACATGGCTGTCCATCTGTAACAAGGGAATATGAACACCACTGCTTATCCACAAAGGGAACAATAAGGACAGGGGAGGCATGTGTGATGCCAACGTCATCGTCTCAGAGAATAAGAAAAGCAACCTGAACCTTGTACTAGAGGTCACTGTGTACTCCAAGTAGAAAAGCAACCTGCAGCAGACAGCATGAGAGGCATGCAGAAGCAGCACAAGGCAGGGTGAGAGCTGAGTGGAGGCTTCCTGCTGCAGTCCTACGCTCCTGAGGCAAGCAGAGTGCACGGCGACTAACTGCTTGAATACCCCGAAAGAAGTTAAGCAGGTATAAGGCCCAAGAACAACCACCAATGCACATACAATATACCCTAGGTTGCTTTGAATATGCAGTTTCCCCGCAAGAGCAAACATCCTTTCATTCATTTGTCATTTGGCTTTTAATTTTGTTAGCAAAAAAAAAAAAAAAACCTACAGTAAAAATTAAAGCATTACTATAAATAAAGTGGAGGATATCCATTCTACAGTCACAAGCCCAGAGAGGAGCTGTAACAAGGAGGACACAAGTGGATGCATAGTTTTCCCTGGGAAGAAGAAGAGAGGAGATCTCCTGGATAGACTGAGAGCAGGTGGTGATGGGAACATGAGTAACTGGGTTGTGTGTGGGGAGCAGGGGGAATGGAGAGAACGAGTAATGAAAGAGATGTCTTGATATGGTAGGTATTTGGGGATCAGTTAGAAACCTTGTTCAAGGGGAACTCCCAAAATCTACAAGGATGACCCCAGATTAGACTCTTATAGTAGACAGGTTTCCTGAACTGCCCTTCTCCTGTCATCAGATTGGTAACTCCCCCAACTGTCATCAGAAGCCTTCGTCCATTAACTGTTGGAAGCAGATGCAGAGATTAACAACCAAGCACTGGGTTGAGCTCAGAAATGCGGTTGAAGAGAGGGAGGAAGGATTGTATGTGCCAGGCGTCTAAAGGTCATCACAAGGGAACCCACAGAAACAGCCAGCCCTGGCCCAGAGCCTGGACCAACAGCTAAGAAGCTTGCATGTAGATTCTCTACATGTGTGTGTGACAATAGTGTAGCCTGGTCTACTTGTGGAACTCCTAGCAGTGGGAGCACAGTCTTTTCCTAAAGCTATGGTTAACATCTGGGAACCTATTCCTCATACTAGATTGCCTTGCCTCGCCTTAATGCAAGGGGGAGAAGCTTAGATCTATCTCAACTTTATATGCCATGCTTTGTTGACACCCATGGGAGACATGCCCCTTTCTAAAAAGAAACAGAGCAGTAGTGGATGGGTGGATATGGTCAGGGACAAACATAAGAGAAAAAATATTAAAACTAATAATTACAGAATACCACAAATATTCTTAACGGACTCCTTGCTCCTGATCTGCCATGGAAATGCCTATAAGGACAGTTTCTATACCCTTCTTCAGCAATATACACTATTTTCTCACAGCCCTAGTAGTTGTAGAGCTTCATCTTGTCACAATTATAAACCCATCCCAAGGCAATCTATCTTCTCTCAGACCATGAAGTATGTCTGTTTACTACTCCCATCTTCAAAGTCCAAACTAACGTGTATACTGTATATGCATCTTTCTGATATCTGTAGATCATCTTTTGGCATCATTAGAATCATGTGGATATTTTGAAGACAAGACAACTATAATAATGGGAAACCAGAATAAGCAGAAGATAAGGGAGACCCGAGTATCAGTGAAATGAAATTATCTGCCTCAAACATCTCATGATAGGCAGCATCTATTTTTGAACACAATTGTTTCAAAGACAAGAAATTCTTTGTAAATCCCAAACATCAATGTTTTAGTGTCCACCCTCCCCCCCCCCATAGTGATGAATGAATATTTGCTCCAAAGCAAAAGCATCTAACAGAAAGCTCACAATTAATACAGTAAAATCCCTTGCATGGAAGTTTACCTCTCCTAAAACAGGTATTAGTAGAAGATCAATGTGTTGTACAAAGTCATTTAAGACAAAGCAATCATCTGTCTGTGTGCAATGAGGCAGAGAAAACAGACCAAATACTACCTTGTTCCAATACAATCTGTGTCTGGTAAGTTAGCTATTCACTTGCATAATTTAAAATCCAAGTCTATTCTTCTGCCTTGATACTGGTTAACCTTATAAAGCTAACCCCCTATTGGTGGAACATGAGCAACAATTTAAGTGAACTTAAACAAAGTGACTCAAATGACATAAGAAAATCTTAACAGAAATAATAATCAAAATATGTATTTAAAGACCTGCAGGTTGTCTTTACCACACACACACACACACACACACACAAGACTAAGTAATTGCTTTGACTGTGGCAAGATATCAGTAAAGGGAATACAATGGTACCAGTATATATCTTTAGAAGAAAAAAAAAGAAAACTAAAATAGTTTTGCATTTTAAACCACTTATCATGATCTGTCAAAGCTAAGAACTATTGTTTATTTATTTACTAGATACTCAACAGTAGATGACTTATCCATATACCTGTCAGTCTTGTTCTCTCCCATGTTGGGAGTCCCTTCTTTTCTCCCATCACTTTGCGCCACAGATCGGCCCTATACCTCTACACATACCTCCCATCCCATCCACATGGCTAGCTGTGTTCCTTCATTCCTTCACCTGGAAAAAGAGAGAACAAAGAGGGAAGTCCATACTCTTAGACAAGCATGGAAGCATCTTTAACACCACATGCCACCCATGGAAACTTGAACCAATGGTGGACATTGAAGGTTTTATTTCATTTGGAACTCTGGTCCTGGAGATTGAATTCAAGACCACACAAATGCTAAGGATGTGTTGTAGCAACTAATCTGCACCAGAAGCTCAAAAATTTTCTTTTTCCATATTATCATCATATTTTTTATATTAGCACCTCCAACAGGCTGAAGTCATATACGTACTATATATAAAATGATACACATAAGCGGTTTTATTCTCTACTCGTGCCAGAAAAAGTCACAGAAAAAGAAAGTTTAAGATTTAAAAAAAAAAAAAAAACCAGAAATAATTGCTCTGATAATCGTACAATAAACTAGCACCATGGAAGGAGGGCATGGGTCAGAGATGTTTTGCTGCTGTTATTCCCTTTCTTAGGTGTCCATCCATTCCTGAGTCTGGGAGTACAGTGAACATCTGATGAAATGTGTATCACAACAGCCTGCAGAAGACTCATCTCCGGGGTTTGCTTCTTGGCAGTATGAATGCATGGCCTGATATTAGCGACCTTATAAGAAGGCCAAGTTGAGAGAGAACTTTCCATCCTTCACTTCAGTTTTCAGAGTATTAACTATGTAGAGTAGGTTGAGTGAATTTGGAGAAGAAAGGATTAAGTGAAGGATAATCTTATTATTTTAGGGATATAATTCTGTCCCCCCAAATGTAAGTTATTTATTGATTTACTTATTCATTTACTAATTTTTTTTAGGGCCTTGTGTAACCTTGAGCTACCTATGTAGCTTTGGGTTGCATTTCACCCCTGGTCCTTCTGCCTCAACTTTACTTGAATAAGTAATAACAGTACAGTGTGCACTACGACACTTGGCTCTGAATTGTCTTATCTGTATAATATAAATACTGTTAGGAAATATCAATACTGATTGTAATTACTGTGTTCTTTTTTAAATAAGATCTGTTAGGACTAGCAAGCTTCCATGCTTGAAACAAATGAGCACTAGCTAAACATCAGTTGCTTGCTTATATGGGACATAAATTCATCGGTTTCTTAGTCTTTGCTGTTCTTATTTCTGGATACCCAGACATTTACTCCTGTATGTTTTGACCAGGACCTGCATTAATACTTAATTTTGAGAATTTTGTATTGTAATAATCAAATAAACTTAAGAATTTTTTAAGTGCAGTGTGTGCTCTCTCTCTTGAACAGAAAATAATTTTATAAAGAATGGCCAAGTTTGAAAGGTGAATTGAACTCCTTTATAACACAGATTAGCTCATGAAACTCAGCAGCCTGGTTCTTTCCTGGAATCCAGAAAGTCACATTCTGCTAGAAGAGTTGTGGTTGCAATGTTTAGGTTGTAGGCATCGATCCTCAACACAACAGTGTTAACAGGTAGGATCTTCAAAACTAAGTTAAGTCATAAGAGCTCTGCCTTCACAAATAGCATCAACAAAGCTGAAGAGATGGCTTAGCTATTAAGAATGCTGATTGCTCTTACAGAGGACCTGAGTTAAATTCCTAGAACCCACTTCAGGTAGCTTAAAAAACCTGTAACTCCAGATCCAGGGGACCAAATATCTTCTTCTGTCATCCATAGGTATATACACACACAATAGGGCAGACACTACACATAGACTTGCGAAGAAGAAAAACAACATTTTTATTTTTAAAATAAAATGTGTTAATAGTGTTATTATAAAGATGAGCCTTTTAGCACAAAAATAGGATCTTGAGCAAAAATGGGATTAGCTTACTATCGTTATCTCAGTCTATCAAGCCCATCTGATTTTGGGTCATGGAATGATGATACAAAGCAAACCATTGGCAGATACTGGCATATCAATAATAAATCCCCTCCTCCTCCAGAACTGTGAGAAATTAGTTTATTTTCCTTCATAAATTACTCATTGTGGCATTATGTTGTACTAGCACTAAATGGATAAAGACAGGAGGAGGTCTTGTCAAATTATTTTCACAGCAAAGTTCATCTCCCACTAGAAAATATTACCAGACCAGCTACTAAGATTTCAATAGCTTACCCACTTCATTACATATGTATCACCTGTGTGTCTTTCTGATAAATATTGTACCTTCTGTAATACAATCTGAAACAAATGCTTTTGGAAATATGTGCCTGACAGGAGTTAGGTATGAACCAGTAGGAGGCTAAGCACTGAGAGAGGTTAAGAATATATAATGAAAAGCAAAACAAAACATGGAAAAACAAAAATGAGTCAAAATGAGGAAGACTTAGATTTTTTTTAAGAAGGCTTTGATTTGGCAATTCTAACAAATATTCCTAGAGACTTACCTCTCCATTCTCAGAAATAAATACTGAGACA
Source organism: Phyllotis vaccarum (assembly GCA_033318265.1). NCBI lineage: Eukaryota > Metazoa > Chordata > Mammalia > Rodentia > Cricetidae > Phyllotis > Phyllotis vaccarum. The sequence goes on from JARWLC010000009.1 coordinate 46,491,182, forward strand.
AATGTCCATGCCATACAAAAGAAACACACAAATACAAGTGTTGGGATAAGAAGGACTCTTTTCTTACTCAACAGCAATTTCTACTGTTAAAGCCTTACAGGTACTAGATCCCATCCATCTGACATTCCTACCATCACCTGGGATATTGTCTTCTCTGACAAGGTCAATACATTCTTGGCATCCATGCCACAGCTCATCAGAAAGGAAAAAGAGGGGAAGCTCGGATCAAGCCCTCTTCATTTAAGTAGATGACTTTAAAAAACAAAACTTACATGATTATACTTCATAGAGAAGACCTAGGTCACATTCTGCATTTACCTGCTGGACTTTGTGACTTCCCAACTACATGACAGTAAGTAAGCTTCAGGGATTCAGGTCAGTTTCTGTTATAGTTGTAAAGGTAGAAATATATGATTAGAAATCTGTCTAGAGAATCAGAAGGTAAGAGATAGTAGGAGTTATGAGTTTTCTGGCATTTCTACTAGCCAAAGATTTATGACCATGTTTCTCTATATCTCCTCAAACAGGTAGGAGCCCTGTGGAGCCACAAACTGGAAGAGAATGAGTCATTTTCTACTGGATAGTACAATGTGACAGCTTCCACAGGACAATAGCTGGCCTGCTTTCATATGGTCAACCTCTTCTCCAGGGACAAGCAAGCAGCAGCATAACTGTCGTAAAATGTGTCACAACAAATATGGTTATGCTGTGGAATGTACATAAGGCGGTTTGGCCTTAGAAACAGTGAAAGTCCCTAAATAGATTCATGTTTCGTTGATTGGTTTGTTTTCTAGTGTTGTTGGATAGAAAAGAAGAATGCAGAGCCTAGGAAATCTGTCTCCCTAAACTGCCATGAGAAGCACATCACAGCAAAGAGCATAGAAATCAGGGAAGAAAAGCTACAGGGACACCAACCACATCTACCGAGCACCATGTAACACCACTTAGGGATCTATTGTTCCACATGGCTCTACTTTCCCTTTTATCAAAAACTTCACCTCCACTAGGAAGAAACAAAAACTAAATTACTAGTGTGAAATCTCATTCTAGAAAAAAACATATATGAAATTCTGGAAAAACCTGAGCTATGTTTCCTTCCTCTTGCCATTTAACCCACAATACTACCTACAGGAGAAGATGCTTTATAATTGTGAATCTTCCCACCATTTCAAATACTCACTGCCCCTCTCAATTTCTCCCTGAACAGGCAAGAAATTGCTCTTCAGAGATGGAGACTGCCTCATAATCCCCATATCTCAGGGACTACAGAGGCTTTATCAAATATGGCATATTGTCATCCATGCCAACCAGTGAGTGGTACAAGATCCTCACCAAGATTACATCCAATTTTAGTCACTTCTTACTGGAAATGTAATATTTTGTTTCTGTAATATTTATCACATGGAGAATAAATAATCCCCCAAAGTATTCTCAATCTACATGAAACATGTGGATACATTGTCATATCCAACACAAAGGACTTTGCAAAAATGGCTAGCTAATGGATTTGGATTTATCCTTATAATCCCTAATGCAACCATAAGGACTTTTATATGGAGGCAACATCAACAAGGGGGATTGTGATAAGCTGTGTGGTCCGTCTAGTCACTGTTGTATCTCTGAAAAGAGACGAAGGTGTGATGCTGAAGAAGTAATGAGAGCTACATCCTGATCTAAGAGCACAGAGGGTGGAAGTGGGGGAGAATGGGCCTGCTGTGAACTTTGGAAACCTTAAAGACCACCATCCAAGATACCCTTTCTCCAACAAGGACACACTTCATAATCCTTTCAAAGAATTCCACTCTCTGATCACTAAGCAATCAAATATATGAACCCATGGAGGCCATTCTTATTCCAACCACCACATGTACTAAAACAGAAATTAAGTTAGATTGTCCAGGATAAAGGCTTCTGAATGAAGTCTAGAAACTGGAGAAAGCAAGGAAATGGTTCTCTTTCTGAGCCTCCCTGAGAAACCGGCTTTGATTGTATCTCCTTAATACTCACTTCCGACTTGTTGCTGCTAGAATAAAACCTGTATTGCTTTAAACTACTAAGTTTGTAATTAATATATATAGCAGCAGGGGTAAAGACATATATCTTAGCCAGTGTCAATGAGAGACTATGGACTCACAAATGTATCAAATTATCAAATATAAACCAACAGTAAGGCTTGATTTGTCATTTTTTTAAATGCTTAAGCTAACGCCATAGTTATGAACTTTTCCTAAGGATCTTTACCCACTATGGTTTCAGTCACCATTCTGAGGAGTTAAACTATCAACATTATCAAGATCAAACTTAGTTTCTTGGTTGTGGACAATGTCCTCTTAAACAATACGTAGCAGAGGCTATGCAGGAATGGACACAAGATCTCAAACAGTACAAGAGAAAGCAACCTGATCTGGTTAGGTTTTGTCAGCCTGGCATGCACCTTTTAATTGAAGAATATGTCTAACAGATTGGCCTGTAGGCAAGTCTGTATAGCATTTTCTTGATTAATGACTTGAGAGGACCCAGCTCACTGTGGATAGTGCCACCCTGGGTAGGTGGTTATGAGCTATACACAAAAACAGGCAGAACAAACCATGGAGAATAAGCTAGTAAGCGGCAATCTTCCATGGTCTCTGCAACCAGGATCCTGCCTTGAGACCCCCACCCACCTGCCACCCCCCAACTTCCCTTCATGGTGGACCATAACTGATGAGATGAAATAAACTCTTTTTTCTCTAGGGGCTTCTGGTTAGAAAATGGAAAGCTAACCAGAACACCCCAAACACATCAGGTGATTATTTCTGGATGTTGAGATCATAGAATGGCCTATATTCCCTTAAAAGCTTTAAAAAAATATCTTTCTCTTTTTATAACAAGTATTTGTCATTTAATGATTAGAAAAATAAATGGCTCTTTTTTTTTTTTAATTTCTAGCAAAATGAGATTTCATTTGCCTATAGAGAGTTAAGCGAGCCTGTTACTTCCTAGGTGTGCTGGACATGCCTCTTGTGTCTTGTACAACCATATTCAAGTCCCCATTGCTGCCTGACTCCTCACTAGTCTAATTCAAGAAGCACCAAGGCAAACCATAGATCTAACACATGAGCCTCTGTTCTCCGCAGCCCAGTTCTGCTTCCTGTTTTCTTCCTATTTTGGCTAATGACACTATCCAGCTGCCTAAGCCAGAATGTTGGGGTTGTTTTTAACTTCTTTGCACCCCACATTACATCATTCACCAAAGTCTTTCATTCCGTGTCCTCAATTTCTCTCCAATCTACGCCTGTCTTCAGTGGCACTTACTGGGGAATGTAGACAAGGTTTGATCATTTCTCTTCAGCCTATTTTAATCCTTTCCTAAATTGGCTCTGTAGAGAATTTGCCCAGTTAAGCTCTTCAAAGTGAAAAATGAACTCTCACCTCAGTTTTCCCAGTCTCTTCCTGCTGGGCCACGAGTCTGTAAAGTGCTTGGCTCAGGGTTTCACGATCGAGTTCCCCTAGGCTTCCAGCTTCATTTTTCATACAGGACTCTGGCTGCACATCTTGGATTCAGTTGACATAAGACAGAGTTCCTCCCATGCCTTTGCCCGCATGATTTCCCTGTCCCACTTGCCTACTTTGCCTACTTAATGACATGATTCATATGTTACCTTCCCTGTAGGACTGGACTGAGGTAGGCTTCTTCCCTCAACTCCCTTCTAATGCATGTGCGTTGTACTAAAGTGGAGCATTCATTACCAGACTATACCAAAGTGCATGTAGAGTCCATAGCTCTAGCCTTGGCCATGCAATAACCTCCCCAGTAAAAGTGCTGTGATGTTAACATGGACTGTCATTTTGGCTGGATTCGGAATCACTCAAGGGACCCTCACCGCCACACCTTCCCTACCTTCCCCACCTTCAAACTATGAGACAAAATATAGGCAGATTTTCCTCCCTGAGCCACCTTTGTCAGGCATTTTGTCACAACAGGAGAGCATAACCAATATATCTGTGTCTTGTATTTTTATGTCTTCAGCATATAGTGACTGGTACAGAGACACATTTCATAAACCACTGCTGAATAAATTAAGAAAACAATGACTATTTAACTTTTATTAAGGTTTATTCTACAACATGGATAATGTGCATTCTACAACTTAATCCTTCCCCAAATACTTAGGTCGGCAATACTATCAATCACGTGTAGTAAGAGGTTTCTGGCCCGAACTTTCAGGCCTATCCTCAAGGTTTAGACCCGCAGACACGCAGACCTGCAGAGACACACAGATTCTTGCAATAGTTTTAGGCTGATCGGCCTAAGGCCCAGGCATATAACTTGCTAACTCTTTACCCTTCATCTAACCCATGACTCTTATCCTGTTCAGCATGGGGCTCGGTATCTTATCTTAGAGCAGCATAGTTGTCCTCTGTTTCTTCTGGCTTCTCTCTGGCATTCTCTTCTGTTCTGACTGTTCTTAGAATCTTCTTAGTCTGGTAGCCCCACCCACACTTCCTGTCTGCCTTTGGCCAATCACTGCTTTTAATTAAACCAGTGGGTGGGACAATTATTTATAATGGAACAACACAATCCCCAACAATCACGTTTCATAGATAAGAAAACTAAAGCAGAGACATGTAAAATACATTTCCCAAATCTGCCCCTCTAGAAATTGCATGTCAATGTAGTTTACCCACCAAATGAATGAATGCATGGATGAATGAGAAATTTGCCCACCCTTTTATATGTTCAACACATAAAGCTGTGTGATAATCTTTAAGGTGTCAATGAGACAGATAGATCAGTCTCCTGTTCTTTATCCCTCGTTGCTTCGATAATGGAGTAAGAAAGTGAGAAGGGGTGCAATCAAACAGAGCTCAAGGTGATAGCCAATGAGGAGAGGCAAGGGACATCTCTGAGTTTCTAAGCATGGTGCAAGCTGTAACTCTCACCTCAATGTTGTCCCATATGCAGCACACCAGAAGAAAGGAAATGTGTTTTAATAAATATTTCTTAACTCTAAAGTAAGAACTATCCTCTGCTTGGTGACAAAGAATGGGCAATTTTCAGTTGCTATGCTTGTTGTAGTCTAGGGGAAAAGGGACTTTACAGATAGAGGTACCAGGAAGTAGTTACTCATTCTACCAGAAAGAAAGCAAGCCTGGGACAGCATCACCAAGGGAAGGTCTCATGATGACTTAGTGTTTTACTCCAAACCCCAAATAGTCTTAAACCACATGCCTCTAAGTCACAGTAAAAATACCTGAATAAGGATAATGTCTGTTATCCCATACCACAAAATCATTTATTAAGAATGAGGTTTGCAGGTGCCGAGAGAACCCTCATATACCATGTTCTGGAAAAATGAGATTTTTTTAATCCAGTAATATCTCACCAACTCAAGAGCACTGTGCAAGATGAGGAGAATGTGGTGGGGGAATAGCCAGGTGTGCGAGGAGTATGTCCATCATGGCTAAGGCAAAGTAAAACGGAACTTTTTACTTTAATGTGTCAAAAATGCTATTGTAATCCACAACAGGAAAACCTAGACATTTGTTAACAGGCAAGCAAAAGAGCCACAGTAACCAGCATCAGACACTTAACTCCAATAGAATCATAGGTGTTTTTTTCACACACAGTAGCCTCAAGAGGAAGTGCAATAATCTAGGATTTCATTATAGGAAGTGGATAGAGAGAGAGTTCATAGAGTAATGGAATCTTTTTATCTGTTATGTGGCAATGATATCCTTTACAGATAGTTGTTTCTGGTGTATAAGGGAGGTGATGCTATACACAAAGGAGCTGTTATGGGTGATTAGCCAGGTCGCCTCCATCTTTATTGCTGCATATACCCCCATAAATAACAAAATACTATTTGTTCTCTGAATAGGGGCCTAAGAATTCACAGAAGACGCTCTCCAGTCTAACTATTCCCACACATCAGAGGGTTCCAAGTCTCATATTTATGGAGAAGGGAAGGCAGCTATGGCTTTAGCCCAAGGAGAATTATTACAATAGGACTCTTGGATGCCACTAAGTCAAGATTCCTGGCTTATGTAGCTATAACAAAACCTGTGTCAAAATCTTTAAACAATATTGTCCTGGGGCAAAAACTCGTAATCATACCTAACTAAAGGCATCACGGGACAGTAATCTTGCCGGTCTGAACATATTCCTCACAAGTAGTTTTCTGCTACACGCAGCACAAGTTATTTTTTCAAAAGAGGACATGGAGCTGGGAATGAATGGGGAGGTGGGGGTGTTCAACTAGGAGAAGTGGGACTATGATCACAATATAATACGCATGTGTGATAGTCTGAAAGAATTAATAAATATATCATATATTTTAAATATAAATATGCAATGTGTTACGTTTTCTCACACTAGGTTGATGAAGGGAATGAGGTTCCGGCTTATTGGAACACCATATAGTTACCACAGCTTCCTGTAGTAACTTGGCTCAATCTCCAATGCAAACTCATAATAACAAAACAAAAGGCTATATGGGGATGTGCGGTATAAAAAGAAACAATATCAGAGCAGAATCAGAAGGCTGAAGATACGGCTCTTTGCTTGATATGCAAGCACCTGCTGTGTGAGCATGAAATCCTAGGTTTAGAAGTCCTAAACCTGTGTGAAAACCTGAGCTTGGAAGTATGCACAGTAATCCCAGATCTGGGAAGCCAGAGACAGAAAGATCCCCAGGTGCTTCCTGGCAAGTCATCTACCTAAATAAGTGATTTATAGATGGTAAAAGACTGTCTCAAAAAATAAGGTGGAGAAAAAAATGAGTAGGATATCATGCGTACATGAACCTATGGGCACAAGCATAATCATGTATATGTGTGCACAGATGCACACTTGCCTTCACCCACCCAACACTCATATAAAGTAGACATAATAAAGTATAATGCTTATACTTCTCTGTTTCATCTCTATTCTGTATCATACAGAACTTGGGCCTCAATCCATTATTTTACTAGATTAAATTTCTACATCCTCCAATGGAAGTCACAAGATGTGGATGGTGACCCAAGCTTCCCACTGGCCCTCTATGAGACCTTGAAGAAATAATGAAGTCTTTATATTCCAAACTTCTCATCCACAAGAGGATGAATCAAATCAGGTCTATACTAGTTAGTACTTGCTTCTGTGACTGATGTTCCCAAAAAGGTAACCATAAGTAAATAAAAAAGTAAACCACTCATTGGACCAACTGCTCACTGCTGAGACAATTTTGTAAGCCAACATCTCCATGACAGGCCATTTCTTTCTGTCTGTGTGAGTAGAGGTAGGGAAAAAAGATGTAAGTCACTCCCATGAGACACAAGTGTCTCAGACTTCTCAGTAAGGGCTTACACCTACCTGAACTCTCAGCTGCCTTACCATTACTTTCTAGTAGTCCTCATAGTTTGTTCAGAGGACCATGATCCTTCCATTTTACTCTTGTTCTGGTGTTCTCTTTGCAAGTAATCCAATAAACTAAGACACACGCTAAAGCAGGGAGTCTCTAGAGTCCCCCAAACTATGTTTCTACCTTTAGGCTCCAAATATATTATCCACTCAATATTTTCCTTCCAATGACATGATTTTACCATGCACCCACCTTAGCCCTATTGAGGAAGCGTACCCTAACATATTGATCATGCTTCCTTACAATTCATATTAAAAGCACATACCAAATATATCATCAGTGAATACGTACAGTCATTTCAAATGCATCTGCCTATGGCATGCATTTGACACACAGGGAATGCTCTGCTAGAGCCTAAATAACAAATACTTCTTATAGTCAATATTAGATTTAGATTGAATAAAAATACTTAACATTCCTTATGATACTTGCTATTTTCTTATAACAAAGTATATTTCAGAGATGTCAGGGGAATGATTGGAAAGGTTTTTAAAAAGAAAGGAAAAACACATTTTATAGGACATTAATCTGAAACTAACCTAATAGAAAGGTCCCTGAATTATGAGTGAAAGAGCATTTTTGGAGGCTTTATGCACACCTTTGAAATAATCACATAATAATAACAGAGTTAATATTTAAAAAGACTACTATGTATTAAGCATTGGCTGTATGGTGGGATTCAGAAAGCTGGCCCTGCCTCCATTCATTTGTATTCCTGCCCTTAACAGTGGCTACCATCTCAGGCAGAGGACCTGGGAGACCTTTTTTCATGCTTGCCCTTATTTCATGTTTAAAAACAAATAGCAGGAGGAAAAAATAGCCAAACCAAACTCCATGCACTGTCTCTCTCAGGCTTCAGCGAAAAACCCCATTTCATGCTTCAGAGCCTGGACAATGATGCTGAGTTCAGGTTGCCAAGCAGGGAGTGAGCCAGGCCCCACAAGAGCCTTCACCTTCCACTGGCTAAACTGGCCTGTGGAGGTGCAGGGCAGCTGTATGGCTCTTTTCTGTCTAGTGAAGCAGAGATGTGATAAAAAGGAGTTCTTTATCCAACAGAATGTTTCAAGGAATTCCCTTTATTTACCAGGACGAAGCATGGCCTCATTTCCAGTTAGCCAAGAGTTTAGTATTCGGCAAACTACACTGACTTGGGACCTCTGTCAGCATACTGGGTGAAAGTCATGGCTCTACCAATCACTGAACTTTATTAGTTTTAATATACATTCTAACCTCTATGAGCTTCACCCTCCTCCTTTATAACAGAAAGACAAGCAGCCCCACTTCTCCAGGTCACAGATTGATCATTATTGGATTGAATGTAAGACTTGGCACCATGCCTTGGACACATGTGTGTTAGGTCCATTATCTACCCTATAACTAATTATGAGGCTTAGCTATTCAGTAATCATTTTCTGTCCTGCAGTAAGTATGCATGGGTCAGAAGTCCAAGTATAGTGGAGCTTACTCTGGTTCTTTACTTGGTCTCACAAAGCCAAAATAAAGATGTTGGCTGGACCAGAATCTTCTCTGAAGACTCTGGAGTATAGTGTTTCCAAGTTCATCAAAATAGATGGTAAGTTTCTTATCTTTGTAGTTAGCTGCTAGAGGTATCCTCCTTCTGTTCCTTTGGGCAGCTACTAATCCTCACCTAAACCAACAACGTCAAGCGGGGTCCTCACCTTCTCAAGTTCCAATATAGTTCCTTCACTTATGCTTTTTGTTTTTATTTTGTTGTTGTTTGTTTGTTTTCAGACAGGTGTCTGTCACAGCCCTGGCTGTCCTTGAACTAGCCCTATAGACCAGGCTGACTCCAAACTCCATCTCTGCCTCTCAAGTGATGGGATTAAAGGTGTGTACCACCACTGTCCAGTTTCTCTTCTGCGTTTAATAGATTGTGTTACTGTATGAGGTCTACCTGGATAATCCATTATTTTCTTCCTATCGTAAAGTCAACGGATTGATAAATTTAATATGCGTTACTTATTTATAAGTATTTTACTAGGTAAAAAGGGCATATAAAACTAAGATTTTGCTTATCACATATACATAAGCAAACCTATTGATTACTATCCACAGGCCAGTACTATAGAAGCATATATTGTATACTGTAACTATGCAGTATATAGTGGGATATTAGCACAGTAATAATGTCTTATGTGTATCTTTAAACCTGACATAGAAGTATGTTTAAGCTTCTGAATAAGGTAGGATATATTGTTATCTGAGTCTGAAAATGATAAAAAAAATTGATAATATTTAATACGTCAGCATTTGAAAAATATGTCAGGGAGGGGTATAAGATAAACATTATCTCATTGGTGGGATTTTTGATAAGAAGGCTATGAACTATGACCTATTGAGCCCACACAAGGTTGCTCTTGGGCTCAGCCTTCTGAGACTGAAATATGCAGCAGCGTTCTCTGTGGAAAACCGTGTCTCTTATTTGCATGTGGCTCCTGGTCTTATCTAATGAAAATCCCCTATAAGCAAAAAGCAAATGGGACTCACAATTATCCTGTCTTCTCTTCAGCACACCTACCCTCCCGGTGTGGACCACAACTGACAAATAGGACCTTATAAATGTTTTCATACAGCAATTGATGTACCCAGTAGTGAAGAGGCAAGAAATGGGGGAAAATATTCATCAGCTATAACTCTAAAAGAGGATTCATATTTAGAATACATGAAGAAACTTCAAAAAGCTAGACTAAAACATAAAATAACCCAGTCAAAAATGAGCTACAGATCTGGACAGAGAATCCTCAAAAGAAAGTATTAATGACTAATAAATACAGGAAAAAGTGTTCAACATCAAAAGCCATCAGAATACAAATTAAAACTACTTTAAGATTCTAATCTGACCCCAGTCAGAAAGGCTATCATCCATAAGTCAAATGACAGAAACTGTTGACAAGGCTACGTGGAAAGAGATATTTATTCTCTGTTAGTGGGAATGCAAACTGGTCCAAGCACTACGAGAATCAGTGTAGAAATTCCCCAAGAAGCCAAGACTACACCTACCATATGTCCTAGCTAGTCCATTCTTGAGTATACACCCAAAGTCCTCACTCTGTATCCTACCACAAAGACACTTGCTCATCCACATTCATTATTGGCCATTTCAAGATGCAGAAAGTGGAATCAGCCTTGACATCCATCAACTGACAAATGGATAATAAAAATGTGGGACACATACACAATGGAATTTTATCCCGCCATAACATACTGACATTAACGGGGAAACAGATGAAACTAGAATAAAACTATAGAGAGTGAAATGAGACGGAAAATCCAAAGCCCTGTGCCCCAGCTCCCCCGTGCCCCACCTCACCCCTTGCTTTGAATTTCTAATTTTGTGGGTTAAAGTTAGCATTCCTGTAGAAACTAGAAATCTAGAGATCTTTGGGAGGGGCATGCCCTGTGGGAAGGAAATAGTAAAATGTAAGTTACTTCATAGTAGAAAGTTGAAATATGGGCTAGGCAAATAGAAAGTTCCAGAACCTACCCTCTGGGCTCATGAGCCACTCTAGTTTTTCAAGTGAGGAGTCACCTGATTCTAATCACAACCACTCACCAGACAGCCCTACTAGTAAAGGCATTTGTGCTGACTGTTCTTAGAGGTGTCCTGAACCTTTGTAGCCAGATTACTTGCCAGCTCTTCAGTCACCTGTGATAGAATTTACCCTTCTTGTTCCAAGTGCGAACCCCACAGATATAGGCAAAAGACCCCTCCCACATCTCTTTATATGGGTAGCACAGGACAGGCCCAAGAACATGCAGAAGCATCATAGCGTCCTCACAAATTGCAGTTAGCAACACCACCCTGGAAAACTCACCAGAGTATATGGGAAGGCCCCAGAAGCACATGTTCTGTTTCAGCCTGGAGATTTGCCTAAGGGTTTCATGGCACTAACAGTATCTCTCATTGGATTCGTAGCTCTTTGAGATTCCAGGGTTGAGTTTTCCACACATAAGTGATTTCTGGCATGTAAATATTGAACAGGCTACTGGAATGGCTAAGTTTTACAAAGCAATCTTTACTATTGGTACCCTTTCCAACTATGCAAACAAGCACACAAGTTTCTGTGTGTGCTTCAAGAGGGTCAAAGATGTACAAAGGCAAAACAAAGAAAGCGCTCTAACACATGCACTTTCCATGAAAATCCCTTGGTTCCGTGTCAAGAATGAACTTGGCCACCTTACATATCTTTTCACTAATACCATATTCACACAAATAATAGATTTATAATGCAATGTTTTCAATAGCAGGATAATAGTCACACATTTCTTTCTTCTTTTTATCCTGTTGATCAGAAGTCTGAAAATAGTTTCAACAGAGTAGCTGTAGATACGTTCACATAAATTAATTAATTAATTGATTAATTAATTAATTAATTAAAAAAATAGTACTCCTCTTACTCCATGCTCCCCAATCCATTAGTGGGCTGTCTGCTAGTTGTAACTTGTACAGATAAACATATTTATTTGCATCCTCAGAAACTCTACTATCTTGCATAATTGCTATTCACACCTCTCAGCAACTCAAGGATTTCTCAAAAAATAACAGGCTAAAGCAACCTCGTGCTAACAAGAGTATTGATTCCTGTTGGTTTTTTTCCTAAAGATCCAAGCAATTATGTTACTGGATTTTCAAACAAGAACAGGAAACAAGAAAGGAAAAATGTTCGTCCTCTATGAGCTAAATTAGTTTACATCTGTGTTTTTTACTTTAGACCAACCAGAGAACAACAAAACACTCCCTGCTGATCTAATTAGAACTAGTAGTAAAATAAACAATCATAAGTAAATCAGTTGCACATCTATAGAACTTAAGACAGGTTCGAAGACCTGTTTTTCAAGTGAATTCTCTTTCTCTAATCCTCTCCATCTGGTACCAAATAAATTAGGAACGATGGCAAATCAAAGAATCTCCCAGGGAAATTCTAAAATCCTTTATTAGAAGGAATATTTCGCAAGAAACATGGATCATGATACGAGCTGTCGTGATAATTACTTAAAAAAAATCACAAATAGAAACGCTTCTCAGATTGATCAGCTAGCTGCTAGGTTTGTGGAAATAGCAGCTTTATCATCAAAGGAATCATAGTAAAAGGTTTTGGAAAACACAGAGTGAAGCTTTGCCCTGTTCTGAAGTAACTGGGCCTCACCTTGAAAGAGATCACAGCTGAGACCTATTCCAAGGGTCCTAAGCAGGATTCAATTTGTATGTTTTGAGCTACTGCCCACACTGCTTCAAACAACAAAGGAAAGGCAAGAGGCATAGACTTGTCTAACTGTGGCTGAGGAGCTCACCAGGGCTAGTGAACACTGCCTATCGGATGAAATATTCATCTGTTTATCTCCAGTCTTTAACTTGGAACCATTCCTTTCCCAAAATAATTATAAAGCAATTACTTGCCAGCTTTAACTTTATTGGTAACTACTTTTACTCAAAGAATAGCAATTACTACATAATTACAGTACATGGTTATCTGAACAGTCTTAACTGTGCCTACTGACAATAAATTATAGTCACTGTGGCTCTAATTATGTAAACTATAGAGCCTAAATATGTAATGACTGCATAGTTACATATTAATAAGCCATGCTCTACTTTTCAGAGCAGAGTGTGGTAACATGCCATTGGGTTCCTTTCATGTGGTAACTTGTGGAGTCATGCTTATTGCTCTCTTTAGCTTTCTGGAAGGGAACAGACTACAATCAGTGTGTGTTCTTCATTGCCCACCAGTTCTCGATTTCATCCAGGCACACCCACCAGGGCAGAAAGGAAATGAAAAGTGAAATGTAAAAATTGCTTTTCTAATCCTCCTTTTCTAGCGTGTCCTTTTGATGAAAAACTATCAGCTCTGGCTTAGATTCAAGAATTGCAGGTGCATAAGCTTGGCAGTGCAATGCAGACTTACCTTCACATAATCATTTCATACAAGAAAACTGGATGCAAAGGCAGCAAAGATTATGAACCCGACTTTGAACCATGACCTTATTGCTTGATTTTAAGGATATAATTTTGGTCCCCAAAATGACCATAGGGAATCAAATATCTCAGAACTAAGGATCTCAGGGTACAATTTGCCTTTACCAAACTCTGAAAATAAATTTCCCAAAAATATGAATCACATGAAATTAATTGTATGTCAACACCCTTTCAAATAAAGTCTATCAAACTGCATCATATCTCGGCTACTCTGTAAAGTCAAGAGCAATAAATGGCACTGTCTTCTAAGTGCACATAGTTACAAAGAATGTTTGGCAAGAAAGGGCTTCAAAGAGGCAGAAGTCAAAAGTTGAAGACCAATAAAGCACCTCTCTAGCAGTTATTGATGATTTGTGAGAGGTGTCACCCTGCAAACATAGATCCTGACATGTGCAGATGAGTTGAGAATTCAATGAAAGTAGACAGTTCAGTAACATGCCCTCCTGCCCCGGTTCACATACCCTTTCCAGAGGCAATAGGCCTCTGAAAACTTGTCCCTTCCTGTTTGACTCTGATGTTCCTGCAGCAGAGTTTACTGTAACTTACTAAGCATCAGTGTATAGCAGACAGCCCCTCATAAATGAGCAGGAAGAAGCAAAACAAAGGATGAAGTGGCCACTGCTACAAGTATTCTCTTGCAAAGATATACTGATGGGGTATGTTAGATCATTTATCACTGATGTCTCCAATTATATACTATGGAGGCTGCCTTGAGTTTTGGGTTCAGGTTAGAATACCTTGAGTGTTTAAAAATGAACAACTTACATAGTAAATTGTAGTTCTATCGATGTTTTCAGTAAAGCATCAGTTTAAACCTAGATAATTGAAAGGATTTGAGAAAGAAAAAAATATGTCTCAAATAACTGTTCCTATCTGTCAATCACTTGCCAGATACCTCATGTTCTTGAACTATGACAATTCTGTGAAGTAAGTATAATTTCTCTTACTTATGACATAAGGAAGTGAGGTCAAGATTGGTCAATTCACTTTCCCTTAATTGTCAGGAAATTTATTTGAGCTTGTATTTGAACTCTCACAGTTCAAATGCTCTTTCTCCGAGGATGCTCATATCCAACAACACATGAGCTAACTGCCTCCATAGTGATATCCAGGTACTTCTACCCATACTTTTAGTCAAGTCTCCAAAACAGTGGTATCTTTATTGTAATTTCCAACCCCCATACAAGGAAACAGAGTTTCAAGAGAGTGACCTCTCCTGCCCAAGATGGTAGAGTTCGTTTTCCAACCAGATCCTGCAGCAAAGCCCCTGTCCCTAGTGAACTTTTCTACCATCATATTAGATATTGAAAATGAAAATGTGGTTTCTTATTCAAAGGACATTTTTCATCTAATAGATGAGCCATGCCCATATCACTAGAATTAGCTCTTTCCACAGGATTCACTGCTGAGTTATATCTAAATAATAAACAAATACACTTTTCTCCCCTGGTCTACATCATCTTCCTCCTCTTTGGTCATGGCTGTGTTCAAGAATCCACTTCAAATGTCCTTTGGCTGTTGTCTTTGCCTACGGAGGCCTGAGGTCCTTAGAAAGAATTATTCTATTTATGTTGTAGGAGGAAATATTCAGTTGCTTTGGAGACACCATTTAAGAAATATGTAAATGAATGAATGACCCTATATAGATTTCTAAATTAGAAAAGGCTTGAGAGAAAATTAATTCTAATATCTTTAATTTACAGAATTCTTTTCTTGGATCACATTGACTTGATCAGAAGCAAATGTAAGAAAAATGCCCCCCCCCCACACACTGATAATACCCCAGCCTCACAACAATAGTGTAAGACATATAATGTGCTTTTCTTGAGACCACAGCTTGGAAAGTTTGATTTTTTACAGGGTTTTTACCTATATGGGCTACAAATTTGAGAACATGCTCTAGTTTAGCAAGTGTTTGCAAGTGTTTTGTATCCATAATGAGATTTCCAAATGTTATCTGTTTTTTGTACATAAGGATATCCTGAGAAAACTATTTCTATAATTGTGGCACTTGTTATACCAGGATTCTTCTGTCTCGATAGGGTAACATAGCCTGAGGTGCAGTCATCAATAAGGGATTCTATATATATATTTGCGAGATTTTAAAGTATTTCTTTTTAAAGAAATACACAATTTCTTCCTTGGCAGTGAGGACTGTCTGAAAGCATGGAAAGATTTGAAAATAACTCAACATATCAACATGGTAATCTGACAATTTATCATTCCAATCAGGACCAGACCCATTTGATTTTGATAGGGATGCTATTACTAATTAAGGCTAGCATGTCCCAAGTGTTCCCGAACAGATAATCACCCTATTTATCTATACACATTTACATAAAAGTATTAAAAATATTCTGATAAAGGTCAGATACAAGGTTTGTAGAACGAAATGGTGGAGAGAACTTCCTTAGCATAGCATGTGACAGAGTGAAATTATATGGTTTCCTACTTTACAATGTGACAGTATGAGGAAAATCATTACACTTCTCTACTAGATAAGGTGTATACAGCCACATTCTTACACAAAATATTAGAGAAGTTTATAAACTCCTTATAATCCACTCATAGACTCCTGTTATAATAGTGCTTGTTTCAAACCCTGTCGAAGGGAGATCAAGAGATGGCTTGGTGGTTAAGAGCGCTGCCTCTTCTTCCAGAGGACCTGATCTCTAGGGTCCCAGAACTAGCATGACAGCTCAAAACTGTTTACAGCTACAGTTCCCAGGAAGCTGACATCCCCACACAGATGTACAGGCACACAAAATGTCAACATAGATAAAATAAAAGTTAGTAAAATTCTGTTGTAGAGCAGGGCTTGTTAACCTTGGCACTATTAACCATTTGGATCAAATGATGTTTTGTCATGGAGAGATGTCTTCTTCACTGTAGCAAGCCCAGCAGCCTACCGTCCTTGCTCACTAGATGTTAATCGAACACATTTATAGCCCCCCCCAACACACACACACAGAGACAGACAGACAGACACACAGGCAGACACACAGACACACATGCGCACACATCCCCTGACAACACTGCCTCCATTTTAGTTTCACTATTCCAGAGGCGTGAAAATCTCACATAATAGGAAAAGCAGATATAGCGATTATCATAGAACACAGAGAACTGAAAGTTGATGAATAGCAAGTTACAGTAGAATATAAAACCTTCAGGGTTCCCCCTTCACTCTGTCTATATTCTTAATTTTTGAAAGACATAACTACTCTCTTCACAAAAGCAGGCTAATGAAGACCTGCTTAAGACAATCTGGTTCTATTGAAGAAAGAGTTTCTGCCTCTTCAAGCCACCCTCTGACAGGTGTTGAGAGGAAATGATTCTGAGGAAAACAGTATGAGGTGTCTGTAAATGAAAAGCGTGTGTAACCCAAACTGTGAGAAACACTATGGGAAGGTGTCCCATTTATAATCAGGCCTGCAGAGCTAGGGCATCTTAGACACCTGGGCTGTGGTTTCCAATCCAGTGACTATTTATGACGTATGGCTACCTCAGCCTCTGCACGTTTCTAAAATGTGGAAGTGGTCACTCTTGGAACCTGAGCCTTAGTTTCCTGTGTCCAACCTTATTGGGCAAGCAGACAATCATCCAAAGTGTGAGTCTGCAGATGAGCACTTGGTAAATTGCATAGGATAGCTGTTTTAGTCTGAATGTTTATTCTGTCCCAAGATTTTCATCTCAAGATCTGAATTTTCAAGTGGTGGAATTAAGATGTGAGGCTTTTGGGAGAGGAAATCTCAGGAATGAAATTAAAGGCGCCAAAAGTGTGACCCAAGGGAGCTCATTAGTTCTTTATACTATCTAAGGCTACAGTAAGAATATCATCTACAAATCAAAAAGCAAGTCCTCACATAGGTATCAAGTCTGCTGGACACTTTTGTCTTAGATGTTGAGCCTCCAGAACTGTAATAAACCACTCTTTGTGGCTTATGGGCCTTGTAGGTCATGGCATTTTGTTAGGACAGCTTAAAAGTAGGGACACACAGGCCATCTGTCCCAAAGACATAGATGTTCAAAAGTCTTCAAATGTCAACATTTTCAAGTACTAATTAAAAGTGGATACACTTTTCTGTTGTATGTGTGTTGGCAGAATGAAGTTACCAAATGCAAGCACACTAAGTCATAGTTTAACAACATTCTAAGTGCTTCTGAGCTAAAGAAAGGTGATGAAGAAAGTGTATCATTCCCAGAACACAAGGCAAAGAGAATACAGAGAATTGGGAGTGACTTGAAAAGTTAGCACTAAGCCATTTTTTACCTCTTTCTCCTCCAAGTAAAGTCTTATTTATTCCAGGCCCACCTCCAAAGCTGGACGTTCTGTAATAAGTCTTATTCTATCACTTATTATGACATGCACCGAGCTGTGAGCATTCAGAAGGATAGAGTGTGGCTCACTTACATCTTACTTATCCCCGTCTGCCCAGACTCTGATAACAGTCCCTGGCACCAGACATATTCAATAACTTTGATGGCTAGAGTGATTTGTATTGTACTTTCCTTCCTGTTAAATCTGTCCTGCGAGATTAGAACCTTCAACAAAGGATCAGGCATTCTGTTCCTACATCTTCTAAAAGAACATTCTGTAGGGACTCCTCTGAGGAGGTTGAAACTCCTCCACCTCTGCCTTGGCTGCCAATATCTTCATGTCCTTACCAGACTTGCAGGTAGAATACTGGCTGTTCCCTTCATTTTAAATCTATACCTGAATTCCACTCAGCAGGAAACATCCTGCAGACCCATAACTAACTGACCACTTGAGATGCTGATATACAGGTATCAGTAATTGACAATACAGTAATGGAAATGATACAAATTTCATTATTTCACAGTTCATAAAAAGAAATCTCATTGTTTAATTTCACAAAACTAGCTATATCATAGTTTTATTGGTATTGATGAGGCTGAGTTGCAGATAATATTTTATAATACCAACCATAGCACTACTTCTAAAAAGTGAAAATTTCTGTATTTAATATATGTTAGAAGTTATATCTAGCAATCTGTATGCCTCATCACCATAATCCTCTCAGTACTTGTGAAAGCAGATGTGATTTTGAATTTTTCTGCTTTCATCTATTTTATAAAAGAGAAAATTAAATTTTTTATTTAAATAGTTTGATCAAAGTTGTAAACAGGAGAGCTAGAACTAGATACAAGTTCATCTGATCTTAATATGCTTCATGGAAATGTCACTTTCACATCTTGACATAAAACATACATTCTTATTTTGAGTAAGTAGAGATTTCCAAGATGCAACTGGTTAACACAGCAACAATACCCTTGAGTCTGAAATGCTAATTATATTTATTTTATTGACATAGCAGTGTATCACAAAAAGAACATAATTCTTCATATCAATCAGGAGAATGAGATTGCACTGTCTGTACTTCCCCTATAGTCTTACTGAACAGATGTTTTCTTTGACTTCTTTGATGGTTAGTTCTAATTCTCTACTTGACACATTTAGAATAACTTAAGAAGAGAGATAGCACCTCAGTGAAATATTGTCTAGATCAAGTTGTCCCCTGGTAATATATGTGAGCAATTATCCCGATTATATTAATTGTGGTAGGAAGACACACCCACTTTGAGTGACACCATTCCCTAGACAAGGAATCATGAATTGGGAAAAGTAAAATGAGCTCCAACACGCTTCTTGGGTGTAATGTGACCAACTCTCTTGAGTTCCCTTTGCTATGACTTTGCCACAATGATTGGTTGTAACTAGGAAGTATGAGCTAAAATAAAACCCCTTATGAAGGTATTTTTTTTTTGTCACAGAACTGGAAAGGAAACAAAGATAACATCATTCACAACTGTGAGAGGCCATAAATCATACCTCACAAAGCAAATTTTCTAATTCTAGTGAAAGGCAGGAGGGGGAAGCCAAAGGGCATGTGTAAAAGCAATCCATTCCCTGATCTAAGTGTCATCTGCCTTGTTACAAGAATCAAGGACTAGGAAAAGTACAGCAAACTTCTAGATATAAGTTCCCAGTTCTTTGAAAGAGAAAAGCCATTGCAAGCTTGAATCAACTGCTACCTGTTGGTCCCCATACCCTTTGACCTGTGTTCTTTAAAACACAAGCTGCACAGATGAGTGGATAAGTACCCCATCCAGAAAAGAAAGACATAAGAGGCAGCAGAAGAATAGGATCAAATGACAGACTATAAAAGGGGAAAATGTAAGGACTAATCAGAAAATGAGGAGGAGGGAGCTTTGTTCCTCACGGATACTGTCAACTCCCTATGGATAGAAAGAAAATATGTTCTGTTTTCCAGACCTTTTCCCCACAAGTAAAGGGAATAAAAAAGAGCTCTACATTTTAACTCAATCTCCAGCAACTGGTTGAGCCAAATGAAAGGGCATTTGTAGAGAAATAAGCCCAAGTAAATAAAGTTTTTTTTTAAAAAGATACAGACAAATTAGGACATTAGGAAATAAAAGTCTTCTTTCAATAGGAAAATAAAGTCGGGGTCTGCCATTCAAAAAGAAAATCTGAATTCCTTTGTTCTATAACCAAACAAATGGGTCCAGCTAAGCACCTGCTTGTCTTAGTGTTAACTCTAAAGATTGTTCTTGGGAATTTTCTTTTCTGTTAGTACCACATTATATGATACCTGGAGACAGCAAGCTCTGAAGTCATCTGGTCCGGCTATATGGCTTTGCCAAGTGAATGCCAGATAGATTCTATTTCAATAGGAAAAACCTAAATCTTATTTGTAATAGTAACCCTCGGACACTATCCCCTCCCAAACATACATATCTCAGCTCACAGTGGCCCTTGTCAGCATCACCCATCTATGTTGCTATGGGCCCTGTGGGACTCGACACTCATCACTATGCATAGGAACAGACACATTTCTCTACTTTGTTTCGTTGTGATTGGCCAGCAGGATGCTACTCACAGTAAAAGATTAGTAAAAACTTCTAAATAAATTGCTTGAATAAATGATTTCTGAAGTGAGTAAAATTGGATGTCTTTGTGAAGAGCCTAACACATTATTCTTAAGGTTTTCCATCTTTCTTACTTCAGGGGGAGTCAAAGATTATTCTCTAAAGAGATGGATGTGTTGTATGAGTGAAACTTGGAGGAAAAGGGATTAAAAATATATTCTACATAATGATTCTCAAATCTTCCTTTTCACCCTTCTCTCCTTACAGACAGAGAAGATTTGGTATAGGGAAGAAACAAACAGAAATGATTTGTTCCAATCCAAACATGCAAAGGAAATTGCATGCTTGTATGGCTGCCTGTTCTCACTATGCACACTTGCATAAATTCATGAGAGGCATACTCAAAGGAAACAATTATTCCTTAAAAATCCCTGAGTTTCATATTTCGAGGAATTATTATGAACAAAGTATAAAATAAAAATTGTCAAACGTCTATATTCATCAGGTAAGTCTGCATATATAGGTTCTAATCATGTCAAGTTATATGGGAACTGGAATTTAAGACATTGCGTCTTTTTCAGAAAGAGCCAATCACATATGCAGTGAGAGAGCCATGAACTGAGCAGAAGTTAGAACTTAATTGTATTCTACAATCTCCCAAGAATGAGGTTGGCAGAGCTAAAGCTTTCTTTATTCGTGTCTCAGACAATTCTTCCAAATGGGCTGACCTCACTAGCCATAAGCTGATTTAAAAGAATGGATGGGACTTTTATAGAGAAATAGAACAAGAAAGTCATCCTGAGGCAAAGGGAATAGCTGGAGGTAAGGGGTATGAAGGAAAAGGTAGCAAGAAGCAGAAACTAGCTTGGTATTCCCAAGACACAGCTGAGAGTAACCTGAGGAAATATGAAAAAACAAAAAAAAAAGCTGAGTGAATAATGAAGAAAAAGGAGCAGTTTTCAGAAACTGTAACAAAACAGAAACAAACAAAAAAAAATCACAGTAGTAGATGTGAGGATCTGGGAACTGTAGTTAGATTTTGGATGACATCCCATCTGCTCTTTGCAAGATTCTAAGGCAATAGAAAAGAGACATGTCCCTGTGTGAGAGCCCTGCTTGCATTCTGTGTGCACCCCCATCTGTCTCTTTCCACTGAGAATCATTTACATTCCCCAGCAGCAGCCTCTGCTAGAAGGGTGTAGAGACTGATGTCTTTCAAATGAAGGTGGCTGTCTTCTGAGCCCCACTACAGACCTCTGGGTTATGGAAAAACTGGGGTTGAGGGTCAGAGAATTCTTTTTCCTTACTTAAGATGTTACATACTTATTTCACTCTGCAAAGTCAGTGTCATATAAAAAACAGCTAGCCATAAGACAGAAATGGAGAGAGAGAGAGGAAGGGAGGGAGGGAGGGAAGGAGGGAGGGAGGGAGGGAGGGAGGGAGGGATAAGAAAGAGGAAGGGATAGAAGGAGGGAGGGAGAGAGGGAAGGAAGGAGATAAGTCATTATTTGTCCACTGAAAATGATTACCTACAGAACGGCACAGCACAGGATAGGACACAGATACAGAAGTGACAGAAATATTTCCTGACTATGGAGAGTTCTCCATCTGTATCATTGTGCAACTCATTCTCTATAAAATTCATTTTCACTAACTGTTAAATGAAATTGACAAAATAACATGCTTTTTGGGAATGCTATAGGGAGTAGGTAAGAAAATGCACGTAAAGAATTTAATAGAGCTGCCTATCATGTTCAGTTCCAATAAATGTTAACTAAGATTAGTTATTAGACTTTCAAAGAAATTTTAGTCATTGTTTACTATAACATCTTCAATTGCATTGTACTCTAAAAGAAATTTCAAAGTAACATCCTCACATAACAGGGCCTATGATGATTTGTACATCTTATTTGAAATTCACTTTTTTTCTGATTAGCATGAAAATCATATTGTATGTCAACCATAGACTGAAAATATGCCTTAGCCTAGCAAAGAAGAAACCCCGACAAGAGACAGAAACCTTATTCCATCACCTTATTCCAGGTGAGTTTGCTCAGAACTTTGAAAGCAGAATATCTAAAACTGATATTTTAATTTCAAACTGACATCAAAAGTCTGTGTTTTACAATTTACCAAAGATGTTAGATGTGATTACATATGAAAGTCAACCACTGCAAAATTTAAGAGTTTTAATTTTCCACTGACCACAGGTGGAGTTGGAGAGTCTAAAATCAATTACAAGCGTGCCAGGATTTCTTTGAAAATATATGTAAATACTGGAGCTTAAAATGTTCATTTGTAGAAATCTATGGCCCTAATCTGATTCTTAAAAGAGCCTGGGGCATTTGTCAAACAGCAACAGCAGAAGAATGCAAAGCTAACATACTACATGTTTATAGATTTATCACTATCAGTTCTTACAATAGGGTAGATTTGAATACATTCAGACTGACATTAAGTCTACTTATCCAATAATAAAAACAAGTTAAAGAATTGTTTTTAAGTTGCATCATGGTGGTTATAATACATACTAAATCTAGGTACTATTGCATATGTAGCACATAATCTTATAAAATGTAATCATGTATAAACACAAGTATCATGTCAGAAAATAAATGATAAACTTATTTTTGAAGAGCCCAGAAATCATATTTCAATAATAATAAGCAGTAATGCTAATATCTATTACTTTCATATTTTCTCCTGTAAGAACAGGAGACAGAAACTGGCTAGGGAGAGTAAGGACCTCACAGCAGCAGTTCTAAGCATGTCATTGGTGGAGGCAAGATCCCATGAGAGAGCTCTGCTCCCTCTGTCTTAGTCTCTCAAATGAGCACTCTGCCTAAAGGCTCCATGAGACTGTGTGGCTGCAACTTAGAAGAGACACCCACCGGGACACCTGGGTGGGCCAACAGGACGATCAGCTCCTCCCTCTGCATCCCAATTCTCTTAAGTCTGTTTCCAATCCCCCAAAGTGAGCTCTCTCTCTCTCTCTCTCTCTCTCTCTCTCTCTCTCTCTCTCTCTCTCTCTCTCTCTCTCTCTCTCTCTCTCTCTCTCTCTCTCCCACCCCCATCCATCCCCCCCTCCTATTTCAAGATAGGCTTTCTCTGTGTAACCCTGGCTGACCTGAAACTCACAGAGCCCCCCCTCCCTTTCCCACACCCCCATAGAGGAGATCAAACATGTTTGTACTTGGTAAGCAAGCATCCTACCTGTGTACTATTATCACAGCCTATTGTTTATTTTGAGACAGGGTTTCACTAAGTTACTCACACTGGTCTTGCTTCAGTCTATGTCCCAGACAAGCCTTGAAACCGGGATCCTCCTGTCTCAGTTTTCCAAGCATCTAGCTGGTATCAACTGCAAACTTGTACCAACTGGGCCCAGCTGGAGATTTCATTTCAGCTACTGAGTTTTTCAAAGCTGGACTGCTTACTCTCCACATTTTCACATTCACCAAATCACTTTAAGTTTAGGATATGCACTTGATATATTTCTTTGCTTCTTTCCTGAAAGTATTGCATCAATTTGTATTATAATTGAAGATGATGTTAGGCCAATATATATAATATATTCTTATAAAAATCATTAAACTTTATCGTAATAATAATATTATTTTCAAGATACATTTTGATGATTTTTGTAAGAAAGTCACCAGTATAGACAAATACTGAGCTTCTTATTTCTGTTGCGTTATATCGTTATATTCAAATAAGGTAGGTCACAGAAATGAGCATTAACCTGTAAATTTCTGCTGTTTGCATATGTTTTTATACTACTCACTGTTATTAGGTACTCGATACCTTAGTCTCAGGAATTCCCCCACCCCTTGGTGAAACAACACTGCCAAAAAACGTAGGAGTTATAGAACCCTTTGGAATACCTCTCAAGTGGACACAAATAGATAACACAAATATTACTATAGTTACTAAAATGAACTAATGATGTGTGAGCACTTTATACATAGCATCTAAATTTTCACAATAATGAAATAAAATTAATTCGGTACATTATTCCAATTTATAAATGTAAAAACTCTTAGGTTTAGAGAGTGAAGATTATGCTAGATCCCAATGCTACTATAAAAACAATGGTGGAAACCTAGCCATTCTCCACCCGTATCTCTAGCTCTATTCCATTTTTTAAAAATAACGTATATGCTCACATAAAATTACTTTTATTTATATACATATGTGTATGCCATTATGTACGCCATATCTGGGCAGGTACCCATGGAAGCCAGAGGGATTTGGATGCTCTGAAACAGCTACTTGTAAGATGCATGATACATGTGCTGGGAACTGATCCCTGGTCCTCTGCAAGAGCAATAATTACACTTAACCACTGAGCCATCTCTCCAGACCCTCTAGCTGCATTCTAATCTTTGTACCACCCTCTCTCTATTTGTTCTAATTCCATTGCTTTGTGCCCCCCCCCCCCCCCCGTGATCTCAGAAGACAAATGGCTAGTGTAACCAGCAATTTGGGGCTGATCAGTCAGTGCAAAGAGTGTTTTCTAAAACAGTTGTGCTCAGCAGATTTTCTTCTAGAATGCTCCAAGATCTGACATGACTCTGTAGACAAGACTAGGTCCTCAGTTTCCTAGCTGAGGAAGACAGATACAAATATTAGCCTTGGCCTACATCTAACTGAGATCCCATCTGCCTGTTTCCATTTAGTTACCTAAGTTTGTGCAGCTTAAAAAGCATGTTACCTTCAGAAGCTGAATAAAATGAGAAATGTTTAATTAAAAGTAAGTTACTGTCTGACTCAGTATTCCTATGTAGACAGGCTACTGGCTTGAGAAGTGAGTGTTTGTATAAGTGAGCAGTGGGAATGTGGAAGTTAAAATAAGTGGCTTGAAGAAGAGGGTCACAACCCTGTTAGTACCCAAGTCAGTGATTTGTCTCCATAAATCATCAGTCATATTTTTACATATAAAATAACTTAAAAAATAAATGTATACTCTCCTTTGATCTGAAATCATAGCAAGAGCTGTCACGGAAGCAAATGAAAAATTTTCTGAGATAGGGCATAATCAAATTGCTTTCTTGTAAATTTTAGCTTCTGTAACTAGTAGCTCTGCAGGGGCTGGACTCAATTTGCTTAATTTTGCTACCACCGAAATCAAAAAGCAATTGAATTACAAGTTTGAAAAGATACTCAAAAGAATGTATCACAAAGCTCAAAGTTCCAAAGAGTAAGCAGGAGTGATATCTTAGATGACAGGGGTGGAGAGATGCTCAGCTGAAATCACTAATGCTCATATATGCTCAGGACTCATCCTCAAACTATATTTGTCTTGGTTCCCAGTAGCAAACTCACAAATTCATGTCACTTTAAAAACATTCACATGTTCACCACAGTGATCACTTCTCTCACCGGTGGTACCAGTCCCCGTGAGACAGAATAAAATCCCCCAGCCTTTATGCTTCATTGTTGTGGGTCTCTAAGAATCGGACATGGCCATATTTTCCTTCATGTTCTTTCTTGTACTTGTTTTTAATTATCAGGCAATTACTGTATTTTAGTAATACATAATGAATGATTTACATATGTTTGCAATGAACACTGGTTAAATCAATCAAGCAATATAACAAACATATTAATTGATATCCTTATTTTTCATGGAAAATTACTTACGTCACTTAGTGGTTTTTTTGTGCCTAATAGAGTGCACAATACTTATAGAAAACCTACTGAACAACAGAAATAAAGTTAATCCATCTCTTACCAAAATGTCTTTTTGTCAGTTTCTCTCCACTCTCCATTCCTAAGCCTCTGATAACAACCATTTAACTATGTATACGTAGTTAACTTCCCTGAGAAGAAGATCATCCAGTATTTTATTTTTCTACGCATGTCTTATTTCGATTAACATATGTTTTCCAAATTTATCCATGTCATAAATGACAGGATTGGCTTCTTTTTTGAAGCTAAACAGTACTCGATTGTGAATGCAGACTGCATTTTCTTTAAGCATTTACCTGCTCATGGACTTTCAGGCTGATTCCATAACCATCTGCATACAGCTCAATGAACACAGAGTTATATTTTATCTCTTCATTTACTGATTTCATATTTGATACATAACTGATAATAGGGGTGATGGGACATATGATGGCTGTCTTTGATATCATGAGGAACTTTTGTCTTGTTTTCCTCATGGCTGCCCTTGTTTATATGTCTCACATCCTCACCAGTTCCTTCTTTCTGGTCAATGACATTCTAACACACATGAGTTGCTAGGTATTTGTGGTTTCAATGTACATTCTCTGATGATGAATTAATCTGATTTCCAAGTTGGCTGATTTCCTTATTAACTGAAGAATAAAGTTCAAATCATAAGCACAATTTAGTAAAGACTTCACATAATCCTGCCGTCCATTTCCAGAGTCTGCACCTTCACATCATTCTGTAATTGCCCATGTTACTCTTTCTGCCTGGAAGTCTTCTTTGTTTGTTATTCTTGGTGTAGTGAAAGTCTATTGTTCTAGCCCAAGTCCTTGGAAATCTTTCCAAAGAATTAAGCAGAGTTGCAGAGGTCTTCCCCATTCAGTCTACCCACTAGAGGCCTCAAGATGACCTTCCCCAGCTGAAACCCATACATCAGCACTATCCACTGAGCATTTAAGTCTACAGGGGAGCCACCCAAGGCTTCTTGGTCAAGAGGCTACTACAGGAAATGATGGCTATAATGATATCTTATGACAAACAGTTTTTGCATTCCTGAGTCAACCTTTTCAAGCAGATAGGGGCCATACATGGAGTAGCCACAGTGTGTGAAGACCTGAGGGATCAAACTCTCCAGAGTTCCCCAGTGGCAACCCTTTCAATACACCCACAGTGAAGTTCCTCAGATCCTGCTACCACTGTACCAGTAACCTCTGACTGATGTCACCAGGGATAAGTGGTCTGCTCTGTATGATGCCAGGTACAACACTCCCTTTATCTAGAGTCTGCTAGGAGAACCCAACATTAACAGTTTTTTGAACACATGTTTTGGAGAGCCCTGGGAGGCAGGGGGACAGCTTTTCAGAAGTATCCAGAAGAAACCCATTCAAAGTCGGTCTCACATCAAGAGCCCTGACCTGAGCTGTCTAACCTCTCTTATGTACAGTCTTTTTACTTTTTTCCTTAGATGGTCTGGTTTTCTGTTGTTCATATAAGACTGGGTATCTTGGCCTGTAGTGTTATTTTTGTTGTATTTCTTTTTTAAAATTAAGTCTCTCTGAGCCATTATAATATATATTAGACAAATACACTTTTTTATTTAAAAAGATTGTTTCTTTTTAAAACCATTAAATGTTCCAAAGGGCCAAATAACATTAATCATATCGGCTATTGTATCTATCACACCTTGCTCCCCTGCTTCAGGCCTGTCCACATTGGGCCTCTTTTTACCATGATGTAAACAGGATGCAGACAGGAAGAATGAAAAGAACTAATGGAGGACCGAGAGGGAGAAAAAAGAAAGATAAGTATCAGAAACTTCCATAACAGAGCTTGAACAGCAGCAATCAGAGTCCTGAGTACATGTACCTAATTACTCACCTGGTACACATCTTCTGTTTGACTTTGTAACCCATTTTACCGTATTATTTTACTTTGTTTGGTATCCAGCACTAAATTTTAAATTAAAATATAGTAGGAGATTTAACTCAGTGGTAGAGTGCTTACTTAGCATATCCAAGGCCCTGGGTCTGATCCCTGACACTAAACACACACATGTATAGATACATAGATGTATCTATATTTTTATATCTAATTGCACAAAAAATACAATTCTCTTGCTTCTTGCAAATTATGTGAGGGGTTTTGTCTCCAGAATTAGGGGTTGAGGAATCCAATGCAAATGTTTTTTACAAAGTATATAATATTAAGATTTCTCTAATGAAAAATAGAATAAGAGGCCGAGCAAAAATGTATCAAAGTAGAAATTCTAGGAAAGAAAACATCATGTTAAGTTTATCCTAGAAATGCAATACTTTCATTAATTAACAAACTGTATGAGTGATATTTAGGGGGCTGGATATTCACACCCAAAGCACCAAGTGTCTAAGAGCCCAGTATTGACGTGACTATTGTTAATGGAAATTTCTCACTCAGTGAGGATTCACTGTGGCAGGAAAGGCAGCATGGAAATGAAAATAAAACAAACAAACAAAAAAAACAAAAACAAAACAAAACAGAAAAAACTCACACACCTAGGAATTCATGTAAAACCACTATTAATATAACTGAGGCTCCAACTCCTCTTTTAAAATTAATGTATGGGCTAGAGAGACAGCTCAGCAGTTACCTTATGGGTACTTGTTGCTCTTGCAGAGGACCTGGGTTTGGTTCTTAGCATCTAAATGGTAGCTCACAACTAACTGTCTACAACTCCAGTTATAGCAGATTATATGCCCACTGCTGGCTCTGAATTCTGTGAGCACGGACATGGTACACATTCATACATGCAGGCAAAATACTCATACTCACAGAACTTTCTCAATAAATTTATTATTATTATTGATTTTTCAAGATAGGCTTCTCTGTCTATCCCTGGCTGTCCCAGAATTCACTTTCTAGACTAGTTCAGGGCTGGTCTTGAATTCAGAGATCTGCTCACTACCACATAGCTAAATTTAACATTTTTCAATAAAAACTTATTATGTCTCTGTGTTTTATAATTTAATATTAAAATAAAGTCATGAAACATAGTTTTGTTTTAGGTCTGTATGTGACAGAGCTGACACGTTCTAACACAATAATTTTCATCTTTTTCTGTTATAAAAGAACAGCTAGTTCTACATTTTTGGCACAGTATTCACTGCCTTGGAAGGAATTTAATTTTTGTAATTTGAGATGTAAAAATAGAAATTAGCATTGCTGTAGGTTTCAAGTGTGTTTCAGAAGACTCACATGTTAGAGGTGTGGTACCCAGTGTGGTGGCAGTAGGAAGTAGTATGATGTGAAAAGGTGAAGCTCGGGGCAAAGTGTTTGGTTCACTGGGGTGCTGGCCTCAGAAAGGATGGATGATTTCTCCTGGAAGCCCAGCTGGTCCCTGAAAGAGTGTTCTGTACATTTCAGAGAAAGAACTAATACTGTCTTTCATTCTTTTTTTTTTTTTTAAAAAAATGACTGAGCTTATTAAGTAACAGCAAACAAAATGAAAGAACAAATATGAACTAGCAGATAGACAGCTGCACAGAATTTACAGCATCCAGCAGAAATGACAGAAGTTGCCTGATTGAAACAGCAAAGGTTTGTCTCCAAATAGGGAGCTTATAATCATCCAGCAGAACCGGACAGGGAAAGAAGTCAAGGCACGATGATAGAATTCTTAATTGAGCTTCCTCTCCATGGATGATCCTATAGCTTCCTAACAGTCTTTTTTTTTTTTAATACCATGAGATGAATAATAGTAACCTGTGCTGGATATGATTGGTCCTCTAGATGTTCTCAAGGACACACAGTGCTTTTAATGCCTTTAACATCTTGATGTTCATCTCTCTTCCTGTGATAGGGTCATGAGGCCATCTTGAGCCTGAGGGATGTGGTTTGCACGAGACAAGGAAGGACTTAAAAACCACGTAACAGTTCGGCAATAGAATGATGTGGTTCTCCTCTTTCCTCAGTATAGTAGTTCACTGGTCCCCTGGGGGAAAGGGAGCAGAAGCAGGGAACAGGGTTTAGATGGCAGTGAGTATGATGTCTTCCAGATATGATGTCAGTGAGGCAACTCAATTTTATTTCAGAGTATAGAATACACATATATATTATCGGGAAGCCTGGGGACAAACCCTAACTTGTATTAAGTGGCACACTCTTATCATAAGGCTTCTTATGCAGCAGCAGAGTCCTCTAGCAAAGCCCCTGGTTCAAGTCATAGTTATCATGTGGGCAGCCAGGGAAAGCTTCTAGCAGGGAAGTATGCCAAGGGTCAGACTAGAGACAAGTCAGGCATCCAGGCCTAGAGATAGTCTTCAAATATGGCAGGTAGGGAGCGGGAAGCCTCCCTGGGGAGAAAGTCCTTTATGCTGCTGAGCTTGGAGAAAACTGCCAGACCATAATAGACTGTAACCTCTGACCAGCAGGGTCTCCCAAGAGAATAAAGATTACAATGTTTTGTTGGTTTCTGTTTTTGTTTTTTAGAGAATAAGACATTCCAAGTCCCTGACACTTCCCATCTTCCCTGGTGATGGCTCTGTCTCTAGCACAAGCCTATCATGATGTTTATCCACCACACTGTGCGGAAGCCAGAGAATCTTCCTCAGACACCAAACAGATGATACTACCCAATCTTAAGCTTTTTTTCTCTAAAACCAGACTTCAGAGAAAGGCTTTCCACTTGTCAGCCATGTATGTATTTCTTATACTTTGTGGGTTTTTTCCTTATCTTAAAGAAGAATTTATTATTTTATTTTTGGAAATTTTCTAGATGTATCTACCGTTTAATAATTATATCTGGCCCTGTTTTCTCTCCCTCTACATTCATCTGAGTGGACAGAGGCATTGAGTCCCCACAGATCTCTCCTGCTTACTCTCAACTTGTTAAAAAAAAATACCTTAATAATAACAACATTAATGTTTATGATAGTGAAAATAATAATACAAGCCACATCTTAAATATTAAATTTTCCAGTATATGCGTTTTTTTGCATAGTCATGAATGTATAGAATTATAAACAGTGAAATGGTGTGTTGAGGATAACAAAGGGAGAAGAAACAGTGAACTGGTCTGGCAAGCAGGGCTCGAGATAACAGTGAGAAAAGTTACAGGCATTTGAATGCAGATTTTCAAGAAAGTGAATCCCAGAATAAAATTGCATTCCCTCTCTAGAGAAATCAGAAAAGAAATTAGATGCAGAAAATAGTCTAAGCAAGAGATACTGCTATGCTGACTGTGGAGACCTTGATTCCAGGAACTCAGAAGACTCTGGAACTACCCAGTCCATGCAGGCAGCTTTCTGCATCAAGTACCATGCAGGGCAGATGATGACTCAAGACCTCAACTAGAGTAGATTAGAAGGCCCTT
This sequence comes from Phyllotis vaccarum, assembly GCA_033318265.1. NCBI lineage: Eukaryota > Metazoa > Chordata > Mammalia > Rodentia > Cricetidae > Phyllotis > Phyllotis vaccarum. The sequence continues at coordinate 46,522,497 of JARWLC010000009.1, forward strand.
CCTGCTCACTCCTCTACCTCACACATGCTTCTTCAAAAGAATAGCTCTCCCAGAGCAAAGATAATCATCCAAAAGTATAAATATCCATCCTGGACATATACCTGAAAAGGGACAAGTGTGCCCACAAATCAGTGTGTCCCTACATTCAATAAATTCCTGAGAAATCTCAGACTTGACTTTGACTGAAGTCCTTTTTACCTCCAAACTCCCCATTGTCATACAGGGCCAGCTCCTTCCTATGCAGAGCCCATCTTCATCCCCCATCCAAAGCCAGCTTCCTCCACTACCTACACCATAGCACACACTCCCATTCTCTACAGTACACACCATGATAGGAATGTATCTTGGCTTCCCATCTACTACTGACAGTCAGTCTCCCATCAGAACAGTGCTGTCTCAGATGCTAGCTTGTTTAAATGTACTAAGAAGAAAGCAGTTCTGAGAGTCCTGCTCTTCATTTATATTATCCATACAGTAAGAAATCAGCAGCCACTCAATGTTGGCTATTGCTTAGTGAATGGGAAGTCATTTTCTAATCAAACTTAATCACATTGTAAGGGCTCCATCAATTCAGTGGCCCTGCTAGACAACACTGGCAGACGTGTTCTATAAGAGAAAATCCTTCCTCTATATCACTCACTCTTGTGCTCCATTATCTAACACAATCCTTGGCATTGAGACATGCTCAGTAAATACCTTTGGACAAATGAAGGGATTGCTAGAAGGATAAACCAGTATTTTACATCCTTCCCAAGTTTTAAAAAAAAATGTGGTTTAGGAAAAACATACTTACAGACTGAAAGTGTCCAGTGATACTCAGGATCTAATCAGTATACAGCCTATAAAATTAATTGGTGGCATGAGTGTTATATATGCTTTCCGGTAATTAAACTTCCTAAAAGCATGTAATTTCGTGGCCAGTCCCATTTGCCAGACATTCCCAGGAGATTTCTGAAGCAAAGGCAAAAGTAATAATGTACTAAAAACTTCCCGTGAGGTGATTAAAAAAAAAAAGAAAAGAAAAGAAAAAGAAATTCGTGAAACTAACTCACAGGATCCTGCTGTTACACAAAAACATGTTAGTAAGTGTGAAATGAATGACAAATTAATATTTATATTTCCTGTGGGGCTAGGTGTACTCAGTTTGTTCACTTAATAAACATATGGGTATCTACCACAAGAAAATGAAAACTTGCCTGTCCCTGAAGTCCAACCTTTATGCCCTCCCGAGGCTAAGAAACATGAGCTCATGGTGGCTGCTGATGTGTCAGTAACAGTAAATGAACATCTTCAACTGCTTAGCTCTTTGTAATCAGAGATCAAGAATGTGAGCATTCTTTAAAAGGTGGCCTGGTTTGTGATGAAATTAACCCCTCCTCTCATCTAGCTCGGAGTCCTACTCACTGCAGATGCTCAGATCTCTGCTGACAAAAGCAAAAGCCCTTACCGTTCACAACTGACTCACAACGGCCGGTCTGCCCGATGGGCTGAGGTCAGGCCCTAAGAGGGCCCAGTTTGTCAGAGTGTACGCCATGCTTTATGTGGTAACTGCTTCTCTTCCAGCGTGTGGTTTGTGAAATACTTTCTCTGTGGGTGAATAGGAAGAACAGTGCCCTGCTGTTTCTCTGTCACCCCATCCAGAAGAGAAAAAAAGATGCTGTCTGATGCCTCTGGTCATTCACAGAAGACAAACATCCTGGTGCTAGGAAAAACTTGGTGTCTTGCTCAGCTCAAGTGATGGTAATCAAACAGACCAACTTAAACCATGAGACTCGAAGAAGATACATTTAGTTTTCACAGTTCTTGGTTCTGAGAAGACCATGATCTAACCTCCTGCTGGTCCAGTTCTTAGAATGTACCCTGGAGACGGCCACCTTCTTGATTTATACTAATATACTGGGCAGAAGAAATCTGGTATCTCTCGTCCCCTTCTAAGGCATATCTGATACTTCACCGCTGTGTTGTACAACTCTCCGGTTCTTAACAACTCGACTGCTCTAGTTTTGAGTTCTGGTCATAATTGTATACTATTTGACAAATGCTTCAATATCTGTAGTTCCCAGAAAGAAAGAATGGATAAGAATTACGCTGATGTCCCCTTCTCTTTAGTCACTGGTAGTTTCTGCTGGGTCTAAGCTTAGTTCTGTTTGGGCTTTATTCAAAAGCCAGAAGCAATGGCATGCAGTTACTGTAAAGTAAGAACTACCACTGAGCAGCAAACTTCAGACGTATTTCCTGCATTGCATTAAAAATCATGTCTTATTACATTTATTTGTCTTTCTGTGAAAATTCACTTTACCCCCAGCACATGGAATGGTGTTTGCTTTAGGACATTCACACAGCAACTGTCTGTGGAAAATTAAAGAGAAAAGAGCACAGAAGAGAGGAAGGGAAGTAGAAAGCAATCAGACATGCTTTTCCAACTTCTGGCACCTTTGGCTCAAACAGCCTTAATGCACTTTCTGCCTGGCCCTGGAGCAAGCTCTTGTGTGCATTGAGTGCCTTTGTAGTACCATAGCATCACAAAGACGTAAAGACTGAAACAGACTCACTCAGCAGAGTGCTGATCACATGGCACAGACTCTACAAAACCCCCGAAGACTGAACACACAGTGAGCTTGGGGAAAGCCAAGGAAGGAAAGAGGCAGAGAGAGAGGATGATAATGTACTTGAGGTGATGGAAAGAAAGAAGGGCAGACTGCAGGTGGATAGCTGTGCAGTGAGTGACCGTGTAGAGCGAGCTGCTGCTTCTGAGAGGAGAGGAGACAAGCCTGCTTTGAATCTAGTCTTAGTGGCTTCCAGCTGTGTCATTTCTCCAAGCTTCAATTTCTTCATCCGTAAGATGAGATTCCGTATTTCACTTGCTTTGGAGGTTACTGATAGGGTTAAATGGTTTGACGTACACCACAAGAAAAGGCAATCTGTGTGAAGAGTAAATGCTTGATAGATGATAGGCATGGGTGCAGATCAAATCTGATGCTAATCTTGATGGCTCAGACAGTTGTTCTATGGGTGTGTCAAAGCATTTATCTGGAAAAAAAATTGACTCAAGCTCAAGGAGATGAATAAATGGAAGGGATTTCTCTTCAGAGCATCAGAGAGCACAGAATAGCATCTCTCTTGCTGAGCACCATCCAATTGTCCTGGACTGTACCTCATTGCTCTGTTTCCTAATCATCTCAAAGTGTCTCAAAGAGAAGTCTACTGATCTTCCACCATCAGAGCTCACAGCCGACTTTGGCTCATTTTCCCTTATACATATAGCTCAGCTACCCATCATGTTTGATCAGCAGCAGCATTAACTCTTTATCAAGCACTTAGTACCAGGTCTTTAGCTAGTGCAAGTCACATGTTCACTAACTGTTCCTCTCAGAATGTCCAAAGCAAATGATGAGTTTATCTGAAGATCTCTATAGAAATCTGGGCCTGTATCATGCCATCCCAGATAAAGGTATCTTTGACATCTAAATCTGCCAGCTGAAGATCAGCTCTAACTTGCCTAAAGTCATAGGACACTATCTGCAGGCACTAGCAGAATACCCTGTCAAAAACAACTCATATATATATCTTCTAACATCAGTTAGTTGTTCTAGTTACTAAGTATCTATTATATCTCATGCATCATTACAGAGACATTTCAATTTAGTTAATTATCTAAGCAACCCTTTAAGCCTGTAATGAAATTCAGAATAGTTAAGCAACTTGCTTAAGTTTGCACAGCCAGGATATGGAAGCAGGATGTGTATTCCAGTCCACTAGTCTACCCACTGTGCCATGTTATTATTTAGTATATGCCTGGCTTGCCCAATATTTATATTAACTATCCAATATGCATAATGGTCTTATGTAGTAGGTATTGTTTGATATTTATACTAACCACCCAATATGTACAACAATCTTATGGAATCAGTATTTTTAAAAATTGTTCCCATTTCCTCTATGGCTTCACATTTGGTAGCAGAATTAAGGTCTAATTATTCTGTCTCTGGTGCCCATACACCCAACTCTACAGGCAGGTCAGGGCTACTCTCTCGATCAACTAATTGTTGAGCTGAGTGCTGGATGCTGTCAAAAAAGGAATAAATTTCATTTATAGTTAGGGAAAGAGCATTTCAAAATGCAAGCTATCAATGTCTACAAAGGTCTAATATTATATCCAAGTGGTTAATATTTAGATTAATTTTTAAAATCCCATTAAGCTTTATGAGAAGAAACATAGACATCAAATATATAAAAGATGCCAACACATAATATACATAAGGGGAAATATGTAAGTGCTTGGGAAAATTTATTCTTCCTTCTATCATGAAATTTCAAATCAAAGCTTGTTCTTTCAAATATACTTAACAGACTGGTAGGAAAAGTACCTTAATACCACAGCCCACTATTTAGGAAACCTGGAGATTGGCACAGTTGCACTCCATTTACACAAAAGGTCTTCACTTGTATGGGAAATCAACACAGAACTAATTATTGATAGCTATAAAGTTTCCCCATTGTCCACCTTCCAAAGCACTCTAGGATGGTTTTCCTCCAACGAATTATTCCATAAATAAAAATATATGCAGATTTTCATTTTAGTTTCAGTTATAATCACAAATATTTGAAATCAACGTGTCCTAAATTAGAATACAAAAAAGTGGGAACCATACATCAAGCCAATAAAATGTTCTGTATCAGCCACAGAGCCTTCTAAAAATTAGCATTGCATGAATAAAGTAAATTATAAAAATATATGCACTAGCAATTATCATTACTGATACCTACTCATGTGAACATCTCTTCTCCCTTGAATTCTATGTAATATGAAATCCCACAGATGTCAGTTGGATCCTGTGAAGTTTTGTGATTATATAGTACATGGACAAGATCATGTGTAGGGAGGGGTGTAAGTGTGGGTACTCTGCAGGCATGGAAATGAACAAGTGAGGCAGATTTTGGAGGGAGAAGGGAGCATCTGGGTGAAGCTGGGCTTGGAGCATCAGGAAAGGTACTTTCTTTCCTGGAACAGTTTGTCATTTTCATCCAGATGAAATCGTGGAAACAAGCTCAGCAAGTGCCTACTCCTGAAACCTGGCACCTTGTTTAATTTGAAGAAGGTGAGAAGTATGCAAGATCTTAAAATCATGTCCTGGATCTAATCAGAGCACAACAGTAATGGGCCCAGGCCACCAGTCAGGCCTGGGATAGGAAGCAATGTGGTTTCAGAAGGATTTTAAGGCTAATCAAAGCAAAAGACATTACAGAGGCTCCGCCATGGCAGCCTGCTTAGGAATTCACAGCCTGCGAATGCAGCTGCTCCTTCTGGCTTCCAAGTCTTCTTGTTCCTGCACAGCCTGTTCCTGTCTCAGAGTAACAGCCTTCTGAACAATTGTGGCCTGGGACTGAGGCTTGCACATCATTATCATGTTTGCTCACTTGCCCATAATGCAGTTACAGACACCAAAGGGAGGTAAGCAGACATGTCAGGGGTTTGTTTTGATAGGGCTTGGCCCCCAACATCAGGAAGACATTCACTTCTTAGAGACATTATGTGACAGCTCTAATTTTGCATGGACCAGTACACAATAGAGGCTGTGTGACTCATAGGAAGGCCCTGTGTCCTAGACTCACAGCGGGGCCATGTGGCATCACCACTCTGCATTTATTCTTAAAAACAAAGGCAAATCTGTCCACTGAAACAACCACTTCATGTTTTCATACTGATGAATTTCAAAGATTTAAAATTGACAGCTCCCATTTTCTCAGTCTGACCCTTCATGGCCTGGTCCATGCTTATCTCTTGACATTCTTTTCTGACCATGCTCATATTTGATGTGGGATTGTCTTTTTGTATGCAGTGAATATCAGTCTTTAAATAAAGAAGCTGTTTTGGCCCATGACAGGCCATGACTGTAGAAGAAATAGATGGAAAATCAGGATAGGAAAGGAAGGAGGAGTCAGAGACAGACAGAGCCAGCCACCCAGAAGAGCAACATGTAAGGAGCACAGGTGAGCCACAGGCCACGTGGCAGATGATTAATGAAAATGGGTTGAGTTAAGCTGAAGGAGCTAGCTAGCAATGTGCCTGAGCCATAGGCCAAACAGCATGAACTTAATATAAGTGTCTGAGTCATTTTGGGAGCCTAACCAGCAGTGGGCGGCTTAAGTGGTCTAGGGCTGGTTGCATCCAGCCTCTGACCCGGCTCATCACTCAATGCTTTGTATTCACTGGACATAATTCACTGCCTGGATTTTCCATCGATTTCTGAACTTTTTATTCTGACGGTTCCTTCTCATTCTCTCTTGCAACTTTTGGCTCAGCTCGACCATTACCTCTTCCTTCTAAGTTCCCCTCACTTAATCCCTGAATCCAACTTTGCATTTCAAAGTTGTTTCTATTATTGACCTTCATGTACCATGGTTGCTGGAGAAAGGGATTCTCCACCTGTTCCTTTCACTAGATCTTGAGCTCCTTCAGGATAAGAGCTGTTTTATTCCAGTCTCAGATCTGACCATCTTCCTCATATCCATGACTGCTGAACAAACACATTTCTGTTTGACAAAAAAAATAAAAGTCATTTACACATACATATCCCTTCAGTCTGATCTCAGCTTTACTTGGCCCCTACCCTGGACCCATCCTGTCTATAATATGTATTTGCTTGCTCTGATGTGGGTCATATTACTTGTAAGCTTTTCATCTGTTTTAGTCTTCCTGCCTTACTTTTAGCAGCATGCTATACACAGCAGGTGTATAATAATTAGCAATATGTACTTTTATTTATCACAACATATTATATTATGGGAACTCATCATAGGTGACTACCCTGAAGAGTGCAAAAGGTTCAGAACTACAAAGGATTGCCACAGTGTGTAGAAAAAGAACATTAAGTCATATACAGGCTCTGGGAACCATCAGCTTCCCTTCACATACCCCTCATTGCTATGCAAAACTGTTATTTTTCCTATCTAAAACCCAATACTTTGTAAAACAATTATAATAGTAATTTCAATATCCACACTATGAAGAATAAATAAAATTATAGAAGTGCCTAACATATTGCCTGAGATATCGTAGACACTTAGCCAATAAACATTCTTATTGGAGGTACTACTTATACATAAATACAACCTTCTGCCCCAATAATGATACTATAAAATTATTAACTTGTCTAGAAGTTTTTATAGATTAGTAACATCATCCATTTGTCTCATTCTATCATGGAGTCTATGAGAATAGCTTGTTTTATCCAAATGAATCATCATTCCTTCTCAGCAAAGAAGCAGAAGTCAAGGGATTTCTCAAGGTCACTCCATTTGGAACTCTAAAGCAATAAACCAAGTAAGACATTCACTTCACTAAGACCAACTCTGCATGTGCTCTATTAGTATAGACTTTGAAGATGAATCAGAGGACACACAAAAGCATCACATCGCTTCAGTGCTAGAAAAGGATTTGTAAATGTAACCCTCTACTTGGTTAAATTCATAATCACACCTTTCAGAATAGCTCATCTTCTGGATAAACCAGTTCTCTCAAAACTTTAGAGGATTCTTTTCTACGTCATTTGATTGCTAAGGCAAATGTGTTCTGATATCAGATTGAGTTGTGTGCTAGTGTGCAGAGATCTAAAATGTATGCCGTGCAGAGTCTCTTCAGCTGAGAGCAAATTGTCGGGTAAAGCTCACCTCTAAATATCAACATTCTCTGTGTTGCATGGTGGGTCCAGATACAGGCTTGGCAGATCTAAGTATGATAGATGAGTGGCACTGAGGGTTCCGATTATTCACTAAATCATGATTCTATCCTTAGTCCCATGGCATGCTTTGCTCCTGGGACACTAGTTACTATAATGTAAGTAGGGTACCATCTGTTATGAACATGCGCAGGGTAGACTGCTGGAGAGATACAAGAAGAAGCATGAGGTTGTCTCCAGTTTCCATAGCTTGAAAAACTTAGAGCAGCCAACATCTTATTGGCCCCTAGACACACAGAGACTGATGGGTAGAGCAGAGAATGAATCAGCACCTTTGCCAAGTCCCCTGCTGTTACCCAACACTACTTGAGCTAACTGATGCCAGACAGCACCAAAGCTTCCACTCTTCTGGCCTGAACATTTTGGTTAAATAAAGGTATATTGTTCTAAGTTAGTAAGATTTGAGGAAAGTTTTTCTGCATTGTTGTGGTCAAGTCACAAAAAAACCCCAGAAAAATAGCTATATTCTGCAGCAAATAAATATTATTTTCCAAGAGCTTTTGAATGGACAACTCCATTGGGTTCCTATACAACTATACAGTGATTTTAGCACTATGAAATAGATTTCAGAAATGGTCTTATATTAATTTTCTCATCCCAGAGGTCCTAAAGTACACATGAAACTACTTTTAAAACCATGCTGTTTAGTGGGAAAAGAAAGAAACACATTATCACAAATGACTGATAGGTCTTAGTATAGGAAGACTTTGTACAGGTAGAACTGAATCTTTGGGCTGATGCCAAATGTTAGTATCTCCAGTGTCCTCCTCACCCCATCTTTGTGCAGGAAACTTCCACAAAAGAAGAATCTTCCAATTTCATGTTGAGCTACTTAACTATCCTGAGATATACAAAGGATGAGAGCTGAGAGGTCTGGGAGTCAATGAAGAGGTTAATTCAAACTCTGTTTTCAATATAGCATTTCAAAGTTGCCATCTACTGGGCTTGCTGTTCATAAGTATAAAGCCTTCACTCTCAGGTATCTGAAGAAAACTGGGCCTGTTCTTTCCAGATCTGCACAAGATAGATAAATTATTGCAAAGCCTGCCTTTCCTTAGACAGCTTTCCAGATGTCCTAGTTCACTTTCTGATGCTATGATAAACACCATGACCAAAGTTACTTGGGAAGATAAGCTCTTATTTCCCCTTACAGTTTACAGTCCGTCATAATGGAAGATGGAGCAGGAACTAGAGGAAGGAACCTGGAGGCACGAACTAAAGCACAGCCATAGAAGAAGCTACTTTCTGGCTTGAGTTCCATGGCTTATTCAGCTTGGTTTCTTATATAACTAGGAACCATCTGCTGGGAGGTGGTACCACTCACAGAGGCCTGGGCCCCTGTAGAGAGAGCTCCACTGGACAATCTGACGAAGGTAATTCTTCACTGATGTCTGTCGTGGAATATTACTTGAACTATGTGAAGGTGTGTTACATATCCTTATGCTGCACTTGTTTAACAACATAAAGATGTGTTGCCTTGCTTACATAAAGCACCTGATTAGTCAAATTAAAAGCTGAAGGCCAATAGCTAGGCAGTAGAAGAATATGTGGGATTGTGGGAAGAGATAATAAGCAGGTGGAGGAATCTAGATTCCAAGAACAATAAGAGAGAAGAAGGAAAGAGGGAGAAAGAGAAGGAGATGCCCAGAGCCAGCCAGCCATGGAGTAAGCAGAAAAAGTAGGGCATACAGAGTAAAAAAGGATATAATGCCATAAGGAAAACCCAGATGAAGAGAAACAGGGAAAACTAAGCTAGAGGAGCTGGTGGGACAAGCCTGAGATAAGGCCACACATCATAACTAATAATAATTCTCCAGGTCATGATTTGGGAGCTGGTTGGGATCAAAAGAAAGCCTTGTCCCGGCTTTTGAGGACACTCTAGTTTGTGCTGAGTTGACCAAAACTGGACAGCATCCTTCTTTTGCTTCTAACATGTGGGCAATGAGGACTTTCTAGACCCTCTGGGATGGTCACTGAGTTCATTCCAGCCCTCCTCTCCACGTAGGCTCAGCTTTCTCTTTCCTGATAGGTCAGCCACCACGTGTGCATCCACTTTGTCACCTCCCAAAGGTTGACATTTCCCATCAGATATCACCTCCAAGACTATTCTCTTTGACCTCACAGATTTTGCTTTTATCCCCTATGTATTATTTTAGGGGGTGTTTAATAGGGACAGGAGAATAAAAGAAAGAAAACTTATGTACTTAATCAATTGTCTTTTATGGAGAAGCCCCCGCTCTTAGTTGTTAATATGCATGGAAGTCCTCTAAAAGTTCTAGGCATCTTTCTAGTACCCAGAAGGTCATGCGTTCTAATTATAGGAATTGATTTAAGGATGTAAAGGAACTTCCTGCATTGAAGTTAGAGTCAGGAAAATTCCAACTGGAAAATCGGAGTATGACTCAACTACTCCAAAGAAGTCTCTGAGTTAATTAAATTCAGTAAATTCCCCTTATTTCTCCAGTCAGCTTGGGGACTTAGTTACTCCTTCTTAAGGACAGAGCACTCAGCACTCCAAGGATTTTCTTAGGTTCCTAATGATATGTTACCAATATTGATGAGTGACACAGGCATCCTAGCTTTAATTTACAAACCTCAAAGCCTTTAAATCTGTAGAGAAATGGACAGACGCCCCATCTCCCACTGTAACGATGCTCCACAGCTAGAAGCATAAACGGCTTGACAGCTGACAATTATCCTTCCTGCTGTGGGTAATTATAGACTCCTGCTTTTCAACCAATGCTACTGTCTCCTGTGTCTCCTGGGAAGTCTCTCTGAATGTATAATCAGCAATAACCATATTATGGAGACCTGTGCAATGAATGTATTAGCTTATGCTTATTGGGAAACTGAGTCAGTGACCAGTGATGATGCTGTGCTCTGAGATCTGATTATCATAAAGTTGTGAAGTGCCCTTTCTAGCTTAAAACAAAATCAATGAAAGCATTATGCCTATTTCACAGATAGAACTATAGGCAACTGATTCCATACCATGGACTCTAAGACTCAGTAATAGTAACTAATGAGTATCTTCCATGACACTAAAGGAGACATTTGTAGATATGACTTTACAATTTAGTCCATACATCCTTTTCTCCTAGGTTAACCTTTCTTCTTTGCCAGAGAAGATTCCATGGGTATTTTAAAGAGAGATCAGTTTTATTTAGCAAAGCAAACTACCCATACTTTGTTTCCTTTGTGCTTCTATAATTTATTTGTTCCTCTGATAATGAACTTCCTCTAGTTTATTTTTCTGTGTCTGTCCCCCTCACAGCTTTAGCAGAGAAAAGGGAAGAAGTATTAGAAAGGGGACAATGTGTGGCCATTGTGATCAAACAGGATATTGAATGAAGTTTTAACATATAAGATTTAATACCTCTTTAAGAATTCCATACATGCATTCAGCATATTTTGATATTCACATCCACTTCCCCCTTAAGTCATTCAAAATCTACCCCTCCCACATCTTACTCCATCTTGACTTGATGCTTCCTCCTTTCCATAGAGGTTAGAACTATCACTTATTGACTTACCAGTTCATATGAATTTCAATTTTCATACATGTTAAAGAACAATAAGAGATCCAGGATTAAAACTTTGCAATTTCCTTAAGTAATCAGCATATTACATGACCTAACATAAATTACCATAATATTATATATACTGCTACTGTTATTCTTAAAGGTGTGGGTCATGTGTCATCTGTCTTCTTCAGTACAGTGACTGATACACAGAAAATATCCAGTAACTTTCCAGTGCATAAATGTGGTGACAAATGAGTGACCCAGTAACTCAGAACATTCTTCCAATGGGGAAGAAGCCACAAATGTGTTGGGTGAGTGAACTGCCCATGTGAATTCCCTACTACCATTCTGAGAGCCTGTACAGTTTACAAATGGTGATTTTACTTTGTGCCCAAATGTCCTTTACTATTGAGGACTTGGTGTGCTTAGAAATGAAGCATTTACATTTTCCTTGTTTGGTGTTTGAAGCTACAAAGTATAACACACACACACAAACACTAAAACCACTCAAGAAAGTCTCAATCTCATTTCTTAAGGCCTTGGAACCTCAAATACACACTTGTATCTAAAATGGAATAGCTAAAACTCAGACCTAGCCAAGGTTATTCCTGGAACTGGAAGACGACAGAACATATGATATGTGCAAAAGTATTTTGCAATCTTGTATGACCCATACAAGTGCTCCTGTTCCTGTGTTTGTTTGTTTGATTGATTGCTTATTTGTAGAATCTCATTTCTTGGCACTGCCTAAAAATTCCTATCCAACTTCAATAATATCCAGATTCCTTCAAGTATATTTAGCAGATTGACTCATGGCCACCAACAAAATCTGTTGCTGTTATGATACAAAACCGAGCTTTGTAGTTGTCTTGTAGTAAAACCAGAGAGGGCCAATAAAATGTTTTCATTGATTGCAGTGTCAATTTTAGATGCTGCAAGGGCTCTGAACCAGAGCCATTTTTTAGAACTCTGTTGTGGATTTCGTTTTTACAGCCTTGGGATCTAGTGGGTAAATAACACTTCTGCGTTAACACTAACCTGAAGAGACAGACCTCTCAGGGGATCATCTCATCTTTATGCTTTTCCAACCTGAGGTCATAAATCCTATCAGCCTGCAGAGAAAGAACATCCTAAAGATTACAGGGACACAGAGGTGCTCTTTGAGTGAACCTAGCTAATAAAAATTAAAGTTCAAAGTCATCAGGTAATCTAGGACATTCATTACACCTGCAGTGAAGCAGTCAGGGCTGATAAACCAGACAGACACGAGGCTGGTGAGCATGCAAGAGCAAGTAACTACATCTAAGATGCACTTTGTCTCTCCCGGGGCATCAGTTTTGCGGATGCAGACAGTATTTCAAATATACTTGCCTTAAAAGTACTAGAGGTGTTAACAGAAAAAGATCCTACTCTGTGTCTCTGGGCTTGAATTCAGAAAAAATGGCATACTTATAGCTTAGTCACCCAAACTCTAGGTACAGATTAAAAATCACTATGGTAGCCAATATGAACTATTAATGGTTGAAATCAGTAACTCAGATAAGAAATCAGAAGTGTCCTGTGTAGGCTTTTGAATAATCGGTCCCAAGTTAATGGAGCTGTTTGGTGAGGCAATGCAATTTTGAGGAAGTATTGCTTTGCTGAAAGAAATGTATCACTGGAAGCTTCTAGTCTTGCCTCACTTCCAAATGTATTTCTCTCTCTTCCTCTCTTCTTCTTCTTCTTCTTCTTCTTCTTCTTCTTCTTCTTCTTCTTCTTCTTCTTCTTCTTCTTCTTCTCTCTCTCTCTCTATCCTCTGCTTTCTACATGTGTATGGAAATATTACCAGCCAGCTTCTTGATCTTGCTGCATGTGGCCATACATTCCTCATCACTATGGAACTCTTGTCTCAAAAAATTTCCCTTTGGTCATGGTATTTAAACACAGCAGCAAAACGTAACTAATATATTGTGTTATTTTTTAAAGCTTTAGCATAAGATGTAAAACTTAAGATTTGGGAGGACAAGAACTCTTCACAATAGAATAGAGTAGAATGAGTCCAGGAAACTGTTCTTCAAAAGCTGTGATAGGTTTCTAGATGTCAGACATACTTGTAGTAACTTAGAGTCATAAAATACACACTTGGCCTGGACAATGGAATACCTTGATGGTCAATGAAATGGGAGAAGACTATCCACTGAAAGCTTAGGAGACATAATCAGTGTTCACATGGATGAGGCTATACCCTTGAACAATGGTATGATGCAGCCCACACTACCTCAATTCATCTGGCAAGGGTGTGTGCTCTTGCTTTGAGAAAAGAAGACAATATGCCTCTTCCCATCCCTTCCCACAGACTGAACTCTCAAGGCACAGCCTCTTGTAGCCTCGGGGAATAGCCAGTCTGAAAGAAAGGAAATATATATTGAGACTGGAAAGATTTCTTTTCCCTGAACCTCAAAATAAGATGAATGAGGGGGTTTCTGTGTAATTGCCTGGTTTATTCACATTCACATATGCAACTTTCCGTGAATTATCAAAAATGTGTCTGGTGTCAAATTAACATGTGATTTTAATATTGCTTCTGACATAACTCTGATATGTAACATAGACTGAAATATGAGCACATTTTGTTCATTGTTCATTTCTTTCTTCTGCAAATATTTATAGAATACTCAGTTAGCTGCAATAGAGACTAAGATAGAAAGCATTACCCTGCACTCAATTTTCTTACCTGTTAGGAAAGAGAAAAGTAAACAAAGTTTTTTATTTAGTGATATGCTGCTTCCTGCAAACTAATTGATGCAAATTTTTACAGGATTTACCTACAAAATTAAATAAGCATGTGCATTCAACCCTGAAATGCTGTAATTCAAGATGTAACCTGAAGTTTTACCTGCAAAAATTCACCATGGATTTTTCACTGCATTGCTAATAAAAACAGAAAGTTTCAAACAGCTGTGCATCCATGATTAGGATCCTAGGTGCAGTAAGAGATAAAGCACCCATAAAGTAGACTTATAAGATGACTACTTTGCAAAATGAGGCATGCCTATACATGCTAGTAGAAATAGATTTAACTACAGCATCTTAGGGCTTCTATTGCTGTGATGAAATACCATGACCAAAAGGTATTGAGGAGAAATGTGTTTACTTGGCTTACACATCTGTGTCACCGTTCATCACTAAAAGAAGTCAGGACGGAAACTTAAACAGAGCAGGATCCTGGAGGAACTGGCACAGAAACCATGGAGGGATGCTACTTATTAGACTGGCCTCATGGCTTTCTCAGCCTGCTTTCTTCTTAAACCTAGGACCACCAGCCTAGGGATGGCACCACCCACAATGGACTAGGCCCTCCCCCATCAACCACTAATTGAAAAAATGCCTTACAGTCAGATCTTAGGGAGGCATTTTCTTCACTAAAGTTCCCTCCTATCAGATAACTCTGTTTGTATGTCAGGCTGACATGAGACTGGCCAGCAAGTACAGTAAAAACAAATCTGGATTTTAAAAAATATCCAAAATATATCATTTAAATTGACCTTTTGAATCCATATTTATATTTAATCACAGATGCACTTTCAATATACAAACTGTTCCATGAGAATTTATTAAATCTCCCAGTTAAGTAGGCAAATGTCACTCTTAGAAGGCAGTACACTCATTTGGAAACAAGCAACTTCCAAATTCGATATTACTAAGAACTGTGTGATTAGCAGCTGGCCTCCAGAGAAAGAATTGTGAATTTCTTTCCAGAAATCTGTTGCCATGCTCTCATATAGACCACTTCTGTTCTACATACTCTCCTTCATCAACTTTAACTGCATGTCTTAGGTCCTATCATTTTTGAATGCCCAGAGTTTCACAAGACTCTCCATTCCTCTATATTGCCAGAACTATTCAATAATACTAAATTTAATCATCCTTAACACTTCAGCAATGTGGAAAACTGACCACACCATTATACTATAGGGACAAAAAGGCTTTAAATTGTGATCACAATGTGCCAGTTTTAGAGTGTTTTATGATGCTTAGGGCATTTCAAAGCATTTTTATTAAGGCTTGTTTCCTAAAAGTCTTTCTTGGGATATTTCTTCTCTATAAAAGAGGAAGAATTAGGACCCAGAAGCACCTGTATCCAGTAGAATTTTACTCAGCCATATATAAAGATACTTCAGCATTTTTAGGAAAAGCAGCATTCCAAAAACAAAGATCATAATTTCATGTACAGAATTTTGAACACACACACACCACCATCTCCTGGCTCCCAAGAGCATTCATGGGTGCACACACATACACACACACACACACACACACACACACACACACACACACACACACGTAGAAGTAAGACTATTTGGAGAAAAGAAAATAAGAAGGTAGATAACACGAAAGAATGCGGATTTCTATCAGTGAAATATATAATGTATATGAAATGGCATAACGAAACATATGAACATGAACATATAATACGTAACATTTAACAAAAGAGAGTAAAAGAAATATCTCCATTAGTAAGAGCACTGAGTAAGCAAGAATGCTTGAGTTCTCATCTCCAAAAATGGCTGGAGAGGTGGCTCAGAGGTTAAGAACACTGGCTGATCTTCCAGAGGTCCTGAGTTCAATTTCCAGCAACCACATGGTGGCTCACAACCATGTATAATGAGACCTGGTGCCCTCTTCTGGTGTGCAGGCAGACATGAAGGCAGAAATTTGTATACATAATGAATAAATAAATGGCATGTCAAAAGCTGGGTCTGAGAGCCTGACCCTGTAATCCCACCATGCGTGAGGAGGATGAAGATGGAAGTACCACTCTAGCCTAGGACCAGAGACAGACTGTGCCTCAAGAGAATAGACAGAAACAAATAGAACAGGAAAACCTATGTCCCTGGCTTCTGTCTGCAGATGGGATCTACCAACAGTCAGTCTAGGAGGATCAGACAGTGGTAACTCACATCTTTAATCCCAGCACAGGGAATATCCGAGAATGGTGACCTACGCCCTTAATTCAATCAAATCTGAATTTGAGGCATCTTAGTTTACAGAAGGAGTTCCGGACTCCCAGGTGCCTTAACTGAGCGAAGAAAGTATTTGAGGCAGACATAGAAAGACAGAGTAGGCAGAAGAAGCCATGGCTCACACTGTTAGTCAGGCAAGAGAATCTCTGTGAGTTCAAACCCAGCTGGGTCTTACAGACTGTTACACAGAAATCTCTCTCTCGGAAAAAAGACTGGAAGCGTCTTTTTGTTTGCAGGAGACCTGGGTTCGATTCCCCAGTGGGAAGCAAGGGCTCGGATTTGGCCCTTCACCTCTACTCCAGTGCTAAACACTCTGAGTTGTCATTTTGGTCAGCATCCATTTAAATCTTCTCCTTTAGTGTAAGGATCCTGGATAGATTCTGAAGTGATAATACAGTCTCCTTTTCAGTTAGATATAGTCAGTGGAAGCCCACTGGCTTTCTGTTTATCCACTGCTTGGAATATATACTCAGTGTCTGAAGAGCCAGCAGCCATGATGATGCCTTCCAGACAGAAGCCATGTGCTGAGGCTGATGGAATAAAAACGTAGAAATATGGTTGCCCTTTTTCCCTTCTATTAAATTTGAAACATATCCCCACACACATCCACACACATGTGGATATAACACACATATGTCATACATACACATACACTATATTGTTTTCTTTTATTCTCCTTTTCAATATATATAAACCGATTTTCTAAAAAGAGGCTGATTATTGGTCTCAGAAGATGCCACACAAACCTATTTACAATTATCTTCAGTGAGAGACATTATAATCAAAAGCAGGATTAATGTAAGGTCTAATTTTATCTGTGACACAAGTGTTTTTATTTCAGTTTTAGTAATTTGAGTTTTATATATATATATATCTCGAGTGGAAGGGTAAATACTTCAACACACTAAACTGCTATACTTGATGGAAAAGGCAAGAAAAATTTTTAAGCTTACACTATAGATAGATATGTTTGTTCCTTTAGCAAGATAATTATTTTCTATTTTCTCTTGCTACTATACTCTGTGGCAGTTAGCATCTCTGATTCCATTGGCATTCTATATTTACTATTACTCTCTTAAAGTCAACTTATTTTATGGGTTGATTTTCACTGACTTAAATGCCCATCTAAGAGAGGGAGGGTCTAAAAAGAGGTAGGTGAGCAGGTGACCGATCAAGAAAATAATCACATGTCTGTAACTTTTAAATTTCATCCTTTGGGGGCCAGCGTGAGCACACTGCAGCATGGGGTGGAGCAGCTCAAACTCAAGGTCAGCATGGAGAGAATCAAGGTCTCCCAGCTAGGTACAGAGCTCCAGCAGTACTGCATGCAGAATGCCCGCAGGGATGCCCTGCTGCTTGGCATGCCAGCTGGAAGCAGCCCCTTCCAGGTGCCCAGATCCTGTGCTTCACTGTGGAGAAGGGTGTCCTATGAAATGATGAAGTTATTGTACAGGGAAACCTCATATAACTGAAAAGCAACCACACTCTCTCTGACAGGGAAGACGTTCGCTGGGGAAGCACCTGGTGATGGATGACTGTCACCACATGCCAAGAAAACAGTTTCAACAGCCAAATCACTGTCTTTGTTGTCTGTTTCTAGAGCCAAATTCTACAGAAATCAATTTTTTTAACCGCGCCACCAAATTTTCTAAGACGCATCTCTTCCTTCATAGAACCTGTGTTGCTCAGCCTAGGATATAGGCATATTTTCCTTACTGTGTGTTTGTGTTTTAGGAGGGAAACGTTTTATTTTCAAAAAATTTGTGATTTTCCTAACAGTTTTATACTCTAATAAAAGTCATTCGTAAGAATTACACTTACTAAATAAAGAAAAAGTATAAAATTGAGGGGATAATTGATTTTTTTAAAAGGAGAGCATTTTCATTTCTTAATGAGATATGCACTTACTTTGACAGTAGACTTGAAGATGCTCCTTGGCCAACTAGAAGGACTGATGTAGCATTAGATTGCCCATCCTGGATAAGGTTGGTTAGATTTTTCTTAAGTTCTGTTAGTTTACAATTTATAATTGTGTTTGTAGCTCTTATAAAAACTTACTTATGCCTTTAAAGAAATCTTTAAAATGTGATCTACATTAAGACCGTTGTAATTGGTTAAAACCAAAATATGAAAATATAACCTTAAATATTATATATAGTGACATTCCTTTGATTTAATTGGGGACACTTTTAGAAGGAAAGTTTGTGTTTATAATTACCTTTGAAGAACTAGGAAATATAAATTTTGCCTAGTTAAAATAAATACATATCATCATTTAACAACTGCAAAACATTTTATAATACATTCCACCTTCATGGGTGACCTCAGTTCAATGAGGAAATAGGAGCAAGACCTTTTTATCACATATAATACGTGCATAAGGAACAGCTTTGAGGGGAGATGGTATCAGCCTGGTCAATGAGCAGATATGAGACAGAATGATAAGGCTTTGATAGGGAACCGTGCCTGGAGTCTTGGTGGCTAGGTTGTTTCCTCAAAGTGAAGGCTGTCACACCTAACCTGAAAGGTGGAAGTTAGTAATAAATAGTTCTGATTAGAAAGGAAAGAAAGTTCCTGTGAAGGGAAGAGCTTGTCCCCAAGTCAAGGGAAGGGAGAGTACAGTGCATATGACTCCGCATAGGTGAGTAGCGAATCCAGGAAGGAGAGAGGAAAGGCAGCACATGCAGATGAAAAAGTGAGAGACAAAAATAAGACATTAAAGACCTTCGGGTGGAGCTTGGGGGGATGATGATACCTATAGTAAATGTAAGGGATGGAACAGGCACTTGGGAGAAGAGGTAATGTATTTCTTAAGGCCAGTTGTGTATAAACCATACTCAAATCTCTGCTAACATAAAGTCGTTGACTTTTGAAGCAGCTAAAAAAAATTAGTCACATTATTGTCACCAAGCTTGTCATCAGTGCTGCAAAGTGAACCAACTAGAGCACTGACCCAACATCCTCACGAAGAAATAAAAAATGATCTGATCTCAGTGCTGCTGAGTACACAGGGCCATGTGTGAGGAAACCATCATGAAGCACTCGGGTAGCACCTCCAGGCATAACTAGTGGAGGTTGGACTTCTAAGGATCACTTAAAGGAAGGCCTGGAGCTCTGTGGTGTATGGAAGTAACACATGTCAGTTAAGGCTTTCTGTAGAGTCTGAGGACTAAATATATGTTCTTCTCATTGCCCCACTCTTGATTCATGCTTAGTTGAGGAGAAAGTTGAACCAGTTAATAACAGAGAGTAAGGAAATACCCATAACTGCTCAAAATGCAAAGAATAAGTGACTATGAGGTCTCCAGACCCAACAGACACATCTACAATGCCAGCTCTAAACCCGAGGCTCAGGGAATGTCACATGAGAGAGGCCAAACAGCTGTTAGGAGCCAGAGGATCAGGTGGGAATGTCTGTTGCATGATATTGTTTTCTATGTGTGACATGGAAGCTGCACACTGGGAATCTCAACCATCTGAGTGCCCAAACAGGACCTAAAAATGGTACCAGTTGACATACGAGGATAAATGGGGGATAAACAAGGGACTCACCTTTAGAACTACGGGCAACTGATGGTCACTGGGGAGTAAGAATCAGTCTTCTCTAAGATAGTAAATTAACTCAACTCAGCAGACCAGCCCTAAGTACATGTGAGAAACAATAAATGACCTCAGAAGATTGTACTTATAAATGTATACATGACTATAATTAAAGAAAAAAAAGCTATAAATTTGAGAAAGAGTGGGAAGGACATGGGAGAAACTGGAGGAAGAATGATATAAATACAGTACTCATACATAAAATTCTAAAATAAACTTTTTAAAAAGATAATAAGCAAGATAAAGATGTGATGTGTCTCTGCCCACAGTACTCATTGTGGGCACATGGAAAGTTAGATGTAGGTTTTTAGTTATCCTTTAAAAATAATTAGGCAGCCATGCACAGGGGAACATTTGTGAAGCCAGCACTCAGCATGTGGAGGCAGGAAGATCATGAGTTCATGATTATCCTTAGCTATATTTGTAAGCCAGCACTCCTGGTATGCATAAGAACTTGGAATAAAAAAGATGGAGAGAGAGAGAGAGAGAGAGAGAGAGAGAGAGAGAGAGAGAGAGAGAGAGAGAGAGAGAGAGAGAGAGAGAATGAATATTAGGCAAAGTATCAGTAAAAGAAGTAACCAAAATGATATAGGCTAAGAAATCAAAGATGTAATCATTGTGTGAGAAATCAGCAAATAACTTATTTTCCAAGGACAGAGCCTGATAAATGGTATAGCAGTGATTACATAAAATGAACATCAACCTTGTGGGTCAGACTTGATTACTGCATTGATTGACATACCCCCTAAATTTACTACATTGATTGACACCTTCCTAGACGAACATTTCTCAAAACAGGACTCCAGAAAAGTCCACACAGTGTTCCAATGCTGCCAATTAATCATTCAGCTCCTCTACAAATTATTTTTATATGACTAAAAATTACTTATTAATAATCTGCTACAGGAAATAATTAGAGCTTAATAAAATAATTAAAATAATAATAATGAAAATTAACCCAACAATAGATTTTAAAAACTTCAGGCTACAAATTACATAAAATTACAATGTTTTTATTGTGCACACATAGCTATCATTATCATATTCTTCACCTTTTTCAAATGCAGGCATAATAATTGCACATATCAATGGAGGAAGTGTAACAATTAAATACATATGCTCAATAAGTTATGGAAAAGTTCGCATTTCTCCCCAGATGGGTATAGTTTCTTTTTGATGTAGATCCTCAGGATTTCTAGCTTTGTTTTTTTTTTTAATATATGATACATAACAAATTACTGTCAATTATAGTCAACCCATCACGGTGCAGAAAAATCAGAAAGTAATCTTATGTGCCTATGTTTTGTCAGTTGGGTCTCCCATTCTCTTTCCCATCATTCCTGATTTCTACCTCTGTAAAACCAACTTTTAAAAATGTCTACACATGAGTGAAAAGATGCAGTGTTTGCTCTTCTGTGTTTGCAATTGGGCAACTTTAAAACAGAACATTGTTATAGCAGCATACCAAGATATTCACCACAGTGAGCCACAGTGCCAAGCACTGATGGTCCATGAACGAGCTGCACAGTCTGCCATCATAGTTACCATCCATCAGAGGAAGATGCTGGTGTTGTTAAGCTGGCTATTGTGGGAGATTATATTGTTATTTTGTAAATAATTGTCCCACCCACTGGTTTAATAAAAAGCGCTGATTGGCCAAAGGCAGGCAGGAAGTGTGGGCGGGGCTACCAGACTAAGAAAACTCTGAGAACAGGAAGCACAGAGCAGAATGCCAGAGAGAAGCCAGAAGAAGCAGAGGACAATTATGCTGCTCTAAGAAAGGTACCGAGCCTCATGGCTAAACAGGATGAATCATGGGTTAGATGAAGGGTAGAGAGCTAGCAAGTTATATGCCTGGGCTTTAGGCCCATCAGCCTAAAACTATTGAAAGTATCTGTGTGTCTTTGTGGGTCTGTGGGTCTGTGGGTATGTGGGCCTTGAGGCTAGGCCCAAAAGTCCAGAACAGAAACCTCATACTACAAATGGCAGCCCAACATGGGTAAAATATACCCGCATAAAGCCATAAAAAGCTTAAAAAATGCTCTACAGCACAGAAACGAAGGCCAAAGCTGTTTCCGAGTTGTGGCTCTGAACTGGCCTATGGTAAAGAGACTGAGTGGTTTATGGGATTAAATTATAAAATAGTGTGTTTGCTAAATGCAACTTAAGGTGAACAAGGCCATTTCCTGAGCCTAGATGTAAGCAAAGACCTCTATATGGTGGATTTAAGATTTGTTCATAAGGACAAAAAGAGAATAGAGTCAAAGATGGCTTCTTAGTGGTGATATTTTCTTGGATAAGCTCTGTTTGCAAGAGGCAAACTGAGGCTTGGCTTTTTTAAGAGAACCTTCCTGATTCAGCCTTAGAGGCAAAATGCTTGAGTCTTTTAAGAGGCTCCGCTGACTAATACTTAAATGGAGTTAATGAGCAACAGATGGCAAAGCTTTACTTGGTGTTTATATGGACCCTGAAATTCCCAGAATACCTGGGTTAAAAAGATAAATTCTATAAAATTAGACTAGGAGCTTGGTGGAGCCATCCACACATCCTACCAACCTTGAATCCTGGCAGATTAAAGGTGGGTTCAGAAATTGAAAGAAATAGAAGAATCCTCGGCAGATTTAAGGTGTTTTCAGAAACAGAAAGAAATACAAGAATCTGGGTGGAGTTGATCACCGTAGCCAAGCAAAGGTGTGGTCAGAGACAGAAAAAGTTAAGAAATAAATATGTAAAGATAGTTTTTTAAAAAAAAAAAAAAAGTCTAAGTGGTTTAGAGTGTGTTGAAAATATATATACATAGGCTTAGAGGGAAAAAAAGGTAGAGAAAGCCCTTAAAAAAGAAATAGAGTAAAATAAATAAATAAAAAATAAATAAATAAATAAATAAATAAATAAATAAATAAATAAATAAAGTAAGTAAGTAAGTAAGTAAATAAATAAATAAATAAATAAATAAATAAATAAATAAATAAATAAATAAGCCGCGTAAAGATAGAAAATACAAAGAATGTCTGGATCCTGTATTTTATTGTCTTATCTTTAAGCCTTTGACAGAAAATGACTTAGTAAAAGCTGCTAAAAGACAGTTGATTATAAATGCTGTTGGAGTAATTCAACCTATATATTTTGTAAATGAGTTGACTTTAAAACTGAAATCCAAAGATATGCTACTTTGGAGAAGAGATTTTCTTTTTATTTCCACAGAAAATGAGAGGCTGTGGATTTATTCCTGGATAAAGAACATAAAGTTTGATAGAGGAAAACCCCCTGAAAAATCTCCAATGGAAATGGATGGCCCAGATGATTCAGCATTTCAGAGCACCTCTGTTGAAGTTTCCAGAGCTCTGTATTCAGAACAATTTCAAGGAGACTGGCTGAGATAACACAGCTTTACAGACTACTCCACTAAAGACTTGTGCATAATCCTACATTTTTCTTTGGATTCCCATGAGATTGCCAGCATCCCCATTCAGCAGGAAGTAGCCTAGAGAATGTCACCCACATTCCCAAAACATGGATTATGGATGTTTGTGTTTATTTACAGTGTTGTTTATAAGTTGCTATAGATAAGGGGGGGAAAGAATATTAGATGTGGAGCTCCTATGTTTTAAAAAAAGAAAAGGGGTTATGTGGGAGATTATATTGTTACTTTGTAAATAATTGCCCCACCCACTGGTTTAATAAAAAGCGCTGATTGGCCAAAGGCAGGCAGGAAGTGTGGGCGGGGCTACCAGACTAAGAAAACTCTGGGAACAGGAAGCACAGAGCAAAATGCCAGAGAGAAGCCAGAAGAAGCAGAGGACAACTATGCTTCTCTAAGAAAAGGTACCGAGCCCCATAGCTGAACAGGATGAGTCATGGGTTAGATGAAGGGTAGAGAGCTAGCAAGTTATATGCCTGGGCTTTAGGCCCATCAGCCTAAAACTATTGAAAGTATCTGTGTGTCTCTGTGTCTCTGCGGGTCTGTGGGTCTGTGGGCCTAAACCTTGAGGCTAGGCCCAAAAGTCTGGAACAGAAACCTCATACTACAGGCTATGAATTTTAACTGAGTTCAATTATTTATTTCAAATATAATAAAGCACTATCTGTGAATCTGTCTTATTATTAAGCAATTAATATGAAATTGTGTGCTCATAAAGTACAGAGATAAGTATTTTAATGAATAGAATGGTGTCTGTGGTTTTCCAACACTTGACTTTAATGTGGAGACTGAAGGAAATAATAATACTATTTGCTGCATAGAAATTAGGTAAGTATTGACTGATTAAGTTGCTCTGAAACTGAAGGCAGAGGGAGAGGAAGAAATAAACAGAAATAAGAGGAAAATGATCCACAGACAAGGTTTGGAAACAAGATAGAGAGGGACCCCAGGATTTCAAAAGTCACCAAAAAGCCTGGGTCAGAACTCTATAAAAATGCAAAATCAGCCATTTCCAATATATTAGTGTATATATATTGACTATATATAGCATTGGAATATGGGAGTATGGCTAAAGATCTATAAATTGCCATGTTCAAAAGGGTCCATAGATGTCTATTGCCCTTGTCACCACTATTACAACCACCACAGAAAGTTACTACGCACTTAAGAGAGACCAAACACTCTGCTGTTTAGTATTTATAGTTTATCTCATTAAATTTTCACAACCACCATGAGGTGGGTGCTACTGATATCCCCATGTCACTTGTGAGCGACTGGAAAATGAAGTGATTTGCACAGTCACTCAGCCAAGTAGCTGAAATACACTCTTACCAGTGCTTCCTAATTCACAAGTCCATGCTTCTAATCCCTATGTGATGCTAAACCGACAGTACTTTAAAGAAAATCTTGTATGTGTGGTGGCTGTGGGAATACCTACATGGACAGGACACAGAACTGAACAAGGGGTTGCACTCCGGAACACACTGTATGTCTGTGCAATGAGGCCTCTATCTCATGCCCTGCTCCATGCCTGGAACTGAAGAAAGTCTAGATACGAGGGCAGGCTGCTTCCTAATATACACTAATGCTGCTTTCATCTACATATGGCTTTTCTTTAAATCAAATATATGGTCACCCTTGCTGCAATATAGGCTAACTGTTAATATATCCCACTGACATAGTGGAGATGCTGGGGAAGGTAGACAGAGACACTGAAAACTCACCCCTATTTTGGAAGGTGGATGAGTTGACAAGATACTTGTAGTCTTAATTTATTAAAGTTATAGAAATTCTTCAGACATGATTTAAACCAATAGGAGTTCAAACTATTTGAGTGGACAATGGTAAAAGGCAAATAGCAATTGACTCGAATCCTGTCTGCATTCAAGGACTTAAATTTTGCCACCACAGACTCCTCCCACCAGTTCTGGCTTCTTCCCTGTGGTAATAAACTTCCCTTTCAGTGTGACACAATTATCGTCAGTAATTTAAAGTTTATGAGGCTTGTTCTTAGTACACATCCTTCCTAATCACTCTCAAAACCTTTAGATTAAGGTAGATGGACTAGTTTACATCATAATCCACCCTTGAGACAGCCCTGTTCCCCGAGAAGTAGGACGTGCTGATTTGTCAGTCAGAAATGACTGTCCAGCAACCGACAGTAAAGGCACTTCTCACCCACAGCAGTGGCTACTGGACAGGTAGACAGAGCAGTTATCTACCTCTCAATTACCATATGGGTGAGGAACAGAACATATTTTTAGGAGAAGAAACATGACATTCTGAAAAAATCTTGGAACATTAAAAAAAAAATCCTGCTACAAAATTATATCTATCCCTGGAGTTTCCTTATAAGAAGAACAACTTCACAAAATTTATACAGCCCTACCCTTTACCTTCATTGGTCAGCAAAGACTGTTTTGGTCACTTGCATTCTTAAAAATAAAATAAAATTGGACTTTTACCTCACTGTGTACAAGATACGGCTAATCGTGATAGCCTGTATAGAGTTAAGAGCAGAATAAAAGAACAGTTTTTCAATACATGTATCATTGCTTTTCCTTTGAGAAGACATTCTTGAAACTGCATTTTAAACACTTCAGCACTAGTGAAACAAATTAATAACAGCTCAGACACAGAGGTGCTGCGTATTATTCATGATCTTGAAATTATTAATGTAACACCAAGCTATTATTGCCACCAAATGCCGTCAGAGTAATTAACACATCTTATCTAATAGAATAAGGCCGTCGAATCAAACTAAGAAGTAATTAAGGTACATAATTGCATCGCCGAGGCAGAAAGATGCATGTCAAATGAATGAAGAACCTCAGCTCATCAAGGTGGCACTGAGGAACGGAGCACTGTAGCCTGTTATTTACTGCCTAGCTTTCCTTCAGAAGTCTCTTCTCTCTCATCCCACTTTCTATGCAGTGTTCATAGAAATTCCATGACTGGCCTCTAAGTTTATATTTTCTGCTCCCTTGAAGATACCACAGTATATACTGAAGACAAGGAATCTTTAAAATAAATAAATAAATAAATAAATCCCAGAGATTTTGAAAAAGAAGATTCATGACTGAATTTTGAAAAAAATTGAAACAAAGAATTTTGAATACCTCTTCTGTCTCAACTGCCAGTGATGAAACTACCGGTTTTTTATTGACGTAGGACAGAAATTTTTCTCAGGATTGAAATGTGTACCTTATAGGAAATGGACACAGTTGAGTCTGGAGAGATGGCTTAATGATCAAGAATGTTTGCCACACAACCATGACAAGTAGAGTGCAGATCACAGCATCCAATGTAGCAAGCTGGGCACCCATAAATGTCTGTAACTCTATATCCCAGTGATCTGACACTCTCTCTGGCATTCATGTGTACCCACACACATGTCCACATACATTACATACACACACATGTAAAGAGACAAGTCTGATATGTGCATAATTCCCATCACTTACTTATGATCTGACCTATCTCTTCACTGAAGCTAGTGTGGGAAAAGATGAACAAAGAGAAAACTCACCATTTTGAGTATTTAGTGAATATTATTCAGTTCTAAAATCCCTCCAAACCACACACCTCTGTTCTACCATTATTACCAAATGAGTTGCATTGAAGAACAGATGTAAGAAACAGCATAAAACTTTACCAACGCTATGAAAACCCCATAAAGCATTCTTCTAAATGCCTTTTCCCTTTAGCTCTTGGATTTTACAGAACAAGACTCTTCATAGAGAATGCAAGTTGTGCTAAATATAGAAAGATTACAGTGGTGTGATTGGAAGCTACTGGTATTCTGAGATTTCCCCAAAGATCCCAGGAAAGGCGTCTGAGACACTACCAGGTTTTATTTATCAGGTTGTGAAACTTAATCAATATTTAGCCCATTCCTATTGTCCTATCAAATAGGTCATTCTGCCTGGCAGTAAAAGCAACACTACATCTATAAAGGAGACAGGAAGGAAGAAATCTTTGGTCAATGTAAATTTATAAAATTGAGAAATATAAGAAATATGTATTTTTGTCTTCATGCATTTATATGTAAACTCACCAAGAGAGATAACAGAGTAACTCTGAAAACGTCATATTCGTGGCAGACGTCTCACAAGCACCTTGCACATCCATGCTGTGATAAATCAGCAGAGCCATTTCAAGTCCAGCAACACAGGTTTCCAATGAAGTCTCATCATTGATGTTGGTCTAGTTAGAGATGAGCTTTTGTGGGAGACGAACTATGAATGAGTCTGAAAATTTTACCCAAAGCTAAATCACACATTTTAATAGCAGCAGTGCCACTGAAGCTGAAGAAGAGTTCTCTGAGAAATTACAGAAGAGATTATAGTCTTTTCAGCAATTCAGGAAACTTCTAGTGCCTGTGGTTTAAATTTACCCCCACACACACACACATACACACAACTTCTCCAGTGAACAATATTTGCAGTATGTTCATCAGAAAATGGTTGTCTGAGCTAAACTCACAGCATTATCATACCATAGAGAACTCAGACAGATGGAAATCCAAAGGGGAAGAGAATGGTCTCTCTACCCCGTAGGGTCTAATGTCAGAAGTCTCTTGAATGAGTGGGCTTGGGTAGCAGAGAGTTGGTCTAACATCACTAGCTCTGAGGCTAGTTATTTTCTGTGTTTCGGTTCCTTTAATGACATGATGAAAACAAATTGTCAGATTTGTTTTCAAATTGACAATTCTCAGGTAGCAGCTGGATACAAAATGGGCACAGGTACATTGGAGTTATTATTATTTCTAGCTGTTCTTCATCCATCCCAGTAAACCTCTCTTAAGTACATACCAACCAGGACACTGGTCTGTCTCCCTCACATTCACTCCCAGACTACTACCTTAATTAATACAGCCATTCCCTCATATGTCTATTTAATACTATTTTTCTAAAATTACCTTGAAGCTATGTCACATTTTAATTATTGTTTTTAATCTTCGTAGATTATAAATACATCATTTTCCCCTTTCATATCCTCTCTCCAAATCTCCCCTTGTTTTCTTTCAATTTCTTACATGGATTCTTTTTTATGAATTTAAATACAAAAAATAACCTTCTCAGTCTATGTAATATTAATTGTATATATTAATATATATTATATATAATTACCCTTTTTAGGGTTGACCATTTGGTATTGAAAGCCAATTGGTGTTCTTCCTTGCGAAGAGGATTTCTCTGCTCTCAGAATTTTTTTTCTTGCCTAAGTTCTTTGTGTAAGGTTGTCAACTGATGAATGGGTAAACACTATATAATACTATTCATCTGTAAAAATTAAAATAAAATTTGTAGGTAAATAGAACTAAAAAAAATGTCATATTGAATGAGGCAACTCAAACCCAGAAAGACAAACATTAAACGTTCTCTCTCATTGAAGCTCCTGACTCCATGTCCTCAGATATGAGTACATCACCTGATAGGGATGGAAGAAGGGGAGTCATCCATGAATAGAATAGCAGGGTTCTGGTGATATGAGCCTAGAAATTAGAAAAATGGAGGTGGGGCTTTAAGTAGGGAGGGGGAATGCCCATAAATACAGGAAGGAGGAATGTAAAATAACAGTAAAGATGTCTACCTAGAATTGCCTATAATGCATGTAAGTTGATATATAAATACATACTTTAAATGAAAATGTTCCATCTTGGCTGACAGTGCTCTAAAGACCAAAGGTCATCTAGGAAAAAAAAAACAACACCAGACATGAGAAGTGCTTTTTTTGCATTGTTGGTCAAGGTTGTCCAAGAGGTTGACAAAACATATAGGCCAGTGGTTCTCAACCTTTCAAATGCTGCAACCCTCCAACACAGTTCCTCATGTTGTAGTGATCCACAACCATAAAATTATTTCATTGTTACTTCATAACTGTAATTTTGCTACTATTATACATTGTAATGTAAATATCTGATACTCAGGATATCTGATATTTGCCCCACACGGGGTTATGACTCACAGGTTAAGAACATGTATATAGGCTACTACTGTTGGCCTTGGTTGATCCCTAGAGGTGGAAGATGAGTTATCTCATGTTTAAACTGGAGTAGTTGCCTTAACTTCTCTTTGACAATGAAATCCTGTCTTGTATGCCATTTTTAAATTTTTCCTAATAAATACTCAAGCCAAAAATGTAAACATGAAACTTTGAATCACCTAGCATCATCTATATAATGTGGTCACCTCTTTCCTTTCTTTGTGAAACCTCCCAACAGGGCTATAAAATCAGATTTTGTGTTCACATAGGACTTTTTCTTGCTTTTCCAAGGAGTCTTTGTAACCACAAAGGGCAAGCTCAGGCACTTACTAAGAAGCATTTTGGGTCAGGCTGTCGGACAGGGCCAATGAGATGCATGGCCTGATGAAAGGTGACCCTGCATAAATGTGCTGAATGTGAGTTGGACTCACAAATTGGATAGAAGAGCTCAGGCTTCCCTTTAATAACTCTGAAAGTGGGAAAATAATGCAATCATCTTACTGTAACAGAGTATCTGCTGTGGTACTTCAAGAATCACTTTATGCACACAGCCCAGTATCTGCTGAGACTGTATTATGGCTCATGAAATAAGCCCATATATTTTCTCAGCATCACGTGGCTGCCACACAGATGTCTCTTTATTGCTTCCTATGAGTCCTGAGCAACAGACAATGAGTAAGGTACCATTCACATCAACCAAGTGAGATCAAAGTCTGTGGTGAGACAGAGAAAAATCCCCCTCCAGCCTTATCTGTGAAGGGAAAGGAGTAACAAAGGCTAGAGCTGGCAACTCAGGTTTCTGCCTGCCATTCCACTTTCAAGTCTGGTAAAAGATTTGCAAGGGTGGCTGGTGAAGGAAGCCTCTTCTCCATCTCCGCTATCTGGTACTGAAAGGAAGTATTGTGCACTTGGGAAAATGCATGGCAGCTAAAGCATTCTTGCTTCCAGCCTAAGCATGAGGGGGGAGGCCAAATGGAAAATGTGATTCCCAGGACATTTGTTCACTCATTCAGCAAATATTTGTTGTTGAATGGGTTTTGCCAAGCATAGGGAATAAGGCTGGAGAAACACGAAACACAGGTGAATACAACCTCCTTCTTTGTCCTAAGATGCACACAGGTAAAAATGTAATTCCAAATCTGGGTGGTACATGCTGAGAAGTTTAATATAGAGGGAGCAGGGGAGACCAAGGGAGTCAGAGAGAAGCAGGCATGAAAAGAGAATGGAGGACTTTCCCAGAAGCATAGTAGAGGGAGAGGTGAGGGTGCACATTCCAAGAAGAAGGACTAAAGTTGAAGCCAGAACCAATACAGCAGGTCCAAAGCATTCTGTATGTTTATTTGGATAAACAATGGGTAGGATTAGATTATCCAAGGTCTTAGATATGGCATGACTTTCTCAAAGTTTTCTGTGTTCATACCAGCTTCATGATTCCTAGGACCCATTCATAAAGCTTACAGTGCTCCCAAACTATAGTGCTCCCAAACTTGCAGTGTTGGTAGCTAAGGTAGTAGCCAAGGTAGTTTCTGATAACACATGGTCCATATGTCACATGTGAGAAACCTTGTCAGTCCGTCAGCCCATCAGATCTGTCTGTCCATCACTCCACCAGCCCATCAGCCCATCAACCTATCAGCCCATCAGCCCAGTCTCAAGGAAGCAGCTTCAGAAGTTTTTCTTCAAGAGAATTCACTGCATAATTTTAAGTTTGGCTTTGAAGATTTGTTTTGTATCATTTGTGTATTTATTTGCCTACATATCTACCTACTACCTACCTATCTACCTACATACCTATCAATCTTCCTATCTATCTGTCTATCTATCTATCTATTTATCTCTCCTATCTATCTCTCTCTATCTCTCTCAATATATCGATCTCAATTTATCTACCTATCTATCTCTATCTATCTATCTATCTATCTATCTATCTATCTATCTATCTATATATCTATCATCTAGCTAGCTAATTTATTTGTGGAGGAGGACTTACCAAGATTTTATCATGGTTAAGTACATGCTCTCTCATTACCATATACTCCTAGCTTCCTATTCATGTTTTAAAG
Organism: Phyllotis vaccarum; assembly: GCA_033318265.1. Classification (NCBI taxonomy): domain Eukaryota; kingdom Metazoa; phylum Chordata; class Mammalia; order Rodentia; family Cricetidae; genus Phyllotis; species Phyllotis vaccarum. The sequence goes on from JARWLC010000009.1 coordinate 46,553,835, forward strand.
ACTGAATCTAGAAAGACAGGTGAACTTATCTACAAATGATGCAAAATGTGAAGTTTTTGCAAAATATCAAGGAACTGACTTTGATCTGCATGCATTCTTAGGTACAGGATGTAGTAAGCCTCAAATCTCTGTGGTAAGTAACTTCTGCAAGGTGACTCCAAGGATCCTTGATAACTGCACTATAGAAGTTCTTCACTGAAATTGATCTCACCTATCACCCTGGAATCCACTTGGCATAATAATACACAGACCCAGGCAATTCTGCCTTTACCATTCCCAGGATTATGACTTTTTGTCTTGTACTGGTAAGAGCCAGTTTTGTATTTGTTGTAATTTTGTTTTAAAATTATACCAACAAGAAAAACAAACTATAAAGAAAAATGCTGCTTTTACTATTGTCTTGCCATAACAATACAATTGAATCTATATTCTGTGTGTGCCTACTATTACATAATGACTAAGGAATTCCTGCAGGAATGCACACTTTCTTCTATGGTGTTTTTGAGATAGGGTTTTTCCAAGTAAGGGAATTCATGACAGTTCTCCTGCTTCATATCCCAAGTGTTGGGACTACAAATATATATGCCACCACACTGGGCTGAATGTATATTTATAATTAAAATAAAGTCTATAGAAGTATATAGCTTACATTTCTTTTTGTTCCTTCTTTAGCCCTGAAAAGTACACAATAGTTAGTCCTGATTTGACTAAATACATTATTTATAGCACAGGCTTAAATAAGTAAATGAGAAATGAAATCTATCTTCTTTCTCTATTATTTATACTATATTGTACAGCCATCTTGCCTTTCCAGCCTCAGACCTTTTGTGAACTAACCTTAAATTGTACTGATGTCATGGAACTACTATGAAAAACATGTGTGCATGGTGTGTGTGTGTGTGTGTGAGTGAGCATGCACGTGTGCACATACATGCCTCTGTGTATATGTACATGCCTATGTGTGTGCATGTGTGTGGATTATGTATGTGTCTGTCTATGTGCTATATGTATATGTGTATATATCTATATGTAGCCTATATGTGTATATGTATATATGTGTGTATATATTTGTGTGTCTGTGTGCATCTATGTGTGTGTGCCCATGTGTTTATGTTTGAATATATGTGTATGTATGTTTTTGGTGTGTTTTTATATGCTAATATGCATGAAAAGTTTAGCTTCCACTTACCAGCATGTTCTAGTTTTAGCTCTATAGCCATGAGAATACTCTGTGATCAAAGCAACCCAGGGGAGTAAAAGGTTTATTTTGACTTAAAAGTTATAACCTATCATTATGCTAAGTCAGAGTGGAAACTCAAGCAATAACTTGAACCAGAGACCATGGAGAAACACTGATTTCCAGCTTTCCCTCAAGCTCACGCTTAGCTGGCTTTCTCATATATAGCAACAACCACCTGTCTAAGGATGCCATCACACACAAAGTCACGTGCTGTTCCTCATCAATTAATAACTAAAACAATCCCCCATAGGTCAATCTGATATGAGAAATCCCTTACTGTAGGCCTTCCTCTCAAATGACATTGGCTCTGTCAACAGTTAAAGATAACTAGAAGACATTACACAGATGTTATCTCGGTCCTCATTACTATTAGATTTGGGATGAACGAGATAGCAAAAAAAAAAAATTACCCATTTCCTACCCTCTGTATTATAATCAGTGGTATATCATTTATCTTTACAGAAACAATGGTATTCATAGTTTGGAAACAAATGGAGAAACTAGAGGACTCCTCAGCCAAGATAAATGAAACCATTCAGAGCAACTAAGAAACCAGCCTTAAAGATGGGAGTAGAGAAACAGAGTAGGTCTGTAGTTTACACACATTCAGAGCTACTCAGCTATGGGTTTTATCTGTAGATTTTCCCTAGATAAAGGTGGAGCAAAATATGTTTCCATAATATTTAAAAGTTTGCTGTTTCATAACCTGGTGTTAGAGACTGCTATGCTCTTCAGAACATGGACCTCCCCATCACGGCCTTTCATACTGTGGATATGCTTGTGCCTTAAAAATACCATGGTCCACCAGAAACCCAGAAAGACAATCCAAAATGCAGAACAATGATTAATAAGCAAGAGTTAAATTCTAGTGACACTAAAGGCTGCCGTGGTGTCTATAGCAAATATATCATTGAACAAATTTCATGGTTTTATAGGTCTCGACTGAATGGACAAACAGTGATGGGGTAAGAAGGTGAGACTAAGGCATGAACAATGTTGTGATGCAGTTAACCCGCCATGGCTTTGGCATGAAATACTTACGCTTTAACTGCACTTCCTCTCCTCACTGTGTGCATGTGCATTTACAGGTATGTTAAGAAAAGTCCACAAGGACAGCAAGATGACTTAAGAGGTTAAGGTGTTTGTCACACACACCTGGTAACCTGAGTCTGATCCTCAGAACCACATAAAGATGGAAAGAGAGACCCACCTCCACAAAGCTGTGCGCTGACCACCACTCACGGGCTGTGGCATGCACACCACATAATCATATCAGGCACGCACAGACAGACATACTAATAATAAAAAGATAGAAAGAGAAGCTCATCAGCTGACACAATAAAATGCCTATGTTGACAAAGAAAATGATACGGTTTCTGTTTTTAAGTAAAGCACACCTCACAGTATTTACCATTTTTCGGTTCCAGCTTCAACATTCTCCACCGCAGGCACTAAAATCTATGGATGCATGCTCAAATCCTTTGTAAGAAAGAGTAGCATTTTTTCACATAGCCTTGGTATAATCTTCTATAGTCTCTGAATCATCTCTCTGCTACTTGTAATAATGAATGCATTATAAATTTAACTGTCCTATAAAAATAGTTGCTATCCTGTTTTGCTTAGGGAATAATGATGAGAAAGATGTCTGCATATGTCCAGTAAAGATATATTTTACAAATGTTTTTAAGCCATTGTTGATTGAAATTGCAAATGCAGTTGCAATAATGTAGAGCAGTGATTGAGTAACCAAGAGAAGAATAGACAATATTAATTAATTAATAACCAAAAGAGGAAAGTCAACCAACCAATCAATTTACTGATTAATAACCAAGAGAGAAAGAGAGACAGATTTATTTTTCATATAGTCCTTCATGTACCTCACACACACACTTTCCAATAAAAATTTAATATAATGTCTGCTTAGCAATAAGGAAAGACACAGGTGCAGGTCATGCTCTAAATTTGGGTCCCAGGATTTCATAGAGTTCTGTCACTGAGCTCTCTGACCAGTCTTCCCCAGGAGAGAAAATAGCACATGCCATAAGGTTCTTTACCAAGCATGCAGACTACAAGAAGGTCAGCAGGTGGAGCAACCTAAAACCTCATTGGATGAGAAACTGCCCTTGCTGCAGCTTTCATTACTCCCAAGACAGCGATGCTTTATCTCAATTCACTGCACTTGAACATCCCCTGATATTTTAAAGAACCCATGTCCCTGGCTCACAAAATAGAAACTGAATAAAAAAATAGAGAACTTCCATCCTATACAAATAGCTTGAATCTACCTAATAGCTTTGCTAGTGCCCAACATTGGTTAATAAATCTGATAATTAACAATTCTCCTTTGCTCCAGACGAAATGAAAATGAGAGAAATTATTCAAATAACTTCATTCTTTCATGTGGTCCTTAGAAAGCTTCGAGTCTAATGTGAGATTTTTAAAGTCAAATCTACTCGTAACGGCTGTGTGGTCCTAAACTAAAATAACCTATTCAAATATCAGTTACTTGTATAGGAAAAGCAGAAATAATGACACTACCTCACTGGATGATAATAAAATGACACATGCATAGTACTAATCCTTAGACTTTCCATTGAGACAGTGCCAGGCATGATATGAGTTCAATACATACAACTATTACTATTATTTCTATTATTATTTTCTTGTTTATACGGTGATGGATATTGAGAACAAAAATAACTTGGGAGACTGAACCTTCTGTATTATCTACCTATGTAGGTCAATTTCAGCGCTAAGTTTACAACACCCCCCTGGTTTCCAAAGTAAAGGGTACAATACACTTTATATTGTAACCACATTGTGGAAGTCATTAAGTTACAGTGAAAGTATATCCATAAAGAAGAATCAGTGGTACCTGATAATTTTCAGTTTGATAAATTATCACCTTTCACTTCCCTTTGATTTTGTTACACTCTATGGTAATGAAAACTTAAGGTAGATTCACAGTCACAGGTGATAATTGAAGCCCCAGGACCATCACCATAAAACTGTGCAACTACAGAATAGATGTCACAAAAAGCCTATATTCAGCAGACTTGTGGTGGCAAAAGTAAAATTTTGTGTGAATGGCTGGTTGGGTTGGCAACAGAGATGCTACAAAAATATTACTTTATATTACTAGTGTGATTTTTTTTATGTTAGCATGTTTGGTATTTATGTTTTTTAAAACTTATATTGATTTCCAATATATTTACAACACCATAAAACAACCCCTCCCAAGACCTGCTCACCTCCAGCAGCAATTCAAAGCCATGTGCTCTCAGCTTATCTGCACATGATAAAAATCGCCCAACTGAGGCTGTAACTGCCCTGCAGTGAGAATCATGTTTTTCCTTAACACTCTTCTCCACCATCTAGTAGTTATCATCAGTACCACTCATCCCTTCCAACCAGCACTTCCTCATCTGAGCTGATGTGAACAAACATGGTTATTTAAAACTTCCTTTTAAAACACCCGAGAAAGATCCACCCCTGACAGTTCTTAAGGAACAAATTTCTCTCTCCTTGTCAATTACCTTTGCAGACTGTTGGCATTGTATTTTCTGCTTCACTTTAGAAACACTCCAAATGCTGTGAGGCACAGTAGTAAAGGGGATAAAAGGAGAATCTCTTTCAGCTTTTTTGGACATCCTTGAAGGACTTTGGAAACCATACATTATCCTATATTATACTTTGCAGTAGAAACCCTCTTCTTTCAAAAGAGTATCGTGGTTAATATGGATTGTCAACTTGATTAGATTAAAGCATGCCTCCCAGTGAGATTAATCGAATGCTCACCTGGGAGAGTCTATAAACGTTTTTCCAGAGTAGATTAGCTAAGAGAGTAAGGCATGGTTTGTAGTGCTGACTAGAGCCCCAGATGAAAGAAAGGGAGGAAAAAAAAACCATCAAGTTTCCTCTCCAGTTCTGCTTCTTGAATGCCATGTTGCTTGCTACTCTGCCTTGTCAACAGTGATGGAGTGAAACGTCAGAAACTGATCAAATAACCATCTTTCTTCCCTGAACTTATTTTGCTCAAAAATATCATTATACCAAATATCTTATTACATAGAAGATATATTAATAACAAAATATAACAAAACTTACTAACATCAACAAAGTCAAGAATTTTCTATGTATGAGACTATAGATAGTATTCAGTTATTAAACCACATCAGTTCAATGAACAAAGTGACCTTAAATACTGAACTACTTAATTTATTAAATTACTGTAAGTTAACTCAAATACAATACACCTGTGTCCTAATTTTCTTTCTGTTACTGTGCTAAAATACTCTGATCCCAAAGCAACTAAGGGGGTTTGGGCTTACAATTCTAGGTTATAGGCAACTATGTTGGGGAATCCAAGGCAAGAGCTAAACTCATCACATTTACATTCAAACTAGAAGAATCCATGAATTCTTACTGCTGTTTGCCTATCCCATTTGATAGTTTTAGGACTGTCTACCTAAGGAATGGTGCCGCCCACAATGAACTAGGTCTTACCTCAATTAGAAATCAAGACAATCGTCAAAATACCAACCTAATCTAGAAATTATTCATTAAGACTGTATTCCCAGATGATATTTGGTTGTGTGAACAGTTAAAATTAACTAGCAAAATTGACTTATTTCCATATTATGGACAGCTCCCCATTTTCATCTGGGGAAAGTTTAGCAACAGTAATCTGCTTGGAGACAGAGGTAGGGAGACTCCTTGAAGATGTATTAGAAGTCCATTTGATTTTTGATTCAATTATGTGTGTTTAATCAGAGTACTGAGTACCAAGGAAGAAGGCTGGTAAACATGACTGATGGGACTAAGACCTGTCCTAAAGCTTTGCCTCAGCTGCTCTTCACAGGGCGGAGTGACATGGAATGTTGGAGACAGCAGCCTCAACTCTCATCCAGAGAGACAATCAAATGCATTTCCCATTTCCTTTTTTTTTTTTTAGATTTGGGATGATATGTTACCCTCTAAATCCCAAGAGATGGTTTCTGTGATGGAAGAAGGAGGATGGCTGGCACTGGGCAAACCCTTTATAGATGATCTATAGCAAGTAACTGTAATAATGTAATGACTGTTGAATATGCATGTTGGAGGGGTATCCAATGAATGCTCAGAGGGAAAATTTTGAAAGGATTTTAAAATATAAGAAACAGAAAGCAACATTTCAAAGTTGTAAGTTGCATGGGAATATACCCCAATGGTACAGTGCTCACCTAAGCTGCACAAAGTCCTGTATTCCATCTCCAGCACTACAAACAAACTACTAGGGGGTTTAAGCCTGAAATAGGTTGTGTTGAGAGTATGAATATTAATTTTGAGTGTCCCCTTCATTACAGTGAAATGGATCTATGAAATTAAATAAATATTCTTCTGGGTGAGTCTGTAGAGACATTCCCAACACTCAAGAAGCTGAGTCGGGATGACTGTGAAATCAAGGTCAGCCTCAGCCAGCTAAGTTCCAGAGCACCCCAAGTTAGAGACAATCTCTCAAGAAAACAAAATGTTTTTCTCCAAGATTTTCATTACATTTTCTATCAACAAAGTTAGAGCTATGTAGGAATGTCTTTCTGTATGCTGTGAATAGAGGACTGCTTTGGCCCATGACAGGCACCATAGCAGTAGGCAGGAAATGGGACCACAGGTAGCAGAAGGAGGGAGGAGTCAGACAGAGAGATGAGCCAGCTGCCCAAGATTCAGCATTTAAGGTAACACAGGTGAGCCACGGGCGGAAATGGGTTGAATTAAGATGAAAGAGCTAGCTAGCAATGTGCCTGAGACATAGGCCAAGTAGAATGGCCTTAATATAAGCATCTGTGTGCTTCTTTGGGACTTTGGGATTACTGGTAGAGCGAAGTGGCATAGGGCAGGTCTGGACCATGGGGATAGTCAGGCCAGAAACCTCTTGTTACAATTTTGTAATATCTATATCTTCTGGATTAGAAAGTAATGCATATAACTTGTGTAGTTTGTCAAAGGTCTGTATTCTTATAAAGCACTTTTCTATGACTTTGGATGGGTATCTTACCTGACGCCATACACCTGCATTAATATCTGTAGTTGTAACTAACACTATTTTTGGATAGAAACTTATTATTTATGATATGACATATTTCAAACTGCTTTTCATTTTACAAAATAAAATTATACTGAGTAATTTTTTAGTGGTTTGAGGGTGTTTCTTATGATAGTGCCCTCACTGTTAACCATTCCTGTATTCTTCAGTAATTTGTGGTTCCAATTAGAGGTGATACTGTGATGATCTTACATCTTTTTCTGAACATCTCTGCATACATCTGGAATTAGGCTTTCAGCATACTTCTCAGAATTAGAAATGGATCAAAGTTATTCATATTTCAAAGAACATCAGACCTGTTACCAAGAGTCTTATAAATGTCAAGTATTTGCCAAGCAGCAACTCACATCATCTTAACAAAATAAGCATGTAAAATTTTATTATTATTACTTAATAATATTATTAAAAAGTGGCATTGGTGTCTCTCTCAGAGACATTAGATTTTTAAGAATTTGTGTAACCACAAAGAATGGTCTGGCCTTGCCTATTCCTAACCAGGGACTAACAGAGAATTATAAGCACTAGCTTCAGTAGAAGAAGGCCACCTTCAAAGACATTGGCAATATATCCCAGAGCACTCTGCAAAAAGACCAGCCAAGAGCGCCAAGAGCAGTGATGTGAGGAGGCACATGCATTGGCATGGGGAGGATGTATTTGCAGCTTGCTAGAGCTGTCCAATGGCAGTGAAACCATGGAGAAATGAGAACACCAGAAAGAAAGGAACACATCCCCAAGTGCTGTCAGCCTTCTGCAGTTAAGTAGTCGGAATTCTCAACAACTGACTGGGTCTCCCACAGCTACTTGGGAGAAGTAGAGAATATGCATCAACCTCAGGGAATTTGGCTGTAACAAAGAGAAATTCTTCTGTGTACCAATGAGCCATTCTGAGTCCATCTTCAATATCTAAGTTTAAGTATCAGGGCAAATAATTTTTAAAAAGTGTTTCTTCTACTTTAAACAAATCATAGTTGGATTAGAGAATGAAAAAATTTGTAAACTATGAACTATTCAATAAATTAGGCTTTAAACACACACAATGACATCATGAAAACCCTAAATAAACTGCCCTGTATACAAATTCTCCACCTCCTCCCATCCTTCTGCTTCCACATACTTCTGTTAAGCCACAGAGATATACATTCTAACAAACAAGAGTATCTCCCCACCTCTTAATGGCTATCTCCCCAAATGCCTAATCTCTTTCAGGATACTTTTGGGGGGAGTCTCTTAAACACAAATCTGGCATATGAGGTTTTTTGTTTTTTGTTTTTTAAAGAAGCTATTGTGTTGCAAAAGTTATGCCTTTGAGGTCTACTCTGCCATCTGTACTCAGATCTATGGGGGATTGAGTACTAACATTTTATCTCACAACACTAACAGAATCAGGTCCTGTCTTGGGACTCTTGTCATCAGATTACAAATTGTCTTGGCCCACTTCCCAATCTTGCAAGGCCTGAAAGACTAAAATATTAACAACTAATGAAGACTTTATGCAAAACGTGCCAGAAAGGCATCACCACACCTCTTTGGATTTATAAGCAATTGACTTGACTTTGAACTTCTCTCTCTCTCTCTCTCTCTCTCTCTCTCTCTCTCTCTCTCTCTCTCTCCCTCTCTCTCTCTCTCTTTCACACACACACACACACACACACACACACACACACACACACACACACACACACACACAAAGGAAATAGGAGAGCCCTGTGTCTCGAGATATAGGATTCTGTCTGTGGTGGATAACTTCCATCTTGGAACTGTAGAATGTATCAATTAAGAAGTTCGAGTTTGGATATTCTAAGAACACATAGTGCTTCTGGGCACTTTGGCACAGAACTGTCCATTAAACACAGCAGTAAAGGAGGAAGTATTGACTGCTTCTAGCATTTCATCTCTCACTAATAATTAGTTTGTTTTTCAGAAAAGGCAAAGCAAAATTTGTTGCAAAAATGTGACAGTTAATCATAGAAGATAAGGGTGAGTATTGGGATCTGTGTGATTAGCTGATATTAGTTCCCAGCCCCATTTATAATCAGTGTGAGTTTGGCTCTGTCGCCTTGTCCATGAAGCAGCTATGATGCTAACCTCAGATTCTCTGTAAGAATCGAGTGAGCTGTGTGATGACAGCTCACCCTGAGTGGGTGCTCACGGAAAAGGAAGGAAGGAGCTGTCACATTCTCTCCTCTGTTGCTCACCCTGCTTAACTTCTTTATCACGAGCTTCTTTGCCCCGTTCTTCCTCAGCCTCACCCCCATAATTGGTGAGTGAGTTCAGCATTATCTATCTTTGTGCGAGATCAACTTACACACACACACACACACACACACACACACACACACACACACACACACACACACACACCCTAGTCATAGTACTGTCAATCAAACCATTGCAAGGAATCTGTCAAGATACTGCACAGTTACAAATCAAAACAGTTTCCTGGTAAGGTGATGGCAGCCTGGAAACTCTAGAAATCTCAAGAATTCCAAAAGCCCAGTTACAAAAATCAACACCTGCCCACCAGCCTCAGACAAGCTAAATTTTGCTTATTCCAAATTAGAATCCAGCCCACTTAGCCAACAAAAATAAAGTCAAGGGACAGCAGCTACCCTCAGAGTAAACGCTTATCGGCCTGGTTGGCGGTAGCCATTTCCAGTGCTGTGTGCGAAGCTGTGATTGTGAGACATTCTTGTTGCCAGGCAGAATGTGAGCATGTATTTTAAGTGTACTGTTGTGTTAGAAGGAAGGGGGTTGCTTTACTGGGCTAGCAGATCAAAAGCAATTATAATTGTGGAGCCTAACCTTTCCTTCCAGATATGAAAAGGCTGCCCTGGTTCCTACCTAAGCACACTATATCTTATGTTATTCTCTTTACACTAATAGATACACAACAATGTGCTGGTAAGAGAGGAAGAGGCTGTTTAAGAGACCGAGCCAGGCAGACCATCTGTCAGCATGATTTATGTTCTGGTTAACATTTGGCTGTTCTCTCCTTAGCATGGCAAATGCATCCAACACATCACCCTTTTAAACTATTGCACGGCTGGGCCAAGATTAGCTATATACCTTAATCCTTAATGACACTTGCGGGCTTTGAATCTCCCTCAAGCTCTGTTCAGCAACCTTTTTAGCTAGGAATTAGGGATAGACATTAGTTGCAGCTACAGTAACAGCAGCATTCATAACAGGGTCTATTGCATGAATAGTCACAGCATGTGCTAGGTCTCTATAATAGAAAGGCTATTTAATCCAGTCAATTTAGCATTGGTATATTGAGGGCCTCAAGAAGCCATTCTAAACTGGTGGACTTTGCATTAAAAATGGGGTCAGCTTATACTATTCACTAACTGTAAAATTTGTCACTAATTTAAACTTAGGGTCTTAGCTGTTTCATATATATATATATATATATATATATATATATATATATATATACTAGACTATTAAAGGAAATAATGCGATCTGGAGGTATAGGGGTACACTTATCTAGAAGGACTAAAACTCTGGATTCAGTATCCAGTTCAAACACACACACACACACACACACACACACACACACAGAGAGAGAGAGAGAGAGAGAGAGAGAGAGAGAGAGAGAGAGAGAGAGAAAGGGGGGTACAAAGATAAACATATACAGAGAGAAAGACACAGACAGATGACAGAGAGCAGGAAGAGAGAGATGATCCCAAAGTTTTATCTGAAAACACAGATTGAAGATTCCTTCACCTAACAATCTGAAATCCAAGAGCAGAAAATTCCTTAATATGAAACTTTTATTTCGTATAAAATTATTTAAAATATAGTATAAAATTATCACTTGGCTATGGTAGCAAATGTATATAAAACATAAGTGGATTCTGCACTTAAGCTTGTGTCTCTTTCCTGAAATAGCTCGTTATGTACATTCAAATACTATAACTTTGACTCCCACACCAAATCCAAAGTCTAAATATATTCCTGATGCCAGGTATTTCAATAAAGGATTCTCAGCCTAGTAAAAAGTCATCAGTCATTTCAGGATATTAGAATTATTTGTTCAAATAAAATTTGAAAGGAGAAAAAAAGCTTTTTTTGGTTCGGGTATGTTTTTAAAAAGTGTTGAATTAAATAGCCTGCATACGGCACGTCAAAGATAGTCCCAATCTCTAAAAAACAATTGAAATATACAGCCTTGTTTCCATGCCTTTAGGAAGGCTTAGTAATGGACAAGATCCTGTGTAGCAGTGGAGTTAGAAGGAGAGATTCATTAATTCTAACAGCTGGTCTTTCACTGCCCAGCAATCCCAGCTTAGGCTGTCCTGGCCCAAGTCAAGCAGAAAATTGAGGAAGCAAATATGCTGACATCAGGGCAAAGGCTCCCAGTAGGATTCTATCTCTCCAGGCACCACAAAGCCAACAGGCATATATCTTCTCTGGCATTCACAGCACAGAGGAGATTGTGAAGGAAGAACACAGCTCCACCAGAGGTAATTACAGGTGGTAACAACAGAAAACAGGAAGAGAGTCACAGAGCTGGCCACTGGTGTGCAGTCGAAAGGGATGAAATGGTCCTGGTTCTGGGAGGCTCTTCTATCACAACAGCCAGAAATGAACTGGAAAATCACCTTTGCTTCTCTTGCCTGAAGTTTCTACTCTAACTAATAATATATCAGTGATTTATGAACATTATTGAGCTGTTCTAGGGTAAATCACGACACTTACATCCACTGACAAACTCCTAGAAGGGGAAACAAGAGCTATCTAAATCTATACAGTTGTCACCTATTGTTGCTGTACATGATGATGATGACAATAGTATTTTCTTTGTGTATCTGGTCAGTTAACAATAAATCCCATTGTTCTCAGATTGACCCTGACTGTTGTTATTCATCTTTTAGTCTACACTAGGCAAACACTGTAGAGCATATGCCTTAAACAAAGGTATTTTCCCACAACATGCAATTTGGAAAGGTCCATTTCTTCTGAGGTTTCTACCTGGCCTACAGAAAGTCTCTTCCTTGTTTATCTATAAGGGAACTTTTTCATTGTACATGAATTCCCACTTTCTTTCTGTTCAAATGTCTTCTTCTTAGAAAGACACTAGTCCACTCATGACCTAGAGGGATAGTCAGTGAGAAAGCTCCACATAGTACACAGGATGCCCTGAGTTCTAGGCTTAAAACTATAAAATAGTAAAGAAAAAAAAAGGAAGGAAGTTAAAAAGGAAAGAAGGAAGGAAACACGAAAAACACTAGTTCAGTTGCATTTAATCCCATCCTGACATCCTACTTTAATTTTTTTCTTCAAATGCCATCTCCAAGTAGCATCATATCCTGAGAAGTGAATGTTTTAGGGCTCCAACATCAAAGGTTTTGGGAATACCACCCAGTTCACATGGCCACCTTGGTTTGCAGATCTTCTGACCATCCTCAGCCCAAGTACTTTTTAACCCACTCCATGGAATGGTTGACTAGATAAAGTTGAACACTTGGCCCAATTCAGATATCATGGAGTCTCTCCTGTGAATTCAGAACTAGGGTCAAAAGAGATGGTCCAACATTTTAAGCTCTTGCTCCTAGGAAATCTACATGGGAGTTTCCCACATGTCCGATAATGCAAACAGATCCAGGAAATGGACAAAAATGAGGACAACTACCCTGAGAAAACAAAGCTCAGAGGAAAAAGAAAGACTTTCATACTTTCCGTGGCTTTGAAGTTTCTGCATCTAGTACCCCCAGACAACCTTTAGCCCCACTGTTCTGTGAAACCTCCCTCTTCTGATTAAAGAAAGTACACCAAAGGAGGTGGACTTCAAGATGAGGATGTCAGTGTCAGGACAGTCACAAGCCTGGCTTCTCAGCTCATCTTCAGGGTAACCAGAGACAATATTTACCTCTATTCCACTTAATTATCAACTGAGATCAAAGCATCTCACCATCTCTCAGTACATAATCCTAGCATTTGAGCACCCAGATAATGTTTCCAATGCCCAGTCAAATCTCCATGATTTTCACTGAAGCTCCTCTGTTTCAGCTTCTTTCCCTTACTGCAAAGGAGGCATGTAACTTTACCCTTTGCCATAAAAGTAGATTATAACCTTGGGGACCTGTTGTGTGACAATATCCTCTGAATTGAAACATTTCCTGCAAAAAAAAAATAATAATAAGAATAATAATAAGACTCAGGGAGGAAGGCAGACTCACAAGACCCAAGAAGTAAATAATACTTCTAAGTCTTTAGGAAGGTCCAGAAACCTAGAACATAAGTCCCCTCTATATAAGAGAAGTAAACAATTGCCAGGGAAGGAGACTCTCTAATCACACAAGGTACTCACAAGTTATAAAGGAATTCCCGTCATACATCTGGGTGGGCTTGTCAATGGTGCATCTTCCTAAGATTTCTCTATGCCCCTATAAGTAACAACAGTAAACCCAGCCATTCACTAAGCTAAACTTGGCGGAGTCATTTCCTTTGCTCTTTGGGGTAAATAGACTTCACATGGGGGCAGAAAGTCATACAAGAGTGACTGACACCATCTCTCTCTTCTTTTCTCCAATCCAATCAATTCACATTCTTTTTTGCATCCCCTAAAAAGAAATAGTTTTTCATTCTTGTAAGCCCCGATGCCTCTCAGAGTCTTTATACCTGTTTTAAGGTCATTGACCATATCTGGACTGCCTCATAATGAGAGTCAGACCAAGCTCGGTATTGTGGAAACATTGCTGGCTAAGGCTGTGCAGCACATTTGTCACGGTATGTGTGCCTTCTCCTTCCACACAGCAGTACTGCCCACTGACATTACTCATGTTGAACGTGTTTATAACTGTGCTCTCTTGGTCTTTGGGGTTGTTCTTAAGTTTATACAAAAGTATAATTTTGTTTGTAAAAACAAATTATTACATTGCTTTGTTTTTCTTTAGTCTAAAGTATTTAAATTTGGGTCTTTCATTCTCTGTTTCTATTGAAATATCATTTGAAGGGACTCTACCAGGCTGGAAACATGGCAACCATGGTGCTGGCAGGCCTTGCCCTTTCTTTTCCACCTCCCTTGCTAAAACAATAGATTACATTCCTAAAGCTGGTCATGGAGGTCTTTTTTTTTTTAATGTGTCCTCTTCCTTCGCATGAGACCGATCACCAAGGTCTAATTATCCAAGTATTGAAGTCCAGCAATTAAAATCCCCCTTTGGCTCACCCAATTAACATGCACAACCAAACAAATCTACTCATTTTGACACAGATGTTTCTGCCTTTCCCTTTAAAAACTGTCATTTGCCTATGAGCCACATCTGCCTCTACTTTAGCAAGTGGCAGTCCCCTCTCCCCTGGTTCCTGTCTCCTATCACCTGTCCTATCACCTGTCTTTATCCCTTTGGGGCAAATAAATCTGCTTTGAGTTGACAATTTGTACCTGGCGTATACTGTAAAAAAAAAAAAAAAAAAAAAAAGTATTTCACCTTTTTAGAGTCAGGTAATTTATATCCAATGACATCACCTAGTATCACTGTTGTGTTTATAGCCTATTACCCTGGTCTGAGTTGTCATACACTCGCCACTTTCCACCAACTTCAAGCTCGCTTGTATTCTCTTTCTAGACTTCTAATGATATTTAAGTTTAAACTCCCAAATTTAATCAGCTCATATGAATTGGAGCTGGAGAGGTATGATTTCTTCAAAATCAGAGAGCCAGTACCCAACCTGGGTCTCATCACGTGCCCTGGTCTGGTCCATGTCACCATGTATACAGACTGGAAAAGACTTTATCTTGGAAGTTGTTATATATTACATTAAATATTAAGTGATATTTTTGATGAACACATAATTAGGCATAATTACTTTGTGGTCATGAAACAAATAAACTTAGTCATATTTGAAACCTTTAGAAACCTTTGAACATAGCCACTATTTGAGATACAAAGACCAAGCCTTTCATTCCCACCCCTGAACAACTTCTCACTACGTGGTAGTCTGAGAGAATCTTAAAAGTTAACAGAGCTGAGATTTTAGCAATTGTAAGTGATTTATCAGAGACCCAGTGACATGTTCAGGGAAAAATTAGTTAACTATAGAGGACCAGACACTCATATATATGGAGGCTGTGCTTAGGTATGCTGTCCTTGACTTTCATCAAGGTTGTCAGTGACCACCAAACCACAAGCCTTCTGGAGGGAGACTCTAATGATGCCAGTTATATAACCAATTAAGACCCACAGCAAGAAGAGGAAAGACCAAGTAAATGATCAATAAAGGTAATTAGATTTCTCCTACAGTATAGAAACAATTTCCATATTCCATATCACCCTGATAGCCATATGATAGGCAACATTTCTGTCCCCAAAGAGAACCAATTTAATAAAAACAAAAGAATGAAGACAAAAATCAATGAATGACCTTTTGATCATTTTGTCTGTATAAAATTATACAAAGCATTCTATCCTCCATATACAACCATGGAGTCAGCTTTTATATTACTTCAAACACATCTTACTGATGAGAGCAATTTCTTTTACTGAACATGTGAATATCAGACCTCAAATCAAAAAATAGGCTCTTGAATATAGTTAAGTTATCCTTTCTTTGATACTGTATTTAAAATTCAATAATAAATATTCAGAAAGCTAGAAGTCAGCTAAGCTAGTTCTATCCAGAAAAAAAAATCAGTGGGTGAAGATTGTGAATTTGTTAACAGGTCCAAAAATAGCCTGGGGTAAGGGAAGCTGTAGTCCACAAAAACAGCCATGCTGTAAGTGCTTGAGTGTAGTATTATGTTTCTGGCCTGGACTTTCTGGTCTAGCCTCCTGCCCTGGAATTTCCGGGCTAACCTGGTGGCCCAGGCATTCAGACCCATAGTCCCACAGTCCCACTGAAACACACACACACTTGTATTAATTGTACGCTGACTGACCTGGGGCCCAAGCACATAACTTGCTAGCTCTTTCTTTTAAATTAACCCATGACTCTTATCTTGTTTAGCCATGAGGCTTGGTACCTTTTCTCAGATCAGCATTTCAACTTCTTTCCTCTGTATCTGCTGCCGTCTCATCGTGGTGTCTCTGTGGCTTCTCTGTGGCATTTCTGCTCTGTTCTTCCTGTTCCCAAACTTTCTGTCTGCCTTCAGCAATCAGCATTTTTATTAAACTAGTAGGCAGGACAATTATTTACAATGTAACAACACACAATCCCACTACATTCAAGTAGTTCTCCAACCAAATTAAGGTCCCTTTCACTCCCTACTATTAAATTCCTATGGTTCTGTTATTCACGATCCCGATCCCTTTCACTCGGGAACATTTATTACACTCACTGCAACTGTTAATGCTGTTCTTTTAAATTAGTCTCACTGATTTTGGTTTTTGTATGTGTGTTCTTTCACTCTATTTTTTCCTTGAATTATTTCTTCCCTCTAAATCCTACCCAGGGTTCTTCAGAATCCACATGCTACCCTAGCCATGTTGAGAGCATTCATCTGCTACAATACACTGTTTCTGTGTGTCTCGGCACTTTTATACTGATGGCTTACCAAAGTGCTTTGGGAGCAGAACGTGAGGACTAAGTTCTCTGGAATCATGCCTTTGCACTTGTAAATACAATTACTGTCTGTGCTGCAATATCCTCATGTTTGGATAGTGATGAACCTCCTAGTATTGGTGGAAAAACTAACTGAAAACACACTGCCACAGAATAATTCAATAAATGAAGTATCACGAACAGAAGCAATAACATATTAAATGCAAACAGAAAATGAAACTAAATGGTGTTTTTGAGATTTCTCATTTCCATCTACATGAATCCTAAAAGTATTTAAAACTCAACTAATACGTTGAAGATCCCAAAAGACAACCTTTCTGGTGTATTAAATGCTAAGCAGCCAATAACTCAAGGAAACACCAAGATATATTTTCTTTATAGAGTAATACTCAAAGTGGTGATGTCCATGCTGCTAAAAATGACAGAACTTTATCAACAATTCCCTATTCACAGGGTCAAGACCACATTGTGCAGGAATGTCTAAGTTCCTATTGTGTGTATATACTTTTGCAAGAAACAATGAGAAAGATACAAGCAAACATCTCCAACACTCCACAAAAAGCAGAAATTTTTCTGAGGATCCTAGACGGCAACCCATTCAGGATTCACTATCTCACTTGAAATACATGTTGGATCCTGGCACTTGGAAGGCTGAAAGAGTTAGAATCACTAGTTCAAGTAAGCCTTGTATCAAAATAAACAAATAAAAAACAAAGCAGGAAGATGCCCTGGGTTTAATCTCCAGTACTGAAAGAAATCAGCATCACCGTCCGAACTATACATATAGTTTAAAATATTTCTTTATAAAATGCTTAGATTGATTTTTTGAGAATTTTGTATAATGTGAGAGTTTGGAATTATGTTGTATGTATGAGCATTTTTCCTACATTATGTATGTTTACTATGTGCATGTCTGTTGCCCATAGAAAGGAGGAGGTACCAGGTCCCCTGTAACTGGAGTTTTGAGCTACCACACAGATGCTGGGCACATTTTCATGTCTTGTGCAAGAACCATATGTTCTTTTAATGACTGAGCCATCTCTCCATCCCGCTAACACAAGGTGTCCTGATCATATTTAACCTCTTTCCTCACCAGCCAACTTATGATCTTTTTAAAACCCATCTAGTCCAATTTGTACCTACTATAATTCTTGGCTATGTGATCTTCAAATGAACTGTAACTCTTGAAAACTAACTCTGCATAACAACTATCAGTTGCCTATGGATTCTCAGATTAGATTGTGCTCCATGCCCACTTCTTTAGCCAGAAGTTTCTGACCCATACAGGCCTGTAGTCCAGAGGAATCTTCCCACATGAGGACCCAGAGATGCTTAATAAAATAATTATACAAAGACAAATTAATTAGAAATTGTTTGGCTTGTGGTTTAGGGTCATTATCAGGTAGCTCCTACAACTTAACACAACCCATTTCCATTCATTTATGTCTTGCCATGTGGATAGTGGCTTTACCTGTGTTCCATTACAACTTGCTCTTTTGGGTGCAACTCGAAGCATCTCTGCTTTGTCTTCCTTCCCCTTTATCTATGCTTAGAATTCCCACCTGCCTCTAAACTGCTTTGCCATAGGCCAAAACAGTTCCTTTATTATCCAATGGTAATTCACAACATACAGAAAGACATCCCACACCATACCTGTGTTGTTTAAAATTAAAGATGTGTTGCATTTGCTAATCCTGTGGAATATTTAATTATAAAAAAAAATGTGTTGCATTCTTTTATGTTACATTTGCTTAACTCTGTGAAGCTGTGTCACTTTCCCTGTCTAAAACACCTGATTGGTCTAATAAAGAGCTGAACAGCCAATAGCAAGGCAGGAGGAAAGAAAGGCAGGGCTGGCAGGCAGAGAGAATAAGTAGGATGAGATATCTTGGAAGAGAAGTATAAGAAATGAGAAAAGGATAGGGACACCAGGAGCCAGCTTCTCAGCTACATAGCAAGCCATGGAGTAAGAGCAATAACAAAAGTATTCAGAATAAAGAAAAATGAAGGCCCAAGGGCAAAAGATAGATGGGATAATTTAAGTTAAGAAAAGCTAGCTAGAAATAAGTCAAGCTTAGGCCAAGCATTCATAAGAAAGAAAAAGCCTCTCTGTGTTTTATTTGGGAGCTGTGTGATGCCCCCCCCCCCAAAGAGTCACAGGTAAAAACAACATTTTGACATCCAACATCAGCCTTGAATATCCCTAGAGCCTGAGAAAGCTGAGAAAAAGACAGGTGTGTCTCCTTTAAGAAGTTCTGCCTTACAGTTGAACATCTAAACAGTCTTTTCACAATAAATAGAAGAAAAGAAACTAAGAAAAAAAAATACCTGCCATAGTGCAGGGCACTGTTTTTCCAGAACTGAGGATTGAGTACACTTCCTGGTCAAATGCATCTCCAACTGGACCTGGACTATGAATTTTAGGCTTGGTTCTCAAGAGCCTAGAAGGGAGCAGAGCCAGCTGATAGAGCCTCATGGAGGATCCAGCTATAGCTCAGCAGCTTAAACTTTGGTCAATTCATTTAAAAAAGACTAGAGATACACAGTAAAGACAGATCTAGATAGAGAAAAACACAAACCTCTAAACAGCCGTCAGTGTGTTTTACAATGTGTGCAGGCTTAAAGAGAAATAAAGAGGTTATGAACAGTTATAGAAAGAAATGAACAGTTTAAAAATAAAGTTAAGTCTTTAAAGGCAGTAAAATAAAAATAAAAAGTTATGTAAAGATGGAAAATACACAGGGAATCTGGATCTTGCAGCTGCTAAATGAGATGGAATTGAAAGAGAGACTGGTAAAATAAACCAGGCTAGATATTCTAAGAATTAAAATGGAAGTCAAAAAATGTATTTTTCAAATAAAAGCCAAAAAAATGCTTTGAAGAGGTTTAGCTTTATTTCCATAGGAAACAAGAGGTTGTGAATTTGTTCCAAGCTAATAAGAATCAGGTATGATTGGGGAAGTTCTCCTGAATCTTGACAGTTGATATATATCAACAAAAGTTCCTGCTGGTCTTACCAAGACTTGGCCATTATCTTAAATTTTCTCAGGGACTCCTAAAGATGGCTTTGCCCACAGAAAACAGAAAGCTGTTTAGAGAAACCAATGTTCACATTCCCAAGAGTTGGTTATTTGGTAGGTGATGGATGCTTGTTATAATTTGGGGTAATATGTAAATACAGGATTAAAGACACTATTTCAGATATTTTGCATTGGTGTGGATTTTGGTATATTAATAATATTTAAAGTTATTTTTGTTACACTGTATATATGCTTCTATTCTTGTTTAGTGTATTGAGACTGTATATCTTATTTTTAAAATGCAGTGTATAATTAATGAGTTTAGTAGTTAATCTATAGTAATCAAACTCATACTAGGTGGTGTTTTCACAATTATACAGAGATATATTTTAGATAGATAAATGGTCTTCAAACACTTCAAAGTGCTATAGGATATGGCATTTAAGATGTTTTGTTAAGAAAGGTCTTTTCATGACAAGACACATCTGCTTCTGGAAGCACCAAATTAAGTGTAAAACTTTGGAGTCACTAAGATGGGATGGAAGGTGGAGCATTTTCTCTGAATTTGCTAAATAGAAATTGACTGGATATTGTAAATTAATTCTTACTTGGTGACTGTTTTATTGTACATAGTTTTACATATTAAAGTTAAAACCTGTCATTTTTATTTAGACAAAAGAGGGAAATGTTGTAGAATATTATTTATGGATTTGTTACATTTCTGTATGTTGTGGAACATTTGTTTAAAGATGCAAAGATGTGTTGCATTCTTTTATGCTACATTTATTTAACTCTATGAAGCTCTGTTACTTTGTCTGCCTAAATCACCTGATTGATCTAATAAAGAGATGAATAGTCAGTGTCAAGACAAGAGAAAGGATAGGTAGAGCCAACAGGTAGAAAGAATAAATAGGAGCAGAAATTTGGCAAGAGAAGATCAAGGAATAAAAAGAGAAGGGAGGGGCATCGGGGTCCAGCCACCCAGCCACCCAGCAATCCATGGGGTAAGAATTAAGGAAACATATATAGAATACAGAAAGATAAAATCCCAGGGGCAAAAGATAACAGATAAATTAAGATAGCAGATGCTGAACAGAAATAAGTCAAGCTAAGAGTAGACATTCGTAAGAAATTATTTGGGAGCTGGGTGGTAGGGCCTCCAAAGAGTCAAAGAGTAAGAACACCTCTCTCTCTCTCTCTCTCTCTCTCTCTCTCTCTCTCTCTCTCTCTCTCTCTCTCTCTCTCTCTCTCTCTCTCTCTCTCTCTCTCTCTCCTGGGATTTGTCTAGCTTGAGCTTGCATAGGTCTTTGCACACTGTAACAACTTTGAGTTCCTATGTGTAGTTGCCATTCTGTATAGAGAAAACACTACTTCCTTTCCATCCCCAACTGCCTCTGTGTCCTACAGTCTTTCTGCCCTCTCTTTAACAATAACTCCTGAGGCTAGGAAGGAGTGGATGTGATGCCACCTTTAGGGCTGAATACTCTGTGGTGTCTTAGTCTCTGCATCTTGACCAGCTGTGGAATTCTTTGTTCATCACCATTACTACAATCATAAGCTTCTCTGATAAAAATTGAGAGATGAATTAATCTCTGGATATAACAATAAGTCATTAGTAGTCAATTTAATATTTTATTTTAATTTAGCAGAATAATAGTACTATATTCTCTCCTAATGCCATAGATTCTTGGCCTGATAATGGTATCAGGAATAGGTTTAATTTTGTGCAGTGGAACTTAAAAGCAATCATAAAGTAGTTAGGTGCTCCAATAATGTCTATGCCACTATTGCACCGGTAGGCTTGACTTTCTAGGCCAGTTGTTGTTGTAACTGGGAAGGTCCACAACTGTAACATTTCAGAAAAAAATAATTCCTAGAACTAATCTTTGTATTTATTTGTATGTGGTATGTAATAGGGCTATTGTTTCCTATTATAGGTAACTTCCTTTTGCCTCCTCTTTTCACATATACCTGTGGATGAATAGATAGATAGATAGATAGATAGATAGATAGATAGATAGATAGATAGATAGATAGATAGATAGATAGATGATAGATAGATAGATGATAGATAGACAGACAGACAGATAGAGAGAGAGAGATAATAAATAGATATGATAGATGATGGTATATAGAAGGTAGATAAATAGATAGATGATATGATAGATAGGTAAGTGATGGCAGGTGGAGAGATGATGGAAATAGATGAGTGAAAGCTTCTACATGGGTAGGTTTCATTGACTTTTTCAAAAGTTCTTAATGTTACCTCTGTAATCCCTTCTATACCTGCAGCCCCAGTGTAAGCCTTCCTGTTCTATTATTTTCCCTTAACCTTTTGTAACACTGCATTCTATCACCTTTCCCTTGAAAACTCTGCTGCTGTGTCTTTTCTATTAATCTCCTGGCCCTTATAGCCATTTAAATTACCTCAGAAGATTTCTTTACCTTAATTATGTTCAGTGTCTTTGAGTCCAACTTCACTGTACTTTATTTCTTTCTCTACTTGAAAACTTTCCTGCTATCTTCAGGGAAAATAAATGTCAAATTCTTATATCATTTAGTTCAAAACCATCTGTAATCCTACAGGTGCTACCTTCATGGATTCTCTTCTTGGTCCTGTCTTCCTTGATTATTCTCATAATTTACTCCAAACTGTTTTTCATTCTTTGAAGATGATTTGCCCTTACTCTAGGCATCCTACAAAGATGTATGCCCTTCTTTCATATTCTAGAAACCTTTTGCTTAGAATCTTGGACAGGTTCTCTCTAATGTCAAATCCTTAGGGTTATTTATTTTGCTTTAGTCAGTCACATTATTTATGGTTACATCATCCCCCAGTGTCAGGTCTTCACTAACAGGATGTCTCTCCTTCCCCTTACATCCTCTGAAATTACCATCATATCAGTGATGGGTTAGATGATCTCTAACTATTTACTGCAGACTTAAATGTACAAAGTCAATTATAGCTTTCATATTACATCGCAAATGTCCTGTGTATTACAGAATGCTTCCTGCCACATTATCTCAGTGAAATAGGAGAAAGCAATTCATACTCACTCGATATTACAAGTGACACACTCTAAAACCTGGATGCTCTAAGTAGCAGCAACACTGGGGCAGGTTGTAAAGATGGAAGAGAAGATATCTGGAGTGAGGGCTTGAAAAATGACAAGAAAACACATATTTTATGGTACCAAATACAAGACATCTAGATCTGCTTTTGCAAAAGTATAACTAGCTAGATCAGAAACCTAAGAGATTCCCCTCCCCTGCTTTTCTGAACATGTCTATATATTTTATGATTTAATGCCCTATACTTTGGGATATAGAGACCTATCCGAGCTTGTGCTTGGGCTATATCTGAGTGCAGCAGAGTGACTCCATTACAAACAACCTTAGTCAGCACATTCAACTGGTTTAAAAGCAATGCAGTTGTATTGATTATGAAACAATCTATTGATTTCTAAGTTAGCCAACCATAAATGATGACTGATGAAATATTCTAGGCTAGAGTGCCTTCATTTATTAGTGTATAACAAGCAAAAATTAATTTTGTGCCAGCAATAATACTATGCACTTTTTAATTTTTCTTGTCACATATATTGATAAATACTGTACATCACACAATTTTAATTTTATATTATGCTTTATTATAAATGTTATCTTCATCCTTAGTATTCTCCCCCTCCACTATTTCATTACTTCATAATATTCTAATCTACAGCAGATGTGTATCATCTATAATTGTAAGTCATTAAGTAGGACTCTAAAAAAACAAAATAATAGCATTGGTTCTCCTGTATTTGTGAACTTGGGGCAAAGTAGGACACATTTTATCTTTTAGTAGAGAAACCTATTAAACAGCGCACTAGAATGTAAAAGCTTTGACCCTATAGCATGTTTATGCTGAAATAAAGGCATTCCTGTCTAACAGTCTTCCCAATGCCACCAGCCATGGCATGTTGATATATGATATATCCACCACATGACTTCAATCGGGTTATATAACCTTTTGAAAATCTTACCTTTGCAATAACCTGGAAATTATAGTAATGATAGTCACACCAGTGCTACAGACTGAGTAAAATAGCTCACAGAGGCACAATCAAAAATATTGTTCCCAAAGTAGGAGGCACTAACTGACTTGTTTCTGAAATTAAATGACTGTCTGCGTACTTTCTTTCAGACAATACACAAAGACCTAGAGTGATAAAAATTAATGGTGGATGGAGCTAATTCTCTTTTCAAAGCTGGAGGGCAATCTTCCACAGTTAGGAAGGTGGAGAAAGAAAACTGGAATCCAAGAGGCACAAAGACTCATATCATAGCATTAATACAGAGTACAAGCATTCCTATACAAAGGAAGTTTAGAGTCATGTGGTTACCACCACTCAGGCCAGGGAGAAATTAAAGGCAACAAGATAAAGGGGGGAAAGAGTGTGTTGATGATCAGTCAGTGGGATTTTGTCTTTGCTTGAATATTTGACAAATATTTTTACCTGGGTTGTTAGGTGTTGTTCTGGTGAAAAATGCTGTTAGGAAAGCAGAGCACGTCCTCGTGAACAGCAAATTACCCCTTCTCAACCTCACTGGGAAGGGTTCTGGGTCCAGTTATGATAGGTTTGTGCTAGTATTCCATTCATTAAAATTCTAGGCAACATCAAATAGCTCAGTAATGGATCAAAGTAAATACACCGCTCTGTTTGACTTACCAATAACATCTTACTTCATGGTTGGCTTCCCAAGGATGCCGTGTCACCTGATCCATTCATGAGACTTTATTATGCTGCTTGGAAGACTGAATGAAAGGGAATTTTAAAAGACTACCTGAGATTTAACTAATAATATAGCTAAGTAATATAGAGCTGTGGGATGATGATGAGAATGGGGGAATGCTCTTAAGAATTTTTGATGGCAAAATAACTGACTTGTATCATCTTTGAGAGACTAATTAAAATTCCATCAAATGTTGGATTGATACTGTTGATGATTCCTAAATATGCTACCACAGTAAAAAGCACCTCCAAAATAACTATGCTCCAGAAGGCATCCTAACACTGGGTGTGCTTGCATGCACTGGGCTAAGCACTTATCAACCTTACACATTGTGCTGTCATGACGATGGGGAGCTTATTCGAAGGACTATCTCTAAATCTCTTGCTCCTTGCTGGCAGAGGCAATCTCTCAACATAAAGACAGTAATACCTACTGCAGATACTCAATCCCCTTCTCTGACTGGCTTCTGGATCTGGTATATTATTATATCAAGAGATGTAAACTAAAGACAGACCTTTTACAGAGCTTCTGTCCATACTAAACTAAGTCTCACTGAAGCAAATGCTTTCAATACATACAAACATACGTGTGTGTGTGTGTGTGTGTGTGTGTGTGTGTGTGTGTGTGTGTGTGTTCTGTATGCCTAGACATGGTTCCAAACTTCTGTAGCAACTTGAAGCCAGGAATCCAATAAGATAAAGATAAAAATGTATGGGATATTTTCTTGGACTGCCTCTGTCTCTAGACTTCTTAGAGCTAGCAGATATCTATTGTTTTGGCATACTTGGATCAAATTTGCTCTTACTTGTAGTGAAGGCATTCTCGGTATTGTGGCATTTAAATCTAAAATGATATACCATTGTTTTTCATGAAGCAATAAAGATGCTAGGAACTTTTTTTTTTTTTTAAAGAAAAGTGGCTAAAAGAGGGAACTGGAGTCAATAGCAGTATTGATTTGGTGATAACAGCAACTCCCAGGCTGCTGCCCATGAGCTCATTTCCATTTTATTAGATTTAAAGCAACTTTTTGTGGATGGGCAATATGAAACCATGTAAGTTAAAGACATTGTGTCTCAAAGAACATGAACAAACACATGTCAGCTACGTTGCAGTTCCATCCACCTTGGCCCTTCATTGACTCTTAAATGCAAAGATGCGGAGAGCATCATCCACATACATAGTATTTAGCCTACTTTTTTTTTTTGTAAGAAAGAAATTCTTTTGGGACTTCTGTGCAGAAACAAAAATGAGAAAGCCTGGAGAAAGGCAAACATCAAAAGGTGAGAAGTATTTCTTTAGCTTATTCTGTCTTGAACTTAACTTCTCAAAACATTTGCTTCTAAAAAATGCTTCTTTTCCAGTCCTTGGTACTTGTGTTTTGTTTTGCTGTGAAACAAGCAAAATGCTCCAGAGGACAGAGAATTCTCCAGCTGGTTAGTTACTGCAGATTATAAGTCAGGTACATAGAATGGAATAAAATTCTCCAAAGATTCGGTGCATTTCTGAAAGATTTCTACAGCTCAGAAAGAATATGAAAGTTTGATCTTTCTGAAGATCTAAACAATACTCTTATTTTCCTGATCCACTGGACTTTCAAGAACCTAAAGATAAGGAAAGACAGTTAAATGCGAAAAAAAGTATCAGTTGTCACATAGTTTGAAAAAGAAGCGCCACAACCCTGTATCCTGTCAGAACATCTCTACACCCATAGCTGTGTTCCTTCATTCATTTTCTCAGCTGAAAGATCATGCAATCTGTGATGGATTCCATCAGATCTACCAAGATCTCTTTTGAGGTTTTCATAGCTCTGTCTGCCTGGTGTATTTTTTCTACAATTCCAGTGCTCACCTTACCACTATTCTTGAGATAAATTTCCATGGTCTGCTAAAATTAAGGAACAAAGAATGGCAGACTATGAATGTCTACAAGTATATGAGTTATATGATAGTTTTTTGTTGTCACCATGCCACTGTCACAGTGGCTTCATTTAATAAATAGAAAGAATGAAAATGTATTAACTAAATTTGTGTAAATGAAAAGCCAGTCATGAATCTCACTAGGTATTTCCAAACAATTTTTCTTTTTGGATGTGACAGGAGATATCTCATTTTTTTTGTCTGTTTTCAGATTCTCCAGATATTGTATATTCATGGCCTTTTGGCTTCTTTACTCTATTCAGAGTCATTGGAGATAGTTCTTTGACCCTTTTATCTGAAAAGAAACATCTCTCTGAGTTCAGGGAAAATCCTCTACATCTAATTACTTCCATGGCTTTAGACTATTTAGATCACCCAAGATGCTTGCCTGGCCTAATGACCCATAACCTAATACCATCTTCACAGTTGTTGATGCCATGTAAGATAATACATTTACAGGTTCTGTGACTAAGGCATAGATATTTTTGGAAGCCACTATTCTGCCTACCATAGTCTCCAGAGTAACTCTTGGTCTCTGGCTGATACGTACCAAAATATGAAAACCCTTGTCTCTTTAAGACTGATCTGAGGAGTATTTTTTCCCTCCAATGTGTCCTCAAGGATCAGGGTGCCTCCACTAGCATCCATAGATCCTACCTTTGCTTGCTCTTTTCTTGTATCTTGTACTGTTCTCAATGGTCCTTACTAGTCCATACTGAGAGAACTTCTGTAATGATAGCCAAAAAAGCTTTATTGGGATTCTGATAATAAAGAACTGTACCCAAGAAGATTCTTCTATATGCCAGACAGTATTCAAGGCAGTGAAGCAAACAAACATTAGCCAACTGTATCTGTATATATTATTAACATTAGTAGTAAAGTCTCCTAGGGATCTAGCATTTTGTTGAATCACTATGCTTAACTAACAGTGGTTAATTTGCATAAATTTACAATTATTTTCCTGCATTAACGAAGAAGTTAGCCCTGGGTATGTGATATTGCTCAGTGGGTGAAGTGTTATCCAAGCATGAGAACCTGGGTCCCATCACAAGCACAGGCAATGATGGCACATGCTTATATGCTCAGCTCTGAGAGTGCAGAGACAGGGAGATCCTAAGTGCTTTCTGGCCAGGGAGTCTAGCTGAAATGTAGAGCTACAGGTTCGGTGAAAGACATCATCTCAAAGAATAAGTAGAGGGCATAAAGTAAGACATATTAAGTCAACTTTGGACTCTACATATGCACATCCAGATGGTACACCCCAAGGCACATGTGTTCAATCACATATAAACTATACAATACACATACAAACATATATACACACAGAAACATACATGCAACACACAAATAAATAATTTCTCCAAGAGTTAACCTTGATCAATAACATATTTCCTTATAACTAATAAATTTTCAGTGCATGGTAATTAAATGAGGAAATGACCATTAGGGATAAAGCTACTGTGTTTGAGAAGGTTGAATTGATATATGCATGTTATGAATATTGAAGTTGTAGTTAGAATCTCACACTGTCAACTCCAAACACATGTTCTGTGTCATTTCACAACCTCAACCAGTTTGTTCAATTCCAGAAGAGACATTGGGACAGAGACTCCACCTTGAGGGAAGGAGAAAGGTTTTGTTCTTCCATTCCTAAATCCCTACTATAAAACAAAAATACTCAGAAAAGCATTCCCCACCCTACCAACCATATAACTTACTGTCCTTAAGACCAATCAGAGAACATGATAACCACACAAAATGATAGTATTATGTAGGCACAAAATATGAGTGAAATAATAATGAGTTTGTAAATAGAAAAGATACCTCTTATAAAATAAACTCTATTTGTAAAGAAGTCCACAAGTACCCAGATAGTTTGCTACCAAGGACACTGTTACATCACTGTGCATTTTAGAAAGCACATGTCATAGGCATCCAGTTAAAAAAAAAAAAAAGCAGCACTGAATTATAGTTATCAGCATATTTTTTATGGGAATTGAGTGAAAGTAAGTCAATAGCTGTTTAAAAATTCATTATCATCCATTTTGATTATTCTGTCATTATTTTCATTTTAGAGTCAGCAGAAGCAAAGCAAGATATGACTCATTGGTATTCATTCAAAAATACACTGCAATTTTAATTTACCAAGATGTGGGGCTTATAATCTAGTTAAACCACTTAATAATCTCCCAAAACATTCAACATTATATGTAAAATGAAATTGGCTGCTTGTCTAATTACATAAAAAGACTGACTAATGAAGTGAAATGGATACTCTGTTTTATTAAGCTATGCTTTTGTGGTTAATTCATCGCTGAAATTGGCATGGACCTAAGGGGTTTTGGAATTCCAGATGCAGGCTTCTAAATGGGTTACCATCCTTCCTGCTTAATATGAATACTCTGGGAGGTCTCTATGGATAGATAAAGTTTCAGTTAAAATTAAAAGATACTTCAAAATAAAATCTCAGCAGTGAATAGGGCTAGAGACAGTAGTGATGTATAAAAATATAACTCCAGGGCCACAAAGAAGGCTCATTGGGCAAATGTGCTTGCACCAAGCCTGACGGCCTACATTTATTCCCTAAAATCCATAAGGTAAAAGAATAAACTCATCACCCACATGTTATCTTCTGACTTCCCAATGCATGCCACAGCATGCAGCCCCCTCCCACTAACGAAATAAATGCATCTAATTAAAAGATAATCAGCGCACTGACTGTGCTTTTTGATATGGATTCTTGCCATGCTGCCCCAGCTAGCTTCAAACTCTGGAGCTCAAGCAATCCCTCATTGTCTCCCACGGTTGGGCACTTAGGCACATACCAGCACCATTTATCCTGATTTCCAGAACATTGGTAGAAAAGAAAATCTCTATAAATAGGTATTTAAGTTTCTGAAACAGTCACATTAAAAAAAAAATCATACTAGCAAAGAACAGAGAGTATTAAATAGTGGAGAAATGATAAATAGTATATATCTTAGGTTTTCTTAGGGTTCACATATGACATGGGACATTGCTGAAGTCTTTTTTTAAAGTTGTAAAAAAAAAAAATAGGATATTACTATAAAATTTGAAAGGACCCTTAAGCCATGCAAGAAAGAACCAATGTGATGGAGGAAAGAGCAAGAAAGGAGAAACAGGGAGAAGAGGGGTAAGTAGGAGCAGCTTTCCTGGGAAGGGGAGTGGAGTAAGATGCTTGGAGAGTTAGGGAGTGTGCCCTAGAACCTACAGCAATCTGCTGAAGGACGCTTGGCACTTCCTCCTATTGGTTTTTTAGTGCAAAACAAATAAGATGTAAAGGACCACAATCACCCAAGTTTATTGGAAAATAGTTAAAACACTATAAAAACCCACATAGAATTTTGAGTCCCTACATATAATTAGCCACATGGCAAGACCCATCTATAGTATAATCATTACTTTGACTTTGAAAAAGTTTCTTAAACATTTTTCTTTGAACCTGAAATAACTACGTGATGGTGAGATACTTAGTGTAATTCCAACTGGACAGAACCTGGCATCACCTAGGAGATCAGACTCTAGACATATACCTGGGAGAGATTATTTAGTCTCTGGGCATGCCTATGAGGGATTATGCTGATTGAGATGAGAAAAACCTCACCTCAGCAAAAGTATATTCCCTGGCTTTGAGTCCTATAATATGGAGAAAACTAGACACACACAGCCTTTGTCACTCTTTACCTCCTGACTGTGACTGTGATGTGACTAACCCCGAGTTCCTGTTGCCTGACATGATTGTGCCCTGGAAGTGTTTTCTCCTGAGTAGCTTTTTTTTTTTTTTTTTTCTAGATATTTTATTACAACACCAAACAGAGAAACAACCACAAAGTGATTTAAGATAAAGAAATGAATGAATGAATAAATAGGTGTAATGTCCATCAAATCGGTTCAGAGGTCAGAGACACTATTAATACTGAACTAGTAGCTACTGTTTATGACTTTTAAAAAATATGAAATTCAAGATGGTGATGAACAGAAATGATGACTTTTTTCCTCAGCTTGCTTTTGGTTCTGCTATAATATCAAATTATAGCAGATTAAAAAAATCATGGTTTTATAATTTTTGGATTATATTTTATTAAAGTTATATGGACAGAACATTTCTCCTCTAAAATTTCAAGCAGGATGAACTCAGTACAATTCAAATGAAATAATTATGAGCAACTACTTATCAGTGCCTATCTTTAAAGTACACAGTTTAACTGGGGGTAAAAGATGACTAAGTTAGCCAATATGTCTTGTTGAATTAATGGTATAGGCTATGTTCTAACAAAGAGAAATTAATCATACATTTGCCTGAGAGGAAAAAGGAAAATATCGCAGGGAACATATGATCAGATCAAAATAAAAGGTCAGGATGTATCTCATAGTAGAGAGCTGGAAGTCAGTAATTTGGGCTGACAGGATCTGGGTACTCGGAAAGAGTGACAGGAGAGGAGAGGGAATCTTAGCTTCTCCAGGGGTATAGCGTAAGGACTAAGTTTCAGAAGTACCTTAGTGGGTTGGGGCCAAGGGTGTGTCACAAAGGATCACAGCAAGCAACAGATACCATCACTTAAGAGGTTTATGGGATGGGGGTGAGAGAGAGAAAAAAAGCCCATCTCAGAGTGGCGACGAGAGAGAGAGAGAGAGAGAGAGAGAGAGAGAGAGAGAGAGAGAGAGAGAGAGAGAAACAGACAGACAGACAACACACTAGAAGACAAAGAGAAAGAAAAAGAAAATGACTGGGATGGCAGGACCTTTTAAAGGGTTGGTATTTAGTTATGACTTAGCAGTGAGTATCTGAGTCCTGGAGTGGGAGAGCATCTGATTTCTGACATATATGACTTTAGAATGCCAGTCCACAAATCATAAAATAGTATCAGGCACTCTATTCTATATTCCATATCTTAGCTTGCTCTGCTATAGAAACTTAGAGCCCAAATATCCAAGGCTAAAGTACAGAGGAGTTTTTTTCTCGATTTAGACCAAAATGGAGTCTTCATCAGCCACCCATCCATGATCCATAAGTTCTCTAGTTCTCTGTCTCTCTTTTTGTCTCTCTCCCTCCCTCCCTCCCCCCTCTGTCTCCTCATTTTCTTATTTTTCTGTCCTTCATGGTTAACGTCTTTCTAACTCACAATTCTTTTGAAACAAGGTAGTTTAAAATAATTAGTGTATTTAAAATCCATATAGTTCTATCTAAATAGGAATATAATTGCTTGCCATGATGGTTGAGTTCATATAAAGCTGAAGGAATGATTCAAACACTTTAAAGATGATTTCCAAAGACATGGGCTGCCATTTCTAAACATAAATCTACACTTCTTGACAGGCCTTCAGAGAAAATAAAACAGTGCTTTTTGGGGGGAAGTAAATGCCTTGGGAATGCCATGTTGCCGAATGAGAAATGATGACATCTGTCTATAAAGCACGTGGCTGACAGATACTCAGTATGAACAAGTTTAAGTGTATTGACAGAGAAGAACATGAAATCTTTGAAAATAAGTCATAATGAAAACTTTCTCTCCCTGAAAATTCACTATTTCAACAACCAGAAAGTGTAGGATCTCAGTCATTAACATCATTAAAAGAAATAAACAACAGAAAAGAAAAATCCCAGTTCAAGAATAATTTTATTTAGTATATCTCTGTCCATTCATAATTATTTTTCTGAAAGACCTACTTAAGATAGAGATGCTTATTGTTTATTTTTATAGACTTAACAAACATTTAATAAAAGCTATCCCTTGGAGCCAAGTATGTGGTTAATAACCTGTAACCCCACAATGAGAGACTGACACAGGAGTTTACAAGCTGAAGTATACAAATCTGGACTAGAAGAACAACACGCATTCTAGGCAAGCCTGGGTCCCTTAATCACTTTTCCTACAGCAAAAAAAAAGTTTACTGGGGGCTTACAGTTTCAAAGGGTGAGTCCATGACTACCATGACAAGCAACCTTGTAGCAGGGAGGCAGGTATAGCAGTAGCTGAAAGCTTAAATCTTGATCCACACAAGGCAAAGAGACCTAACCAAGGAGGGCATGAACTCTTGAAATCTCAAAGCCCAGCTTCAATAACATACCTCTTCCAAAAGCCTAGGCCTCCTGATCCTTCCCCAGAAGTTCCACCAACCATGGACTACATATCCAAAAATATGTGCCTATGGTGCCCAGTCTCATTCAAACCACCACCCTAGGCTATGGGATAACATATGGATAATCTGTTTTTTAAATGTTACCAATTGGGTGTTCATTTCACTTATTTTGATAACTTTTAATTACTTAATTCCAGAAACTATTGCTAAATTTGTATTATTTTTTCCCACAGCCTAGTGACCAGCTACATCTTAGGAAAGGAATGCCACTATCTGTTAATCATTCTCATTGAAATGAAGGTTATTACCTCAAGTTGTAGAAGCTGAAACTAAGGGAAGTTAAGCAACTTTCTCTTCGCTAAGAATCTTGGCTCAATAACAGAAGAGTCACGCAGGCAGCAGAGTCCTCTTAGCAGCCTCTCTAACTACACTGTATCCCAGAAAGACAAAAGAAGCCTTTTTAAGTAGTGTATGACCCATAAGATAGCAGGTAGATATCTATAGGCAGACAACCCATTAATGACTGATGGATGCATCCCTATTTTAAATTCTCTATTCACTTAAATCCTTGGAAGACAAGCATTTGAGATGATCCTTGTGACTGCCTTTTATGAGCAATTGGTACATTATCCATCCAAGGGTAAAATGTAGCAAACTGCAAAAACGGGGAACATTCTGGTTCCCATAAGAAGCTGGAGAAAAGAACAACCAATAAATACAATTTTCCATCATGTTCCATAGTGCGTGATGTGCTTGAAATGTTGATGTGGGCAGCACTGTAGAGAATTCAGAATCCAAGTGCACCAGTAAAGGGCCATTGCAAAGATTCTGTTCCCAAGTCTCTCACACGACCAGGATGCTCCCTGAAGACCTTATATGTCATACTGTAGAAAGAGAGAAGAATTTATTCTTTGATTTATTGTCTCACTAAATGACACTTCTCTTTTCCTTGTATCAGTTGAAAGACAGATATCTAACATGTCCAAATTCAAAGTACGTGACATTTGACAAATATTTAGGTTCCACCAATCATTGGTGACAGACACACTCAGAGAAGTCTCACATTGCTGTATAGGGATACTATGCTATTACATTGTAAATGATTGTCCCGCTTACTGGTTTAATAAAAGCATTGATTGGCTGAAGGCAGACAGGAAGTGTGGGTGGGGCTGCCACACGGAGAAAACTCTGGGAACAGAAATAACAGAGCAGAAATGAGACAGAGAAGCCAGAGATGCGAGGCCAGAGAAGCCAGCAGATGCAGAGGACAACTATGCTGCTCTGAGAAAAGGTACTGAGCCACATGACTGAAAAGGATTAGAAACATAGGTTAGTTTAAGAGCAAGAGCTAACAAGTTATATGCTGGGCCCCAGGTCAATCAGCATACAGTTCATATAAGTGTTTGTGTGTTTCAGTGGGACTATGGGACTGTGGGTCTGAAAGTCCAGACCATGAGACTAGGCCAGAAAGTCCGGGCCAGAAACATTGTTGGGGGGGGGGGACATCCCTGGAACAGGATTATAACATACTACACTTGCATTGTGCTTGCAGTACCAGGCGTAATGTTCACATTCAGCCCAGTGGGAACTCAAATCAACCTGGTATGAGTCCTGTGTCATTAACTGGCAATGTTATCACCTGTTTGCAAAGTTGTAAGCTGGGTTTCATAAACTTGGGGAAATCACCCAAGGCCTTGCAACTAGAAATTGGTATAACCAGAATGTCAGCTACATTTTGTCAGCATCCAACTCATTTTGTTTTCCTTGGCAGCTAATATAAAAGTCTGATTTAAGACCTTTAGTAAATAATCACCAAGGATGGCCCTTATCACATAAATCCTGAAGTTCATCCAAGAACTACTGATCTAGAATCTATTGGATAAAGGGACATAAAACCATCAAAATATAACCTTGACAAATGATGATCTGGTAAAAGGCATTGAATAAGATATCAGAGTATAGTGGTTGAGATCCTGGCTGTCAGATATCACTTGTTAACCTTTCTCAAATTTATTACTGGCTCTGCATAGCTTTAGTTTTCTAACCAGCAAAATAGAATAATTGTAAATTCATCTACAAACTTTCAGCTACAGTCAGCATCAGCAATCAGTTTACCAAGGTCCTGGCTACATCAACATTCACACCAGTGTTGCAATCAACATCCCTCCCCCACCCCATACATAAGTGTCTTCACATTTGTGATAGACTTTAGGAAGTGTATGCAGACAAGCCCATTTCTGGAAAGCTTGAGGCTTCTTTGTCAACCAATTTCACTCAAGAACTCCATGGACAGTTCCTGTTTAATTGCTAAAAAGAGACACCATGATCAAGGCAACTTATAAAAGAAAATACTTAATTTTGAGCTTGATTACAATTTCAGAGTTTTAGACCATGATCATGATGGCAGGAAACATGGCAAAATGCAGGCAGGTATGATGCTGGAGCAGTAGCTGAGAGCTTACATCCTGACCCATAAGCAGGAGTCAGAGAGAAACACAGACAGAAAGAAAGATAGAGAAAGAGAGAATGGACTCAACATGGGCTTTTG
Organism: Phyllotis vaccarum; assembly: GCA_033318265.1. Lineage (NCBI taxonomy): Eukaryota > Metazoa > Chordata > Mammalia > Rodentia > Cricetidae > Phyllotis > Phyllotis vaccarum. The sequence continues at coordinate 46,589,026 of JARWLC010000009.1, forward strand.
AAACTCTAAAGCCCAACACCGGTGACAATTCTCCAACAAGGCTATAGCACCTAATCCTCCCTAAACAAACAAGGACCAAGCATTGAAATATAAGAGCTGATGGGGGCCGTTCTCATCCAAACAACTATAACCACAGTGGCTACTGTTCCTCTGATTGATGATAGTCTAAGATGCTTCTGCCTAACCTCCCTTTTCACTCTCACTTCAGGAGAAACAAGGACCTGTATCAGAGTTCACTAGAGCAACAGAAATCATTAAATGAAGAGAGAGGGATAGATAAATAGACAGACAGACGGACAAACGGGCGGGCGGGCGGGCAGACAGACAGACAGACAGATAGATAGATAGATAGATAGATAGACAGACAGATAGATAGATAAAGAGACAGACAGACAGACAGATAGATAAGATAGATTAGAATGGCATACAGGCTGTGGGTCAACTAATCCAACAATAGCTGTCTACCAATGGGAGTTTGAAGAATCCAATAATTTTTCAGTCCGTGAGGCTGTATATCTCAGAAGGTATTCAGTACGTGGTGGAATCCAAAAGGAGTAGGCTCTACTGTAAGTGAAGGAGTGGACTGCCAGTGAGATCTGGAGGAAGCAGGCAAAGAGGGCAATCTTCCTTTTCCATGACCTTCACATAGACTTTCAGTAGAAGGGTGACCCTGATTAAAGATGGATCTACCCACCTCAAAAGATTTGGATTAAATGTGGACCTTCCCTCTACTCTTTTGTTTTGAAGGGAAATGGAGAAAGGAGCAGTGGATCTGATGGAGAGGGGATGGGGGGCAGAGGACTGGACGAGTAGAGGAACAGAAACTGCAGCTGAAATGTTATGTATGAGAGAGAAATAAATTAGAAGAAAAAAAGTGGACCTTCCACTTGAAAATATTTAATTAAAAAATCCCTCACAGGTATAGCCAGGAGCTTGCGTTTTAATTCCAGGTGTAGTCAAGTTCACAACCAAGAACAGCCACCAAGATGACCTAAGAGACCTAAACCTCCTTAAGTTTCCTCTCATTTTGCTGCTGAAGACATGCTCCATAACCAAATGTTTGCATATTCAATCCTGTCTTTGTACCTATTTCTGGGAACACATAAAGATTAGGAGAGATAAATCATAAGATGTATTTATAGTAATAGCCAGTACATAGTAAATGCTTAATTAGTGTTTGACATGATGGCATTGCTCTTGCTACTGCTCTCAGCACAATTACCATAGAAAATAGATGGTTTCTCCCCATGACATCGTTAAAACAGCTCAAGGTAGCTTTATATATATAACGAAAGTTTGCAAATACTCTTAAAATTAACATTAAAGGCAGAGATATAATTCTTTCTTATAAAGCTGTATCTGAGCATAAAATTAAATGACAGCTCTGGAGCACAATGCAGAATGTCAATAAGCAAGGGCATCTGCTTCCTGCTTCCAACCTCCATTCAGGAAGACAAAGTTGTATTCATCAGCACAGCACCAGCATCTCATGCTGGTGTTCATAACTACCCTTTAAATTGAATCATTGAATTATCTATGGATTGACATACAAGATGTACATGGTATATTGCTTATTAAGATGAGTTATTTTCCAGGAATCTGAGAGCCATTTGAATATCTACAAACACTTATGAATTGATCACAATAAGGTTAGTATATAAAATAACAGCAGAGAGCACAGTGGAATCTCAATAAGTCCATTGGTCCAGCATGTCTATAACTCAAGAATATGAGAAACAGGTTGTGGGAGATTATGTTGTTACATTGTAAATAATTGTCACACCCACTGGTTTAATAAAAAAGCACTGATTGGCCAAAGGCAGGCAGGAAGTATGGGTGGGGCTACCAGACTAAGAAAACTCTGAGAACAGAAAGCACAGAACAGAATGCCAGAGAGAAGCCGGAAGAAGCAGAGGACAACCATGCTGCTCTGAGAAAAGGTACCGAGCCCCATGATTGAACAGGTTAAGAGTCATGGGTTAGATTAAGGGTAAAGAGTTAGCAAGTTATATGCCTGGGCCTTAGGCCAATCAGCCAAAAACTATTGTAAACATCTGTGTGTCTCTGCGCGTCTTGGGGTCTGTGGGTCTAAACCTTGAGGTTAAGTCCGAAAGATCAGGCCAGAAACCTCCTACTACAACAGGTGAAACAAAGGTATTGTTAGAAATAAAGGAAATGTATTCACTTATGTATTGGGGATAGTTTTATATATATATATATAAAGTTGTATCTATATATAACTACCCCAAATATATTGTCCAGAGGAATGACATCTGAGAAGAAAATGAGACAAGCAATACAAAAATTAAGCCCAAATCTCCAGACTTCATGACAAATTAGTCCTCCCTGGCATCTGGCCAGGATAAAATTTTTTTAAAAATGAACAACAAAACACTCCTAAACAGATAATTTTATGATAGCAGAGACTGGCATAATACCGTCACTTTTTTTTTTTTCAAGGGCTTGAAACTGTGTTTGAAATTAAAAAAAAAAATTCTCCAAGTCTAAAAGTTGTTCTATCTGATATTATGTTTTGAATAAGTGGAGCATGAACTGCAAATGGTTTTCCTGCACATGCGCACTCATGTCTGGTCACCAGAATGTTATCATTGTCAACCATAAAACACCATCACTCCTGACCATAGCCCTAAAGGTGCAGATGGAAATGCAGAGTGCAAACTTTAAATGAAAACAAAATGCTTTTCCTTGTTCATCAATTTTTTTCTTGGGAGGCAAATGATACATGAACTTCATTCAAATGTTTTCAATAGAATTCAGGGAAATGGCCACAGTAAGCTTGTACTTCTTTGAGAAAAAAACAAAACCTCAAAGTTCCTGGGTTCCAAAGCAGACGAGCAATACCAAAGACTCTTACTCTACATGAAACAGAGAATAGAAACAGAGTATGATGGACCAGCTTAGGACAAAACAAAAGAGAAGTATCATATTAGTTACCTTTTCATCACTAAGGCAAAACATAGTTCTGATAGGACTGACCTACCAGAGAACAGAGAGGCTCACAGTTTCATCATGAGAGGTATAGCAACTGAAGAGGTCAATGCTATAGTCACAGAAGCTTGTGGGGCACTGGTTCACATCTCCAGCTGAACAAAACTAGAGGCAGGCTACAACTCAACAATCCCATTCCTAGACTTTCATTTGCCAGTGTGGGCCTACTTCCTACCGATTCTAGGCTAACATGTAGGTAACCAGTGTTGAGTCACAATGGGGAGACATTTAACAGTTAAAACCATAACACATTACTTGAAAAAGAAATGAAAGCAGTTATTTCTTTATTATCCTTTTCTCCTTGTGTGAAAGATGCTGAAGATAAAATTCCTTTCCCTTGAATGCTAATGGTCACCCTGGCATTTGAACAGGAAATCTTCTTCAGTCTCCTGTCTCTTTTACGGTTCCTAGGAAATTCTTTGTGATGTAGCATTCCCTATCGTAACTGACTATTCCTTACATCATATCTATCTACACATAACATTTTCTCAGGAGCAAGCTCAATATTCTGTGAAGCCGTTTTGTCTCTGTCTCCCTTCCATCAGGCCGCTGACAGCCGATCAGTGAGAGCTGACTGTAGTCAGAAGTCAGTTTCTGGCCTGACCTAGCCACAAGGTCCAGACCCATTTGTAGCTGTTTAGTCCCAAATAATGACACAAATGTTCATATTAATTATAAATTATTTGGCCTATGGCTCAGATTCATTACCAACTAGCTCCTATAACTTAATCTGTGTATTGCCAAGTGGCTCCATGGCTTTACCTGTGTTCTACATCATGTTTTTTCTGGGCAGCCACCTGCAACATCTCCTTCACTCCACCCTCCTCCTTCACCTATGGTTGGATTTCCTGCCTACTTCTAAGCTGCCTTGCCATAGGCCAAATAGCGTCCTTATTAACTAGTGACAACAAAGTACATTCACAGCATACAGAAAGACATCCCATGTCAAGCTGATCTATGGTAATTCTGTGAAGGTGTGTTTGGGATAACTAATTAAGGAGCCTGGTTCTGTGGCACACTGAAACTTGCATCCTGACTGAACCTGATCACCATAAGAACTAAGACCAAGAGAGGTCAGTCACAAGTTTAGAAATCTCTTCCTCTTCCACCAATTCTGCTTCTGATTCTTAGTGAGTTTTCCACAGCCCTGAAAATTTTGACACAAAAAGCATATCTGACTTTTTAAATTGAAAGGCAACCTTTTTAAACTTGCAATCTGTTCCTTATCATTTTTTGTAACTAACAAAACATAGCAGGTAGCAATTATTGCAAAGAGGGCATGGTTTGTGTTCTGTCCATGCCATTCTACATCACCAGAGAATGGCACTTACTATCCATGTCAATTCGAAAATCAGTGAGCACAAAGGCTCAGCGTATTAACTTCCTCCCCTAGATGTCAGAGAGTTATTTCTGTTAGGGTTTGAGAGGCCCAGCCTGTGAGCATTCATTCTCACAGAGAATGGGTTCCTAAGTCAGGCTGTGAAGGAGGAAAAGCCTCTCTTCAAAGCCTCCCATCCTTTCACACACTACACAGCAGAGAGCACTCACTTAGCCTTTCCCAGTCTGTGCCCTTGCCACTGTCCACGGGACCTCATTTCACTCAGAGCACTTGCTCTTTCCTGGCATCACATACGTTTGCAAAGACAAGACAGGGCACGCATCTACTTTCATCTCCAGGCTTGGCCCATGAGAACAACCTGACCCACATACACCTGTGTGAACTTCCTATGTTCAGTGACAAGATGGGGAAAGATGCTCTATTTTCTGAAGTGGCTCAGAAGATGACTATAAAGGTAGAGTTGCTATGACTTGGCTAAGTCATGAAAATAATTTGTCTGCAAATTAAGCCAGAAGAAAACTATGAATGATAACATAAGCTGGGCTTCAAGCACTAAGGATTGAATGACAGGATCCAACTTCTGAGCTAATAGTGTCCCTCTATTTCTAAATATTACCCCCTTTTATCTTAAAGCAAATGTTGTTAGCTGTTTATGACCACAAAATAGGGGATACATACTGATGTAAGCTGCTACCTATAGGCTTACATAGCTTTGGTAAGCAAAGTCCTTATTTGCTTCCCTCTTTTTATGATTTTTATGCTTATTATATGATTTTCAGAAACTAGGTTTCTAAGAATCAATTCTCATTTACATAAAATAATTTTTGTGTTTGCTTTGGGTTAGAATCTATGAAAGCAACATTATCTTAGTCACTGTTGTATTGCATATCAAGAGACATCATGTCCAAAGCAACTATTATAAAAGAAAGCATTTAAATGGGTCTAGCTTAGGGCTTCAGAGATTTAGTCCATTATCATCATGGCAGGGAGCATGGCAGTGTGCAGGCAGACATGAAGCTAAAGAAGCAATGGAGAATTCTCTATGCAAATCCACAGGCAGCAGGAGGAGAGAATCACTGTGCCTGGATTAGGCATTTGAAACCTTAAGGCCCACACCTAGTAACACATTTCCTTCAACAAGGCCACATCTCCTAATATTTCTCAAATAGTGCTGCTCCCTGATGACTAAACATTCAAATATATGAGCCTATGGAGACGTTCTTATTTATCCCACTATACACACCAATTATAATTAATATGTAATTGACCGAAATAGTTGGGAATTATAATTTTATTGCTTTATATTTCTTGAAGTGAATATGGAAATGTGTAATTATCAAACAAGAAGATATTCTCAACTAAAAGGCCAAATGATAAGGGGAAGCTTTTGTTGGTTGGCTTGTTTTTCATTTCCTCATTATATGGAATAAGATAAAGAAAAAACCTAGCTTAGAAGATAATGTTACAAACTAATACAAAGCAGGCTTATTCCAGGCATTTCTGGATAGCTCTTAGGAGGTAACTATCTGGTTGCATTAAAAATAAATACTAGATAGACTGGGAAGATGGTTCAGCCCTGACTGCTCCTGCAGAGGACTTGAGTTTAGGTCCTGCACCCACGTCAGGTGACTCAAAACTGTAATTGCCTCTACCTCCTGAGAGCACTTGTGTGCATGTGGTTCATGTAAACTAAGGCAGACACATATCCTTACACACAAATTGAAAATATATAAATATAAAAGCCAGACGTATGGCTCATATTATAGAAACATGTCTATCTCCCATCCCTCCTATTCCTTACACCACTAGAGCCTGAATTCTGGAGCTATGATGTAGGATAAGCAGAAAACACTGCAAGAGCCACCTTCTTCCTTTCCCTTTTTGGTCACCCTAAAAGGGACCACCAAAGAACAAATAGATATTGATGGCTTTTTAATTCCTGTTTTGTTTTGTTTTTTTTCTCTCGTTTGTTTTGGAGACAGAATCTTGCTGTCTAAAGCTAGCCTGCAGCTCACAATCCTTCTCTCTCTCCTGATAAGTTCTTGGACTGATAGTATGTTTCTCTTGACTAACTATGCTTTTTCTTCTTCTGAGTTGAACTAATACACACCTCGGACGTATGGCTGGGCCCCTGTGGAGACTTTTAGGAGACCTCGAATAAACTATTTCTATAATATGAGGAAAGCTAGCAAAAGGGCTTCCAGTGTTTCCAAGAGTCTGATTTTGTCACTCTTTCTCCTTTTCCCACCAAAACATACCCAGTCATAAAAATGGGCACAAGGGTTACACAAGAAATTATTAGATAAGAAATAAGAAAACAGGTACACATCCTAAGAAATCCAACAGACGTATGCTAAGAATCCAGGAAAGAACGTTGATTAATAAGGCCATAATTGGGTAGGCAGATGAAATATCTCAGCATATTTAAGTTTAAATAATGGGAAAATGGAGGCATGGAGTGAGTACCATGTACATGAGTTAATTCTAGTTAACTATGGTCCAGCTGGTCAGGGTCTCATTCTGGGTTTGTCAGGGCCTGCTGTCTCTCCAACCCCAGGCCCACAGCTGTTATAAAATAATTACTCAGAGGCTTGCATTAATTACAAACTGTTTGGCCTATGGCTAAAATTTATAACCAATCAGTTATTATAATTTAACTCAATCCATTTCTATTAATCTATGTATTGCCACGTGGCTAATGGCTTACCAATACTTTCACATCTTGCTGTTTCTCCAGGAAGCCAGCTGCATCTGTCCTGACTTCCTTTTTTTTCTCCTGTATCTCTGCTTAGATTTCCCACTTGGCTGGAAGCTGCCTTGCAATAGGCCAAAACAGCTTCCTTATTAACCAATGATAATAAAGTCTATCAACATCATACAGAAAGACAGCCCACATCAGGGTTCTATAAGCTGGCTGGAGAGAAATCCTTACCATCTGAGGAAGCCATCTGGCTCCCAGGAGTTGATTGCTTCCACTTGGGAATCAGCCTCCATTTCCACTGTGTGGTAATTGCTCCTAATTAGCTGAAGGTCTGGTTAGGAGATCCCACTACTTCCAGATTCTAAGTTCATTGCAGTTTTAAAATAAGAGCTGATTTTCTGTCACCTCTTTGAAGATATAGAATAGAATATTCTGGAAATTGAAAATAAAAGATTTTGTCTACCCTTGACTTTATGCCTTCAGCACTGAAGTGAAACAAGATGGGCTAGTAAATTTTAGAGCCAATCAATTATCTCTTATCAGTTTTTAGATTAACTCCCCTTAAGTGGTAAGCACACCTACAGACAGAACACAGAAGGTACCTGACCCACACTGAAGGACATAAATACAACAGGAAGGCAGAGATACCAGGCTGCTTTTACCCTGTTTTTCCTTGCTTGGAAAGGTCAAGCAAAATCAGTGCCCACCGCCCATACAGTAAATCTAATATGAGTCCCATAAACTTCCTGTCATTTCAGGTACCAATTCCCAAGTAGTAGGCTGTCACAACCCCTTATTTAAATTTGATCAATTTACTATAGAAGCTCCCCTTATGCATGAAAATGTTACTTATAGACACTGGTTTATTGATAAGTAGTCGGAAGGTTACAAACCGTTTGATAAAGGATGAATAGAGCAAGGCATGTGGGGGAACATTGAGCCTCCCAGCCCTTTCTGGCAAGTTACCCCTAGGTTATTCCATATGTTCAGTTATGAGGAAGCTCTCTGAACCCAGCCTTTTGTAGGTTTATGAATACATTGTTGTATGGGTATAGACTGATTAAGTCATTTACCACTCATGACCATTTCACCCCTCAGTCTGCCTTTGCCATCCATTGGAGGGTGAGGCTGAATTACGAATCCTCTCATCCTGGTGTAGATATGTTTATATCAGGCCTCATTATGAAATGCACAATGACCCCCATACACCACACTTAGCAGTACATAAAGACACTCAACAATCCATAATTTCTGACATTTTAGGAGCTATATGCTGAGAAACTGGAGATGATACAACATACATCTCATAGTATCACTCCAGACCTAGAGGGGACCATCACAAATTTGGTAAAAGATTAGCTTGGGAAGAAACTATGAAACTGCTAAATGTATCTGTACCTAATGACAGCTATTCAAAATACATACAGAAAGAAAATGATATAGCAACATGGAAAGGTGGGTGAATACACAATTATACATGCAGACACATCTCTCAATAATGGAGAAATCAGGAAGAGAGGCAGTCAACAGGATCTATCAGTCCTGCACAGCACCATCAGTGAACTTGACCTGATTAATATCTACAGAGCATTCCACTCAACAATAGCATTACAACTTTTTATCCTCGGGTGCACATGTGACACAGTGTATAGACCACAGGCTACATAAGCAAAAAAGAAACTTAGAAATATCTCAATAATTCAAGGTATTATTCTCTGTTTTTAACAGAATTGAACTAGGTATCAATATCTGGGGGAAAGCCTTCAAATACTTGAAAGTTAAACAACATACCCCTAAATAAACAATAAGTCAAAAAAAAATTTCAAATGGTGGAAAAATATCTAAAATTGAACAAAATAGAGCATATATTATAGCAAAATTTAAGGTTGCATGTAAAGCAATGTTTTGTTGAAAACGTAACATGAGTGCTTGTATTCAAAATGAAGAAACTCTGTAACTTAAGTTTCTACCCTAAGGAATGAGAAAAGAAAATTGGAGGCGGGGAGAAATAGATAGGGAGCTTAAGTCAGTCGGGGGAAGTAAATAATAATATGAAACATAAAACAGTCAATAAAAGTAAAAATAACTTAATTGACAAAAAATGAATGCTGAGACAGATGAAGACATGAGAATAAGAACAGGAAACACAAACTATCAATATCAAAATATATGCTCCAGATTCTGCGGACACAATAAGAGCTCCCGGAGAATACTAAAAAATTCAAACTAACAAACTAGGTGAATGAACCAAGTGAAAAAAACCTTTATGTGTGTGTGTGGAGGGGGGGGGGTGATTGACAATTTGAGCATTTCTAAACCTAATAAAAAGGTTTAAATCATAATTTAGAATCTTCAAAACACATCTGCAAGCCTAGAAAGTTTCATGTCTGAAATCTTGGAATTAGTTTGAAAACTGCATAATAATGCCCAGTCTTTGTGATATCTTACAGGGGGCTGACATTCAGGGAATACCACTTAACTTATTTCATGATGACAACATTACCTTGATGGCAAAATTAGGTAAAGGGAACACAAAAATTGAAAACTATACATCTATTTTCTCTCGTAAATGTATTGGACACAAAGTTTCTTCATGAAATACTGGCAAGTCAGCTCAGGCAATAGGTTAAAGGAAGCTAAAGCAGGGGCAAAGTGAACTTTATCTAAGGAATGCAAGGCTATTTCATTACTAGAAAATTAGTGGTTATTATTAACAGAACAAAAGAGAATGTCAACAGTTCAGGCAGAAAAATGTTTAAAAATTCAGCATTCATTCAAGATTTAAACAAACGAAACCTTTCAACTCTATGCACACTAGAAGTAAAAGAAATATCCTTTAACTTGATTGAGAATCACTATAAAAATACACAGCTAACATTATAATTAACAATGATTTAATCAATGGGACAAAGACACATCCATTGGACATAATTAAAGCCCTAGTAACTACAAAGGCACAAGAAAAAAAAATGTATTCACATTGGAAAAGAATCAACAAAACTACAAATAATTATTTAAAAAGAAAAACACAAAAAATATCTAGAAAAAGGAATTCTTGACTTGAAGAATTAATAATTCAGTAGTCAGAGGATCTGAGATCAATAAACAAAAATCAGTTATGTTTCTTTACTTAAAGTAATCAAAGTTTAAAAGCCATAAGAAGGAAGGAAAGAAGGAAGGAAGGAAGAAAGGAAGGAGGGAGGGAGGGAGGGAGCAAAGGAAAGAAGATGGGGGATAAACCTAATAAACTAAGTTGGGACTCACTGTTAAAATACATAGAATATTAAAGAATGTGGAAATTAAATGAGTAAAAATTACAGAACACAATCTGGAGTCTTCAACATCTAAATTTTTTTCAACTCTCTTATAAATAATACAGAGATATATAGTAATCCAATCAAAATTCCAGTCAAATTCCAGGGGTAGGATCTAATTTATAATGAAAAATCAAAGGAAATAAAATAATTAAAAAAATTTGAACACTACCATTAAAGTAGAATGCTCATCAGGCAGTGGTGGCACAAGCCTTTAATCTCAGCACTCAGGAAGCAGATCGAAGTAGATCTCTGAGTTCAAGGCCAGCTTGGTCAACAGAGCAAGTTCCAGAACAGCCAGGGCTACACAGAGAACCCTTGTCTCAAAACAAACAAATAAAAAGTAGAATATTCACTGATACTTTAACACATTCAGAGTAAGAGTACACTGTGGGAGAGAGATGTATCTAAGGGGTGATATACTTGCCTATTGTGAACAAGGCCCTGAACTCAATTTCTTAAACCAACTAATTAATCAGTTAAAGAAGATAATTCTACAATAAACTTAATGTTTTGGAAAAAATGATATTTATATGCAGAAAGAAAAATAGACATTGTAGAAATAAATACACAGAAATTTAAATTGCTTTTTGACAACTGTACTCAAACAGGTCACTGGAGACAGAATTACTGTTTTAACAAAGAGATACATGTATTAACATTTATGCAAAAAAACCACAAAACAAAAATTACTCAACCTCATTTATAATATGTTCAGTAAATAAAACAAATTCAAAATGGATACTCTACTTGAATGGAAAACACAGAAAACATTTGGAGATGGTCAACACCACAAAAGATCTTGACAACGTTTAGTTAGGCAGAATTCTTAGACACATTAGGAAAACACACAACCTCTACATCAAGCTGACATTGTTTTGTGGGACCCTGCGTACATGAGCCCTCATGTAATGAACTGGAACTTAATTTAATACAAAATTGATTGAGAACCGAACTTTAGAGCAACACAGAGCTGGGACTCAGCCAATCAGAGTAGCCAAGCTTGAATCATTAACAGGCTGGTACAGTTCAGACCATGTCTGAGTAAGATGAACACGGGGCTGTAAGTGATCCTGTGTCTCTACCTCACTCTGTCTGTTCTGCTCCATTTCCATTTTCTGCCCTTAAATGCTTTCAAACCACATCAAGTCCCACAGCTCTCTTGACCTGCCCTGATTCTGAGAGCCATTGTTTCTAGAGCTGAAATAGAAGCCAAATAAAATTGTCAAATTTAATCAAGTATGTAGACAGAGACTTATAATACATTCAGAAATCTGATGCAGGAAGATGATGAATTCAAAGCAACCCTGAGCTACAAAACAGTACTATCATCATAAATGAATAAAAGAAACAACAGCCCCAAATCCTTCTTCTCTATCATAATTTTGCCCTTCAACACCAAAAACAAAAATGTTGATTAAAAATTAAAAATTAAATGTTTTGCTCTAAAATAGTAACTGTAGAAACCACCTCCTAATTGAAGCTAATAGCCAAAAATCTACATACCTGACAAAGAACTTACATTTAAGATAGGTGTTCAAATCTCAAAATATAAGAAAGGTAACAACCTGATATAAAACTACATAAAATATTTTAACTGCTATTTTTTCCTCAAAAGACAAGCACAAAATGTCGAGCTACAAACTGACTAAATGATTTGAAATCCAGCCATTACAAACATCAAGTGCGGACAAAATTATAGATGATGGGCTCAACTGCAAAACGACAGAATCATGCTGTTTAAGAACTTGGAATTTCTTATTATGCTAAATATATATTTACTATATGACCTAGCAATCCCATATTGCTACTATATACCGTGTAAGAATATAATCTTCACACAAAACACAGACTTATAGCATCATGACTCATAATTGCCAAAGGATAGAAGTAATCTAAATGTCCTTCTGTAAATGGATGAAGAAGTCATCCATTCTGGGAGTCACGCAATGAACTGCCCTTAAGAAATCAGAACAACTATCTAATGCAATCACTGAGATGAGCTAAGCTTAAACACGTTATGTAGGGGGATTATGTTGTTACATTGTCAATAAATGTCCCTGCCTATGAGTTTAATAAAAAGTGCTGGTTGGCCAAAGGCAGTCAGGAAGTGTGGGCTGGGCTACCAGACTAAGAAGACTCTAGGAACAGGCAGAACAGAGCAGAGTTCCAGAGAGAAGCCAGAAGAAACAGAAGACAACTATGCTGCTCTAAGAAAAGGTACCAAGCCACATGGCTAAACAGGATAAGAGTCACGGGTTAGTTTAAAGGTAAAGAGTTAGCAAGTTATATGCCTGGGCCTTAGGCTGATCAGCCTAAAACTGTTGTAAGCATCTGTGTGTCTCTGCGGGTCTGTGGGTCTGCAGGCCTAAACCTTGAGGCTAGGCCCTAAAGTCCAGGCCAGAAACCTCATACTACAATGTTATGTAAATGAGAACAGCCAGGTTTAAATGCTGGATATCGTGTGTTTGTATGAGATCTTGGAAATTGTACTATGTCAGAGGTCAGTAGTTATGAGGAGTTAGCATTGGAAAGTAGAGTTTGAATGGAAAAGAGTCATAGGTTACTTTTGTGTGTCTTATTGGGTTGTGGCTTTTGGTTTTGTGTTGTTTTTACAAAATCCATAGGACATACACCAAAAAAGTTCACTTCATATAAATTCTTCAAACTCAATTTTTCAGAGTCTGGTTGGAAATTCTGGCCATTGATGCTGTTTTTATCAGAGCTTCTGAACAAGTTGCTTCATCCCTTGATAGTCAGTTTTTCTTAGACATTGTATTATGGTGCAAGTCTAAATTCTTTCTCAAGTTTGCAGTCAAGTATTAAAAGTGATGCACATGATGCCTTTTTCTTCTTTTGGTTTCTGTGCTCCTCATCAGGAAGTCACGCAGCAGTTCATGAGATTCAGACTGTCATGGAGGGGTATCTCCAGCAGCATATCCTCATGAGAGCCGAATGTCTCACATGCCTAAAGCTACCAAATACTAGACGTCCTAGAGTATGAAACCCACCAAATAAAACAAAGAAGTCTACAATTGCAAATCATTGTCTTCTAAACAAAGTTTTAACAAAGGAAATAAAACAAGAGAAAATTTATAGTGAGAATTTCATCCCCTCAGGAGAATATAGAACCATACAGACATAGAAATACTTTTAAAAAATGGTATTAGCTGAACATGCAGATCCCTGTTTTATACCCTGTAATTACACAGGATGTGACTGTCATTTTAACTTTTTACATTATTCTTTATTTTCATAGATTGTAGACTAGAGTTATAATAAGGAGTAAAATTTCTCCTTCCAGGAAACCAGACTCTAGTCAGTAGGTATACTTCCAGGTCTCTGAGAGAACTACCAAGCTGAAAGGAATTGGACAATTATTTGAAAAATTAAAAACATACTAATTCAATCTCAAGTACTCTCAACACATGATATTTTAAGAACTGGTGGTCCACAAAATTAAATGCTTTAAACTTAAGAGGATGGGAGCTCCATGGATCAAGATCTACAGACTTTCTCCCTTCCTTCCTCCTGCTCTCTGTCTCTGCTTCTTCAATCTTCCCAGGACAACTCAAAAGGACTCTAAGTAGTGTCAGCGAAACAAATGATGCTCCTATGTGAAATGCCCATTTACAGAGACGACAGTTCTCCTTCTAGAAGACAGACCATGGTAACTAGAACCCCTCTCTCATACAGAGAAGGCTGTACAGCATTGAAATATCTTTCTCAAAAACTTTCATTGCAGATGAATCCTATCCAGCCCTCACCAGAGGTGAAGGCATGCTGCACATATGAACACAAAGGCCTCATTAGCACCCTGCCCTCAGTCTGTTACTTTAGATCACACTTTGATACCCAGTTACATTTGTCCACATTGTCCATTTTTCAATGAACCTGTACAGAAAAATCAACAAAACTTTTTGGGATCACTGAGCCTTAGTTTCTGAAGCCTCCAGTGTTCTGTAAAATTTTATTGAATGTATGTTTTTGTTGCCTGTATTTTGTCTCAATGATGCTGGCCAGGATCCTTGTGATGGATGAGACACAGTAACATGTTCCCATTCTATGTTACCCTGCTGTGGGCTCCATGCAAAATCACACTTTCCAGTACTGCTTGCTACTGGGCAATATTAATTGACTATGTGTGCCCTTAAGAAACTGATTAAATAAACTATGAATATTATTGTATGATATCAGAGCTAGAAAAATGAGTTATCAAAAGTAATCACCCCCTAAAAATGCAATTGAGAAAAAAAAATCCTGTAAAACTACAGTACTTTAAGAGAACACACACAATGGCTACTTATGTTGTCTGTAGATGCTTCTGGAATTGTCATGAAATGCTCATCGCGGAGTTCTTATTAGGATTATTTCTGAGAAAGGAGAGATGAGTATAGCATTTAAGCCAAAAATCTTCTTAAAGTGAAAATGTAGCTATTATAATATTAGTATTCTTTTGAAAATTAATCTTTAAGAAAAGATGCCAAAGAGATTTATTGCATCAGGAAACATTCTAGGAGACACACAGAAACACACAAAGACAGGTCACCTGGACAGCCAGTGTCACATGATGGAGTGCCTAGCTTTCCCAAGAAAGGGTTCTTTTCAGAGGAAGAGGAGTATCGATCGATCGTGGAGCCATGTTTTAGGGATTTGGGGCCCATTCTACTTATGCTTAATAAATCAGTCTCTTGCAGTGAGCTTTCAAGCCTGGTGAGCCCTCCTTCATTTCATTCCTTCATTTCACTCCCGTGGTCACCATTTATGTAACTTGTTACCCACTCCCTTCTCTATCACTGAATGGTCCCAAACCAGAATAGTGCATATCTATTTTTAAACTCAGAGTGAAATAAAACAAATTTGGTTTTGAGAATCCTGAAGCATTCTTTGGAATAATTAGAAAGACCCTGTGGTGTCACAAAACCAGAAGTAGGAAGGCATTTGCTTGTACTGTTGCCATGGGGATCTGCCTCCTATGATAACCCAGTTTGGAGACAGCAGAAGGGAGAAATCTCCCATCAGGCTGCAATTATGAAGGCAGCCTGCACTACAAAGTAAATAGTGCCAGAGGGGTTGCCTGTCCCTGTCCAGGCATCACGATAAGAAATATGGAGAAAGGATCTGCAGCACCCTGTCTATTCTGCTGAGGTCGTCACCGCTGCTGCATTACTGCAAAGGAGGAGGACCGGAGTCAGGCTCTGCTCCAGACCTGGTCACTGCCCCAGGGTGACTAGAGCTCAGGGGCTCTAGTGATCTGCCTTTCTCTCTCTGCATGTTAGAATCATCAGCCACCTCCATGAAGGTGTATTATGTTGCCCCCATTTTAATTTTAGCATCTACACTTCAGCAATTTGCATTTAAATGTGTTGTCAGAGAACTTCCAGAAATCTTTAATAGGAAGACCGATTTGCATTTTAATATGCTGTTAAAGAATTTCAAAATATCTTTTTTTAGTGTGACTTCACATTACCAGAGGAATGGCCGCCATTATAGAAATTACAATTACCTGCACACAATTTTAAACAGTTAGCGCGTTCAGAAGCACGGCTACTCTGTTGGACTTTGTTTGAACTTCCTTTTATAAAAGGAAATCCAAAGGGAAAAAAGGAAATTTGTGATCCAGGAGGCATTAAAAGTAGAATTCACATGGTCAGTGCACAGGCTGAGACAGTGAATTAAATATGAAAGAAAGCCCTTCTATAGGACACACGAAGGTGACATATTTTGTTATTTCTGGCTATCACCATACTCTGTTTTTTTATGTGCTAAAATAGTAAGACTAGATGTTGAGGCAGGTAGAGTCCTTACAGCATGTAGTAGCATTACTACACACCACATTAAATAGCTCCCAAGGCTCACCATCACTTTTAGTGACTATTTCTGTTTCTGTGGGTTCTGAAGAAAAATTGATTAGGTTGTAGAATCACTCTCAAAAAAAAAAAAAATAATAATAATGTTATATATTTCTTCCCTGGTCTCCTCAGTGGCAGAAACTCCAGGTCACTCTTACCATAGCTAAGTGAGGCATTGCATACAAGCTTTCTCAAATCTCCATCCTGATGTGGTTCTCAGTATTCATGACCCCGCTGCACAGGGCACCTGGTTCTACCTCACTTCCACAGGCCCTCTCTCTCTCTGAAGATGTTCCACCACGAATGCCACACATTTTGAACTACATCAAGGGAGAATGAATGTAATAAAATGAGGATGAAGAGGATATGAGCAGTGAGAAGGGGAGGAAGGGGAGGAAGGGGAGGAAGGGGAGGAAGGCAGGGGAGGAAGGGGAGGAAGGGGAGGAAGGGGAGGAAGGGGAGGAAGGCAGGGGAGGAAGGGGAGGAAGGGGAGGAAGGGGAGGAAGGGGAGGAAGGGGAGGAAGGGGATGAAGAGGAATTTCCAAAATTGTTGTAAATATTTTGATCTTTTTTCCTAAAACATCCATATGAGTTTCCCAGAACTTTACTGCATTAAAATACTCATAACATAAAATGTCACACCTTGAACACTTTTAGCAGACACTTTTGTGGTGCCATTCATAATGTTACACAGCATAATTCACCTCTACAACTGTTTCATTTGATAAAACTAAAATTTAATGCCCAGTAAGTAACTTTCTGCTTCAATGCATCCCTAGCAACATCCTCCCTCCCCTTCCTAACACGAGAAAACATTGACTTTTGACAATTTTTGGCACTAATTAATATGACTTTTTGATCCCCCTCATTATGTTAATGCAGTGGCCATTTTTGATATGCTAGAACAACCTTGTGTTCTAGGAATAAGTCCCTCAAGGCTTTGGTATGTAATCATTTTACTATGCTTGTGAATTTTGTTTTCTGGTATTTTATTAAGGATGTTTGCATCATTTTCCAGAAAATGGAGGATATTGGTCTATATCCTTGTATTTTCATTTGGCTTTGGTACCAAGATGTTACTAGTTTAATAGACTAAATTAAAGAGATTTCCATCTTTTTGGATTTCTGGAAAAAATTAATAATGATTGAGGTTATTTTTGCCTTTAGACGCTTAATATAATCTACTGGTCAAGTCAATAAGTAGATCCTGTGTTCTTTCTTAGGCTATTTTTGATTAGTGATTAAATCCCTTTATGAGATGTAAATCTCTTCGATTTTTAAGTTTTTCATGACTTAGACTTGGTAGGTTTTATGTTTTTAGAAATTCAATCATTTTGCCTTCTTGACTTAACTAGTATTTGCTTATAATATTTCTATTTCTGTAGAATAAAAAATAGTAATTTAACGACTACAGTTTTTTATTTCTGATAGAATGTGTTTCTTTCCTGCACACCCACCCCCTTTATATATTACCTTTTTGTTTACACCTATTTCTAAGCATTTTTCTCTCCTTACAAGTTTTTTGCTCTGTTTTTTAAGAGTGAGTTATTTAACTTCGACAAACTTGTGAAGTTCCTGGTTTATATCTGCTATTGGATTTTTAATTCCATCCTGTCTTATTCAGAAAAGATTCGTCATATAATATTCATTTTTTAAAAATCTATTGAGACTTCATTAGGGGCTTAGTATACAGTAATCCTGGAAAATGCAGCATGTGCCCCTGAGAATATTGCACATGCAGTTATTTCTGGGTAGACAATTCTGAATATGTCATGGACTCTAATTGGTTCTTTGTGTTTTCTGACAACTCTGTTTCTGTATATCTGTATTGTCCTATCCATTGTTAAAAGTGACACACTGAGATCTCTATTTATGGTTGCAGACTATTGCCTCCTGCAATTCTGTCAATTTGTGCTTAATGTGTTTTATGCTTTGTTAGTAGGCATGTGACATCTATCATTATCAAATAACCTCACTGCAGTAAATCATTCATTAATATACAATACTTTTTTCTCTTGTCTACATTTTTATTAGAGGTGTTCTATCAGTCTTAGTGTAACTATTCTGATCTTTTTGTTCTAATTTACAGATATCTCTACATTTGCTTATTTTAGTCCATATACACCTTTAGATTTAAGGTGAGATTTTCTAGAAAGCTTATAGCTAGGCAATATATTTTGGTCCATTCTTACTATCTTTCTTTTGGGTAGATAAGTTAATCCATTCCTTTTTAAAGTACTGACATGTAAGGTAAGGCTCAACTCCTGTTATTCTGTGCTTTGTGATTTCTTTTCCTTGTAGATTGTGTTCAGTATGTTCAGGATTGTTGATATCATTTTTAATTCATTGATATCTGCAATGAATTTCTTTACCAATCTCTTCTATATGTGTTCTATGAGTATTTTCTTTGTGGTTACCATGGGAATCAAACCTGATTGTTCAAAGTGTGAATACTCTAGTACAACTATATTCATGTCTAAATTCCATAACACAAAATTCTGTTTCTTAACCATATTGGCCCCATCTCTTTTGTGTGTTGTTATAAAAAATTACATGATTTGACACTGGATCTCAAAAACATAAACTAGTAATTTTTTAAATGCATTAACCTTATAGATTATGTAGAAACCAACATTCAGGGTTGATAAAAATAACTTATAATAATATTAACTTGGACTAGCATGTTTTCCTATATCAGTTTCCTACATCACTACAGAATATTGTGGACTTTGATTATCCACCTCTTCAACTCTTCCCACACAGACCTGAGTTACTGTGCTATGCACTTTCCTTTCTCTTTGTCCAGCAGCCTTGATCTTCCCTGCAGTGAGGATCCACTGGTGACAACTCCCTCAGCAACGTTTTCGAGTTCCGTTATAATATGTCTTTTGGTCCTTTTGGATTAGCTTACTTCAAAGTCACTGAATAAATTACATGTTGAAGTTCATATTTCCTATCAAATTTGGGGGCTTAAGACACTGAACCTTTAAACGCTACCTCTACCCTTTTATCTTCTCATAGAAAAATCATACATTTCAAGTTGGTCTACTTGTTGATGTCCTACGAGCACTACAGTTCATTTCCCCCCTTTGTTTCCTCTCTCTCTCTCTCTCTCTCTCTCTCTCTCTCTCTCTCTCTCTCTCTCTCTCTCTCTCTCTCTCTCTCTCTCTCTCTCTCTTCTCTCTCTCTCTCTCTGTCTTTCTTTCTTTTTTCCATTTCTTTGCAGTACGGATTGAACCAATACCTCATACAAGCAAGCTAAGTGAGTGCTCTACCACTGTACTTTATTGCCAGCCAGTTTCCCCAACCCCACACACAGAGTATATTTTCTTTTTCGTTATTTATTATAATATATGTGCTTTTCACATCACGTATCTTGATCCTATTCGTTCTCCATCCCTTCAAATCTGCCCTCCAATCCTCTTCGACCTCCCCAAAACAAAATTAAGAGAAAAAAATGAAGAAAATAAAATGAGAAAAAAATTTAAAAGGGGAAAGAAATTAAAACTCTCTCATCATGGAAGCTGCAGTGCAACCCAACAAGTCATACGTGTACCCCTCTGCCCATGCATCTCTTCTTGCAAGTGTTCATTGCAATGAGTCATTGGTCTGGTTCAAGGCCCCTGGTCTTCACTATACATTCACATGCTGGGGTGGATTTTGGGGCACGTCAAGTCATAACCCTGGGTCTGAGAGTAGGCAGATGTAGGGTTGGTCTGCCAGATGGAAAAACGGAGACAGCTCTCCTCTGGCACAACTTCAGGCCAGGCAGCTACACCTGCACTAACAAACAGCCTTGGATCGATTGTTATGGCAATGGGCAGGGCCTGTTCTCTCGAGTGCTGCAGCTCTAGGGCTCAGGGATGCCTCTCCCACGTTTATGATCCCGGGACATCTCTCCCACCTCCTCTAGCATTGATTGGTAGATGGTGAGTACTTCTCTCCTATCCGGGTCTCCACAAGACTGGGTGATAGAAGCCAGTCCATTGTCTTTTGTTTTAATCTCTCTCTCTGTCTCTCTCTCCTCTCTCACTCTCTCCCCTTCCCTTACTCTATCTGCCTTTGTGTTTTCTTGTTTTCCCTACCCCTATCTGTATATAGTCTCACTAATCTGCTTCATCTGGTCTTAAACTTGAAAATATACTCTGGCAAGTGTATGCTTTAGTACAGGGTCACTTGCTTTGTGCACACTTCCTCTGTGTTCTGTTTCCATTGTTCTGTCTTCCATCACTTATCTGCTTGGCCAGGCCTTCTTCGGAGGCCCCTTAGGCAAACTCTCTCTATTTCTACTACTGTGCTTTTTTAGTTCAAACGTTGCTTCTTTATTTCATTTTGGGTATTCTATCTTTTTCTTGGTATTCTTATTTTTTCACACAGTTTTTCTCGATTTTAGCATCTCTAAGACAAGAGTTTTAAGTCTTTTGTCTAGCAAATTTTATACTGTGATATTTTCATCAATTATTGCTGCAGAATTTCTTTTTACTTTAAAGGACCACAATTTTCTGATTCTCAAGAGGTAAACACTAGACTCTATCATGGAGTAAACTCTGGAAACCACATTCTTTCTCTTTCCTAGGAGTTACTACAAATTTTTGGTTTGTTTGTCTTTGTTTATTGGTTGTCTTTTTGTCTTTCATTCCGTAGCCTGTCTCTGTGTCAAAGATAGACTTGGTGTATAAATCTAAGGCCTTCTTGATTTTTTTCCTGGACCTCCATCTTCTCTGTGCATGTGCAGACACCTAATCCTCTATAAAATTGCTTTTATCTCTCCTGGCATTTGATGTCTGGTGCCCAAAAGAACAAAAGAAAAAAATGAATGGAGGGAAAAAGAGGTCTACATCACTTTAACTTCTTTGGGAATCATTTCAGGTGACATAAGACGAACATGTAAGAATTTGGATGTAATGTGTGACAGTCGTTACTTGCTCTGTTTGTGCCTTCATGATCATAAGCAGCAATCAGCCAGCAAAGTGTTTGGAGGACAGGATTCTTTTGGCCATCCTATCTTCTACAATACTTATATATAAAGTACTCCAATATTGCATACACAGCTGAGGGAATGAGGAGTGGTTTCTATGCTCATACGGGAAATAGATCAGAATTTAGTATCTAAGATTTCCTTTGGAAGATGCAACATTGAATAGACTTCAGAGTTCCAAAAGCATTACTACAAACTCTCCTAGGGATGAACAATAAACACCCAAAAACTAGTATTCTACACCTAGAGCCCCTCTGCCCTGTGATCTTGTGTACCTTATATCTAGAAACCTCAGGATGAGTTTATGTTATACATGGTAATTTTGCACAGAGATAATCTGGTCAACAGAAAAGCAAAGTCTCAAAGTCCCATCAGCTCAAATATTCACTGTGTATTGGCCACTTGAGCAAGAGTGTCATTGTCATCTAGGTGGACAGCTAACTGTACATTGTGTTTCTTCTATTAATCACATACATTTTCTGCAGGAACATTGTAGGGAGAATTGATGAAACATGGACAATACTGACATTACTTGACACCATTCAAGAGGATAAGTCAGGGGGACTGATGATACAAGAACAGCTGAGATTGTGAAGCCTTGTCTCAAAGGATAGTACGGATGGGAAGAGCTGATGATACATTAGGTATAGTCCATGAGAAACTAAAAGCAAGATGTTTATAGAGAAAATTCTGGGATGAAAACTCATGTAATCATTTATCCATTGACTAAATTAATATCTTCTGCATGCTGTCTGCATGCCCGGAGGGAAAGCTTTGCATAGTAAGGGTGCCAAGAGACGGCAGATCAGGACTGATAGCAGTTAGATTATAAAGTGCTCTCATTGTGTTCCATTTTTCCCCAAATGTCTTTCATTAGCAATCAGTTGAGAAATCTTTGAGGTTAGATAATTATTACCCATATATAACAAACAAGAAAGAAGTGAGATAAAGAAGGGAAAGAAAGTGGATGATGCTACTTGACTCAAGTGATGAACTTTACACCTATTGATTACACTGAATGAGTCCAGCTCGTCTTCTCTAGGGATCCACCTCTGTGCGAAATACTTTGAATGTTCAGTGGGAGTTAGGATAGAGTTTTCTGAATAACCCACTTTTTCTTGTTCATTCACCTTGTGACTGGAGAAACATGTTTTAAGATTTGTGTGCCCAAGTCATGTATAGCAAGAAACATGAATCAACCAATTTAAATATGTCAGGTGAAATTCATAGTTAGGGTACAGATGAACAAAATGTTTTGTCATAGAGCTGTAAATGTGAGTCAGCGAGGACAGTAAATAAAAATTCATTTTACTGGATTCTTCTCAGAGACGAGCACAGTATCCAATTTCCAGTCACTAAGAAACATCCAATGGACAGCTTATTGGATCCATGTACTCTACACATGTGCCCTGATGGCAGGACACAGAAGCTTGATCTCACACACTACGTTATAGTGCGATTGTGTTCTGTTCCATTGTAAATAATTTTCCCACCATTTGAATAATAAATTTATTTAATAAAATTCTGATTGGCTGAAGGCAGACAGAAAGTGTGGGTGGGGCTACCAGAATAAGAAAATTGTGGAAACAGCAAGAGCAGCAGAGATGCCACAGACACCAGAGAAGCCAGCAGATGCAGAAGACAACATGATGCTCTGAGAAAAAGTATCGAGCTGCATGGCTGAACAAGATAAGAATTATGGGTTAGTTTAAGAATTAAGAGTTAGCAAGTTATATGAATGGGCTTTGGGTCAATCAGCATAAAATTAATACAAATGTCTATGTGTCTCTGTGGGATGGCAGGTCTGTTGGTCTGCGGGTCTGTGGTCCTGTCGGTCTGGACCACAGGCCAGACAGGCCAGAAACTTACTACTACACTAGGTGGGAAAGTAAAGCTAACTCACACATTTTTCTCCACAAAATAAATAATAATGATAAGTTTGAGAATAGAAGGCCACGCAAAAATTCCTGATATGTTTTTACTTAGAATTTGAAAACCTAGTTTCTCTGGCTTTTGAGGTAATTTTTTGCTGTAATTGGTGAAGCATTACCAAACTGAATTATTCATAAAGCTACTGGGATCTGCAAACTCCAGTGAATGGATGTCTCTGATGCCGTCATTTCCCAGAAGGTTATTTGTTGCTACCCTCTGCTCCCTTCTAGAGACATTCTTTTTATGACTTTCTGGTGATGACTGTCCATTCACCCCAGACTGCCCCTGCTGCCCATGAGAGACAGGATGTGAATGAGAAATCTAGCTATGGTGTTTCTCTGAGTGCTTCTGTGTCCCCACACTGGTAAAGAGAAGCTATAAAAGAAGAGAGGAATGAGGGACTGATCTCTCTCTCTAGAGAGAGAGAAACCTACATATACATGTATATGCACACACATTTGTTTGTGTATGTCTGTATACATACTAATTCTTAAAACAAAGCCTATGTTTATCATTCTTCAAAGTCTTTTTTCAATGTCTTAGAGGCAGATCATTGGAAAAAAATCTTTTAGACAATTCCAGAAGCACCATGGAATTCTTTTTTCTTTTCTCTTTTTTCTTTGTGATGTTCCCATCCTCTGACCATACAAAAGAAACTTATTCTAACTCTAAACTGTTAGAGTTTTCTCTTTTCATATATAAAGCTCTCTTTGAAGCCATACAACTCTTTCTTGTTCTGTAGAGAAAAAAATACTAAAGTCCAAGTGTCAGACATATCTAGCTTTGAATTCTCCGGATGCCCCTGTGTGAACTTGGTACAGGACAGTGAGAATTATGATTGATGTAAAAACATAGTATAAATATTTCTCAGCTGTTTAATAAGCAAGCTAATCATGTTGAATATTCTAATAATCAAACACTGTCTTGGGAACAGAGGAAGCAGTCAAGATCTCAGTTCTGTAGCTTTTATGGACACTAGTCTTTACAGTTATTAGCATTCAGACTGAGTGGAACTACAGGGCATGGCCACGAGTCCATTTTCCTGGTCACAGGTTGTTCACTTAGCTTAATGGTGTTTCTTAACAAAGAACTAGAAGATCGTCATATCTCCACATGAATTATTACATCATATTGAAATCAAGTAATGATTTAGGCAGCCTTCTGAACAGAGAAATCCTGAGAGACAAGCGAAGACATCGAGTGAATATCGTGTTTCTGTTTGGTGTGTAGTAGTTGTCTCTGTTGCTGTTTGGTGTGTAGTAGTTGTCTCTGTTGCTGTTTGGTGTGTAGTAGCTGTCTCTGTTGATGTTTGGTGTGTAGTATCTGTCCTTGTTGAGGTTTGTTATTGTTATTTTAAGCCCCTTGCCTGCTGATGATTAAGGTAATAATATTACACATGCTAATGTCCTTATGCTTTCAAAAATGTAAATAGACATTTGTGACACCTGTACCAGGCTTATAAGCTTGCACACCTGTTTGGCTCAATATGCACCAAACAAGTTTCTCCTGGCTTAAATTAGAACACAATTCAATGTGCTATGCTTTTATTTTTCTGCAGTAGCAATGTAAGGCCACCAAGAGAAGGAAAATATATGCTCTGGTAAAGTTGTTAAAGAAACAATGGTAACAATGAAGGTTTAATCTTTAACCATTAGGAAACTAAAAGCTAACCATATTAAGATTCCATGTCATCCCAGTTAGACACTATAATCAAGAAAACACATTTCAATAAATGTTAGCAAGAATGTGAAGGGAAAGGAGCCTTTGTTTATTGCTGGTAGAAATGTAAACTGTACAGCCACTATGGAAATCAGGACATAGGCTTCTCAAATACACTAACACTGAAATACCATATGGCCCAGTCACACCACTCTTGGCTGTGATACCTTTAGGGATCTAAGTCAGCTTATCATAAATATAGATGCACAACCTTGTTTACTGAAGCATTATTCACAGTGGCTAAGATCTTGAATCAGACTGCACACCTACTAACAGATAAATGGAAAAAGAATATGTAAATACACAAATCCATGGCACGCTGGTATTGGAAGGCAAGGATCTTAGGAGGTAGTTGAGTCTACAAAGGTTGTTAGAGTAGAGACATCATGATGAGAGCAATGTTCTTCCAAGAATAGAAAGAGACCTGAGTTCTCTCTACTGCAGGAGACTACAGCAGGAAGGTAGTTTTGTACATCAAGGCGGGGAGATGTGAGGGCTTTCAGATGCCCAAGCATTGCAAACATGGTACTAACAGGTCTTGCCCATCCTTTCTCTCTCCTTGCTAAACTGTTAGATTACATTCCTAGAGCTAGTCCTCATAGCCCATTTCCCTATTTAGCCACATTGTTATACTTGCCTAAATCTCAAAGGTCCCTCTATCAAAACACCAATGTCCAGAAACCAAAATTCATTATTTGGCTAGACTGGCTAGCATGTCCAATCAGGACTTACCAACTTATCCTTGCATAGACTCCCCCCTTTTCTCTTTCTGTTCTTAAAAATAGCTCTTATAGAAATGCCTACTGTCTGTCTTTGTCCAATCTGGTACCCCACACCTGGCTTTCCCCTTCAGAGTAATGAATCTTCTTAGTGCCGAGAATCTGATGTCTGGATGTGTTCTGTATTGACTCTGAGGAGCTCCTTACATTGATCATGGGAAACTCAACCATGCCGTCACACCTGTCTTTGGCCTCCTAATCTCTGTTGTTTAAGCCTCCTGATGGATGGCATTTTGGTATTGTGATCAGTACAAACTGAGGGAAGGGAATCTTGGCTCTGAATCACTTTCCACACTACAGCCATTTGTATACTCTATTTGTCAAGGGTACTTTAAAAGAACAGAATTGACAAAATAGATTCATGTGATAAAAGAGGATTTATCAGATTATCATTCATGATATGGGGTTGGTAATCCAACAATAGCCATCTGCCCTTCAAGAGTCTGAGAGCAGCAGCCCAGGTCACAAGGCTAGATGCCCTGAAGCATCCACCTGTGGCTAATGCCCAGGAGGATTCGTAGAGCACTATGGGTCTTCAGTCCACACTGTAAAACTAAAGATGTTGGCTTCTGATGCAGGTGAAGGATGGAGCACTATTGGGTTTGGAGCAGATGTATTCACCAACAGCAAGCAAAAGGGACTGGTTTTTATTCAGACTTTTTTTATACCTGGGCCAGCACAGAACAGTGCTACTCACCCTAGGAAAATTCACTCTAAGCTAATTCTTCCTGGAAATACAATCACAGACACCATGACTCCCCACCCCCACCCCAAATATGTTTCTTGGTGGAGTCCAGACCCACAGATCCAGTCAAGTTAAAAACTAAGATTAACCTTCACAAACGTCAACTTCATGTGGAATTTCTCTTTTACTAAAAGTCTTATAACTCTAACTAGGATATTTTAAATTTTCCACATTCTATTTCAAAACATTCATTAATAATTAAACTTTATATCCTAATTCTACCTATGAAGTACCAAAAATTATGAAAAGAAGAGTCGAAATGAATCTAATTAACACGGTATCAAACTCCAGACAGACACCATTCTCTTTTTAAAGATTCCAGTTCTAAAATTTGTTCATTAATAAAGGAAGATTATTAGCAGAGGTTAGCAGGGTAATACTAATCAGGCTCCAACTGGGGGTTTCTCTTTAGAATGATTAGCAAGATTAATGAAGAATTAAAGGGGTAATTATGGAAATGTCTCTCTGTCTTGTTTGATCCTGGTGGCCAGTCACTTATAAATACTGACTATGCATGTTGTCATCATGTTTTGGGAACCATTGCCCTAAATCAACTGTGGCACTAGATTATCTATTGCCTATAAAGAATTCCAGGACAATACGCTCACAATTGTGCTGGTAATTTATTACAGTGGTTACTACAGCAGTCAGACATCCTAGCTCAATGTGGTTATAACAACTTTATACATGTCCCAGTTATTAACAGTGCCCCTTTTCACACTCAGGTATGTCCTGACTTGTCCTGACATAGTCTGAGTCTCTAGGAATCTGTTTCTGAGTGTATCAGCTCCTTGACAGTGATTAGTAATAGGAAGAAAGGAGGATAGTTCCAATCCTCAGAACTCAGTAGCACAACATTTGAGGGAGGAGACATCTTACTAACTTAAAAAAAAAAACAATAATAAAAGCAGTAAGATTCACAGAATGCGACATCTGCATATAGCACCTGATTGGGATGACAAAGGAGGATGTCACAGGAACATGTGGGGTTCCTGATCCCGAAAGGCAAGAATGCCAACCACAACTGATCCGGAGACTAATGGTGCCAGGTAGGTCTTTCCCCTCAAAACAACACTTCATTCTGTGAGTAGGAGTGCTAAAGAAAGTAATATGGTAAAGACTAAGATGAGGGGCAGAAGAGAGAGCTCAGGGGTTAAGAGCACTGATAGTGCAAAGAACCCTGCTGAGCTTCTCAGCACAGCACCTGAAGCTGCCTGTAACTGCAGCTTGAGAGGATCCAATGCCCTCTTCTGGCCTCTGAGTACATCCATACAGATCCACATAAACACACAGAGGCACACACACAGACACAGACACACACACACAAATCTTTTAAAAAGGTTAAAATGAGAACAAAATCTATTTTGTACTCCAGTTTCTTCAGTGACTACAACATAGGAGATAACCTGCTCCATTTGCCGAAATACTAAAAACATAGAGGAAGGCAGAACTGTTTGAAAGCAGCGATATCTTCCTATAATTGATAAGCTTTAAAGCATAAGCCTGACCGTTTAAAGCATATAATTTGTTGATCATTCTTTTAATGAGAACGGCCACAGTCTTCTCCAGGGTGCACACATTCTACCTTTTCTCGGGCTGTTGTCTACTAATCTCACATTGACTGAATAAGGTGTGGTTGAGTCCTAAAATGCCATGCTCTTTTCCCACTTGATCCCCGTCTTTACTTTTGTGATTCCATCTACAAGGATATTCTCCCTTCTGTGTTTGTGGATGCCTGATGTATTATCATATTGTAGGACTGAGTAAAAATATCTGTTTGGAAGACAGGCCTTCCATGATGCATCCATTCTGTCCCCACTTTGCAAGATTTGTCACCTCTCTGTTTACCACAAGATATGTCTCTGTGTATTGTCTGTCTTCCTTGTGGCAGGGACGGGACAGGACTGTGGCTAACCTTAGGTCTAACACAATAATTGGGAACAGAACTAAATATCCAGCAAAAGTCTGTCAATTTCACTGGGGAGAAGTAGGAAAAAAAGAAGTGAATTAAGTTTTAAATAAATAATTATTATTATTTGGGTTTGCAGTCATATGTACATAAACTTAATGGAGTGGAGAGCTTGTCAAGTTACTGGAAGAGTACGCCCTTCAGGGCAGAGCAGATAAAAACACACACTTATTTATTACATTGCAATGAATACAGGCATGGGGATAGCAGAGAAATGGCCTGTGTGCAGCAGTTGCCATTAGGTTAGGGTGAACCACCATGGATGCCGTTTCTTAGCACACAATGAGAGTGGTCCAAAGTGATCTTTGTTTGCCCCAGCTAAGTCACAGTCGGCATAGTGGCAGCTCTGTCACATTAGATTGCTGTCATTTCTCTGTGCTGAGAACTGAGAGAGTTCATCTGTTTGGAGACAAATTCTGGTCCAAACTTGTACAAGTTCTCCTATTGCTCTCTCAGTCATGGCCATCCCACCTCACCCAAAATATGGGGTGAAGCTGGGGGATGGATGCAGAAGGATCAATAGTTAAGATCTTGTCTTGAAAAAATTTCTCTCATACACACAGAGACAGATAGACACAGAAAGACAGGCAGACAGAGAGAGAGAGAGAAAGAGAGAGCGAGAGCACTTTGGGTGCAAATTAGACAGGTTTCTGACTGTGTGGCTACTTTCTGGGGTTGGGAGAAGGCCAGTTGGTAGGAGGCTCTTGGTAAAGATTAAAGAAGGAAACTAATTGTTCCCTAGGTGTTACTTGCCAAGGGTTTCAAAGAACCTAGATCCGCACTGAGTCTGCAAAGTATTTTTATACTTTGAATATCTTGAATATCCATATCCAAATTACACAAAAGACTTCTCCAGTGACCTTGAAAAAGCCATTTAGGTAAGTTTCTGTGCTACTTAAATGAATCATCTCTGTAGAGAAAAGCAGGAGGCTTGCTAATTTACATATTTGAAAACACTTTGAAATCTGTAGATGAAAGAATTGCTGTAGAGGGGTACTGAGGGCGAGCTAATGTGTTGGGTCAAATTATACCTTTTATAGAAGTAGAGAAAGAACAGGCAGATTTGAGGACACTTGAGGGACGCCTCTGGCACATTATTTTTTCAAATTAATCTTCTAAGAGAACCCCCTACTCACAGTACATAGAATTTTTAATCACATGTATAAGTTATTAATCTAGTAATGATTTTTCTTTAACATTTTTCCCCTAACATTGCAGCTTTGTGTAAATGGGACCTTCAGGGGATTTGCCTGTATGGTTTATTCTCTACATATCTTTCCTGTGTTTGTTAATTTTGACCCCGTATCAGTACGTTAAGGCTCAGCCTGACAGCCTCCATTTGCTGAGTTAACTGGGACCCAATGGGGTCATTTAATCAATTCTAGACAGATATTTATACATTGAAGTCAGATATCAAAACATGCTCAGGGGACAGAAGAGAGAAAATTCTAGAAAGAAGCTGCCAGTCTGTGAGTTAATTATATTCATTTAGAAAAAATGATATTAATAATTACCTAAAAGATAATAGAAATGGAGTACATTTTTTCTTAGTACAATAGTGATTTCTTTCAGCAAAATAAATGCAAATTCAAGGATAACACAAGGTAAAAACCATACCAAAACAAAGAGACAGACAAACAGACAGACAGACAGACAGACAGACAGACAGACAGAAAAAAAGAAGCTGCCAACCATGTCTTATCAACAAGCTGTGGGAAATGTACATTTGTTAATTTCCTTTATGCCATACTTGACCTTTTAATTCTGTTCTCTTTAGGGCAGGAACAATAAACAATTCTGTTATTTACTCTCATGAAGAGTAGGTTCCTTGTCTTACAGTCTCTTTCCCCTGATGAAAAGGACTGGGGTCCTTGTTCTTTTCAATAGAATTAACAAGAAAGTTGGAACTCACTTCTTCAGAAGACGTTTGTTGTTCTTTCTTTATTCACCAAGGCTTCCTGGATATTAACAGTGTCCGCCCTAAATCCCTTCTTGTTGCTCTATCTGCTCAGAAGCTACTCACAGATGAGGGGTTTTTTTTGTTGTTTTGTTTTTTTTTTTTTTTTTTCCCTTACTCAAGTCCAGCCTCCTGCCCATCAACATCACGGTGCATTACTGAATCCCTAAAAATGAGCCAAGAAAATGCTTCACATGAAGCCACAGAACAAGGACTGTACATACAAACAGACATAGCCCTAGGGATTTTCTTGAATCTACTCTCACATGAATAGAGCAGACATAATCTTCCCATAGGCCTCTGGGTGTCATAGTTCATATTCGCACGGTTTGTACACAGGACCCTCAATTTTGAAGTAACCATCCCTAAGTAGGCCTATCATTGCATCCTGACTGAATAAAAAAAATAAAAATGTAAAATTCTTGGGGCTGATTTGTAAACTTTTTTCCTATTTTCTGGTCCATTACCTTGACAACATAGTATTAAACTTTATGACAGAATAGAAGATGGCTGAGCCATTAAATTCCTGCAGACGAAACAGACTAAGGTCTTAGCAGAGAAATGTTAGCTAGTTCAAAAGAAGTGCCTTCTTGTTGGCTATAGGATTGTCATCAACTTTAAATCGACCCCTTATTTTTTTATCTGTTTGATTGGCAAAGACTTTAACACCCATGATTCCAAGGAAGTAAACTCAGGACATCGTCAACATTATTTACTCAACCAACATCAAGTGTTTATTGGACATCCACTGAGGACAAACGACTTTACACCTTGAGAAGATGTCTTTTTCTGCCCAGGTACTTCAACAAAAGAATCCAAAGGAATGCCCATTTTAGCCCACTAATCTAGGTATAATATAGACTGACAGGTCTGGTGGGCATAAGGGGCGATATCTGCAAAATACGCAATCAACACAGCTTTGAAACCAGCTACTACTGACTTTTTAATAATTGTGGTGGGATTCAGGCGTCAGCTGATAAGGTCCGAAGATGCAGGGCTGGGGCTCCTGAAGGAGGAGTAGCCAACCCATTCTTTCTTTTTATTTCTTTTTCTTATTTTTTTTTTTTCTGACTGGGAATTGAACCCGGACGCGACAGTGAGAGCACAGAATTTTAATCACTAGACCGAGCCAGCTACCCTAGAAGAAGCATGTAAGGAACACAGGTGAGCCACGGGCCACATGGCAGGACAGATTAATGAGAATGGGTTGAGTTAAAATAAAGGAGCTAGCTAGCAATGTGTCTACTACGCCATAGGCCAAACACCATGTTAATATAAGCATCTGAGTCATTTGGGGGGCCTAGTCAGCAGCGGGTGGCTAAGGGGTCTGGGGCTGCAGGTCTGTGGGTCTGAACCTCTGGTTGCCCAGGGCCAGAAAACCTCATTGTTACAAATAACCTCAGAATCAACTGCACACATAAATGACATCAAAATTCTGCAAGGGCTATGAAAAAGTTTGAATACATCACTTGTTTAGAAGAACATCTCAATGATATAGTATCTGTATTTATGTCTGATCCCCAACACATGGATTGTTCTGTAAAGAATAAGATTAGCAATTTCTTCTAAGATACATGGATAGATCTCTGATAAGATTACAACATGGATAAAGAGAGAGACTGTCATAATTTATTCTCTATTGTTGTGATAAATCTTACAGATCATAATCCATCGAGAAAAGAACTCAGGGTAAAATTTCAAAGAAGAACATAACAAGAACCATAGCAGAAGCAGTGGAGGAATGGTATTCACTTGGTTTCTCTCTGTGGATTGCTCAGTCTGCTTTATTATATTATGCAGGACCAAATGTGGCATCACTACTGGGTCCTTACATATCAATCATTCATCAAAAAAAAAAAAAAAAAAAAAAAAAAAAAGCCCTACAGTCTTGCCTACAGGCAATCTAATGGGTATGATCTCTCAGGTAAATTTTCTATCTTCCCCAATGACACTAGCTTCTTATCAAATGGCCAAAGGGGTTGGGAGAGGCACAAAAAAAAAAGAAAAAAAAAAAAAAGAAAAAAAGAAAAACAAACCACTTACCTATATGATGATTGTATTTATTTGCAAGATTTTTAACATTAAAGTTTATAATATTTTATAAATAGCTGTGCAAGGCAAGTAGAGTCAAACTTTTAAAGGTATAACAGTCAATGTCTTGTAACACAGCATTCAAGAAAAATTAACATTCTCCCTAATTATACTATTTTAAATCAAAGCATGCATTAGTCAAAGATGGAATAAGGACTTTTAGTAACTGCAATATCTTCCTGTGAAGTTTTTAACAATACTCTTTGGTTTATTTAATTACATAGAAAAGAAAAGAAAAAAAATACATATGATGTTGTGATGCGGAATGTCTTTGTGTATGCTGTGAACACCACTGGGTAGTAAAGAAATTGTTTTGGCTTATAGCAGAGCAACTTATAAGCAGGTGAAAAATCCAAGCATAGATAGAAGGGAAGAAGAGCAGAATTATAGAGACACAGTCCAGCTGTCCAAAAAGCAATATATAATAGAGTACAGGTAAGCCACAAGCCATATGGCAAGATAGGTTAATAAAAATGGGATGGATTAAGATGGAAGAGCTAGGTGGTCACAATCTTGAGCCATAGGCTAAACAGCATGTAATTAATATAAGTCTTTGTATGATTACTTAGGACCAAGTGGGGCTGCTGATCCAGACCTCAGGCTAGGCCAGGCCTAAAGCATTTGGACTGTGGGGCTAGATCAGGCTAGAAACTTTTTACAACAATGTTGTGTTATTAATCCTTTAATTACCCTACACACTGATTATGCATGTAATCCTCCTAAAATAAACATTGTCCTTTAGCTATGGAACTTGATCACAAGGGCTGTTGCTATTCTTTATATACTCATTTTAAGGTATACCTAATGCTGTATTTGTATATTTGTATCTTTATAACTATTAACTTGGACAAACCATAAGTAGCAAATGATCAAACCATGACACATATAGACTAAGTTTGGCTATCCTTTGGTTTTAGCTTTTGAGAGCAGGAGCCACAGTATGTAGATACTCACTAGAGACTCAGTGGATGCCAGCCAGGCTCCATAGTGAGGTTCTTCAGGCTTCATTATCCACTAAGGTGTTGATGTTACTCATCTCAGTATTCCTAGAATTGGGGTGATGTCTTGCACAGAGATAAAATTTTATATATGCCCAGTGCATAAAAGAGTAAACAACAAAAATATTGGCTAATTATACTTTTTGTGGTACAGCTCTATGAATTAAGATAGATATGTTCATCCAGTCAAGATACAACTGTGGTTAAAGGTTATCTAAACAGCTGCCATCAAGCTTAGGCTAAGTGAGTCCTTTAAAAGTCATAGAGCTTATGGATAATGTTGTGTTTTCCCAGGTCAGTTGTAAGCACTGTACTACTCACCATGGCAGGCTGATGTCCTAGAGTCCAAAAATAAATTGTATCTAAATTTCGGCTGTTCCTTGGATTGAGGTAAGGATGAATTATTGTTTGAGATCATTTTGGAATTTGCAAACATGAAAAAAAAACATCCTTTCTTATTGGTTCACTGCATATAGGAGGGCTCAGTTGGAATTTGACTGCTTGTATTAAAAGCAGTAAATCTTTTTATTACATTTGAAATAGAGTTTTCTCATAGTTCTATGAAGTTGAGACTCTTTTGTAGTGGTGACAGAGGCATTTTAGAGTAAAAATAATACTATAATCATTAAATACGTTCAAAGCTTGTGTCTGGAAAAATATGTAGGTGAGTAATATTTAAAAACTTAGGATCTCTTAGAAGTACAGATATGTGAATAAGTAATGTGGCTTTGCAGTGGGTGATAAGCTAGAAACTGGCAGTTAATATCTACAGGGCCTAAGAAGACAGATCAGAGAGTACAGCACCTAATGACAGGAAAAATGGAATTCAGATCCCCAGCACTCACAAGAATGCTTGTTGGACATAGAAGCCCACTTGTAATTCCAGAGTTCTGAAGATAGAGACTAGTGTATCCCTGTAACCAGTTAGATAGAAACTCTAGGTTCAATTGAGACTCCTGTCTCAATAAAGAAAATGAAGAGAGATTGAGGATGATGCTTAAGCAGTCTTGGACTCCATATGTGCAGTTATATATACACAGGTGCATGCGGGGATGTGTTTCAAATTTAATAAAAACCAGTCTGGAATATCAGAGGACAGAACCATCTCTTCCAGTCTTTTTTTTTGGGGGGGGGGGTGTTTTGTTTTGTTTTGTTTTGTTTTGTTTTGTTTTGTTTTGTTTTGCTTTGCTTTGCTTTGCTTTGCTTTGCTTTGTTTTGTTTTGTTGTGTTGTGTTGTGTTCAGAGACAGAGTTGTCTGTGCAACAGTCCTGGCTGTCCTGGAACTTGCTTAGAAGATCAGGCTGGCTTGAACTCACAGAGATTCTCTTGCCTATGCTTCCCAAGTGCTGGGACTAGCAGTGTGTGCCACCACTGCCTGCCTAAGAGCCTGGAACTCCTTCTGTAAACTAAGATGACCTAAAACTCAGATTTGCTAGGATTAGGGCGTAGGTCACCACTCCCAGACATTCCCTGTGCTGGGATTAGAGGTGTGAGTCACCACTCTCTGATCCTCCTGGACTGACTGTGGGTAGATCCCTCTGATATCTCAGACTGGTTTTATTAAATTTGAAACATAGGTGCACCCTCCCACGCACATGTAAGACATATGCAAAGAAGACCCTAAATACAACTTTTAGAAAGGCAAAACTTACCCCAAACTGTTTGTTTTACATGTCGGACAAACAACGTTTTTTTGCTTTGGCAATGTTGTTAGGAGGATGCTCCTTTCAGACAAGCCCCAGGGAAAGTCAAACAGACTGTCACTATTAAAAGACTCCTGAGGGATATTTTAAAAGTCTCAGTTGCCGGTCCTCCCTCATTCAACCCTTCCAATTTCAGTTCAAGAAATAATGAATGTTGTGTGGGAAATGCCAGACGAAGGGAGACTGTTTGATGAGCCCAAAACAGATTCTTGCCAAACAGGTCCTGACAGTATTCCTCTGATAATCAGTCATTGCAATTTTATTTCATTGGGAAGAAAGAGCAAACGGAAGCCTGTGGCTTTGGCTGAAGACATGGTGTTCACAATAGCTGGAAATATTCTTTGGTTTGGACTCCAAGTAATAAGAACTGAATGTAGAGTGTTTGGGTTGTTACAAAGAGCCATCACTGCCCTGTTGCTTATTTCTCTTAGTCTAATCTAAATGATCCTCTACCTATTACCATGGCCAATGCCCAGTTTGTAGAGCTGAGTTTAATTAAGACATATCTACCAAAATTCTTGAATCCAAATTAAATAATAGCAATGTAACAACGACAATGCCACTGTATCATTACCAATAGAGGAATAAAAAGACCCTGGTAGAAATGGCAAACAAAAGCAGAAACAGTAATGACCTAATAGGCACAGCATCAATTGTCTCTATGTGTCATTTAGGAAGCAGGAAGTAGCTAGTTCTATATCTACTTCTACCAGTAAGTAGTTGGATGTCCTCATCCAGCTCACTTATTCCCTTCACAACTCTAATCCCTTGTCATAAAAGAACCAGGCACTCCTTAAGGATTTTATTATTACAGGACATGATTGTTTTTTATTTCCTTCTTTGCTAAACATTGATGGTTAACATATGCCCCTATATTGTCTGACTCAAGCTCATTTCTAATTTTTCCCCTTTCAGTCAAAGGTATGCTGGGCTCTTTGCTTAGTATTGGGAATCATGAAAACAGATGGATTAAGGCTTTAATAGTACACCAAAGAAAATATATAAATGGGAAAAAAAAGGTCACTGTTACTCTTGGAAAATGCAAATTAATGGAGTATAACCACAGTTCTACTCCATTTCATACTGACTCATATGAATATTATCAAAAAGGAAAAGCTGTGATGAGGAGGCACCTCAGTGGGAAAAATGTTGCAAAAGCTTGAAGAATTGGAGTTTGAATCCCCATAATCCACACAAAAGCAAGTTTCAGTAGAACATATGGAAACATATATGGAAACCCAATGTTACAAGAAGATGGAGGTGGGACAGAAGAATTTTCCAGAAGCCTGCAGAGCAGTTAGTTTGGAAGAGGAAAGACCCTGCCTCAAATAAGGCAGAAGTCAAAGACTAATACCTGAGATTGTCCTCTAATCTTTACCGGTACATTATGGCCCACATTCACATAAGAATATCTGGATACACACACACAAGAATATGTGGGTATACACACACACACATACACACTTACACAAGAATATGTGAGTACACATAAACACACACACAGACACACACACACAATTTTAAAAAGAGATAAAATTAACAACAACAACAAAAACTTGCTACACTCTTGCCAGAAAAGCAATCCAATGCCATGGCTATGGCAAATAGCAAGAATGTTGTTCATGGAGAAATAAAAAGAAGAACTGGACTACATCTGGACATTTACCAAAGTGGGGAATCAGTTCAGTTTTAGAATCTCAAAGAAATATTTGCACTCTTAAATTTACTGCCACACAATTTAAAATAGTGAAGGCGTGAAACTTACAGAAATGTTTAATTACATGAACAAATTAAAAAAATCATAGCATAAGCACAGCGCAGTATTGCTCATTTTTAAAATGAAAGAAAGTCTCCATATGCAATGACAATTAACAGATAAACCTTAAGAGACACCATGGCAAGCAAAACAAGCAAATCAGAAAACAAATACTTTGAAAGGTTTAAAAGACCAGACTGGGTGGTCACTTAATTCTCAAATGCCAGGAGGGTGTTCCCTGGTTAAGGCAGTGAGTGTTAGCACATGCAGTTCCTAACTACAATGGCAGTCTCTGGAGGCTTATCAGGCCCTGGATAAACAGGTCAGCAGACAACAGTTGTTACCCTAGAGGGGCTGATCATCAGCTGCAGACTCCTTCCTCAAGTCTTCTGAGAGTCAATGTGATGGTGATTTCTTAATAAAGCACAGCAGACAACAACCTCCTCTTTCTGTAAGCCTAATAAACAAGCTTCAAAGCTTTTCAAGAAAAAGAAATCTATCTTCCAAAGTTTTCATGGAAAATGCTTCCAGATTTTACTAGCATTTAATTAGTATTTATTTTTAGAGGCATTTATACATCCATTCATTCTTTGATTCATGTATTGTAGTACTGGGAGTTGAGCCTATGGTCTGGTATATGGCAAGCAAATTCTATACCACTGAGTTACAACCCCAGTCAAGTTGGACAAGAACTTACATAACAATCACAGTTCAGTTAAATGCAAAGTTCAGTGGTAGAGTGCTTAGGTTACAAGAAAGAACCTCAACACCACAAAAAAGACACAATCCATCCATGCAGAAAAGCCTTCATAAATTTCTTTTCCTGGACAATTACATCTTTAGAAATACTCATGTATCATTTTAATTTTTTTGAAAATAAAATATAACTATATCATTTCCTCTTTCCATTTCCCTCTTTTCCAAAAGTAATTGTATTATATTCTGAAGCCATATATTTGCAAAAGGCTTATTCATGAACTAAAGAAGGAGAGAAGGATGCAGTTACTAACGTCATAAGTGGATCTCTGTTTAAGGGAACAGGATATATTTAATAAACAGGCAACCAGCTTAGTAAGCAAATGTACACCTGCTTTTTCCTCTCCAGCACCCTGGAGCTCATAAAGACTCAGGGACGCACATACTGCAAAGCACAGGAAGTTTGTAGGCAATGCTATAATTATATGTTCACAATTGTTCACAAGCAAAACAATTAGTGATATCAAGATTCCAAAGTTTCGGGACTAGAAGGAAAGTTGTTATTATTATCAACCTACAATATACAGCTATGCATCATATAAATGGGATAAGGTGGGTCAGAATCTACTGCTAAGTGGTGGTGAGGGAGAAAAGAACACACCGGCTTGAGAATAAAAGGAAGTCAATTTACGGTCTGCATAAAATATCCTAGATGTACTCGGTATTCCTTTTTCAAATGGATACATCTAAATTATAGTAGTTTTAATTCCATTTACTTTATTAAAATAATTAGAAGCAGGTCTGACTTTTAAAAATTAGTTCATAGCTGTTCAAATGGGTTCTTTATTTTAGAGAGATCAATTGATAATGAGGAAAAGAAAGAGGTGACAGGGAGGGACAATAAGGGGACGGTAGAAAACGAATCTGCTCTGAGCTATAACACAGTAAGCCAGACACTAGGCTGCAGCAGTAAGGGACGTCACCTGTCCAGCCTCCACTAGGAGACTTGCCTGCTGTATGTGGTCTAGAAGAATATGAGGGGTGGGATCAGACTGTGTTCCTGTGCATGGGCTGGCACCTTGGAGCCCATTCCCTGCAGAGGAACACCTGACCTGGTCTTGACTTTGGGATGAGTCCATCAGACTTGCCTGGAGAAGATGTGCCACACTGAGCTGACCCACCTTGGGACTTCTTGCCTTTTGAGAGGAGGGAATAGGGTGGATGGAGACAGGCGAAGCTCAATGCTGATTGGGAGGAGGGAAGGAAGGGGGAACAGGTGGATACATAGTAAAAGTGACATTTCTTTAATAAAAGAAAGTCTACCTACTAGTAAAGACAGTATTTAGTCATGAAAAAAATAAAGAAAAAAAAAGATACTCCCAATAAAATGTCTCATCATGAGTTTCTGACAATCTTTGTAATCTCCTTGCAATTACCAAAATTCAGAGCAATGGTTGTTACCTGATTCAGATTCACTGTGGGGAAAAAAAGACTTTAAAGACTGGAGATGCCTGCAGAGAAACAGTATTTGTTGAGCGTGACAGAACACGTGTTCATAGGGGCTGCGAGTAAATGCTCAGACCTACAGGATCCTGTATGCCAAATCCCAGAATGAAGGAGGAAAGGACTCGTGAAGGGGCACCTTTAGCACAGCAGCTATTGGCAATTGGTGACTCCTGGCAAAGTGAGAGTCACTTTTCTTCAGAGACGCATTCCTGAAGGAGCTTCACACACTCCGGTGGGCAGTTCTCCACCCATGCCCACCTAGGCAGCACTAAGTAGACTCCCTTAACAAAGTGAAGTGGGGGGCAGAGCAACAGAGAAATGAGGAGAACTGGAATGGGGCTAGGTGTGCCCCGATCAAAGCGCATTATCGGAATGTAGGAAATTCTCAAACCGAAGACAACTGCCCTATCTGGGGTATTAATCTCAAGTGAAGCATTTGGACTCCTAGAGGTTTTCTAGGAAAGTGACATTCTTATTTCTTCCAAAAAGTGCTAGAACCATTGGTCAAATGTTTTCATCTGAAGAAAACATACACAAGAAAACTTAATAATCACAATTTGGAATATTGATAAAGTTGCTTTAAAAAAAAAGAAAGAAAGAAAAAAAAAGAAAGGAGAAACATCACATTGAACTCCAATAGGGCTTTAGACACTTCTATCAAAGGGGTTATTTTGTAAGTATTATTTATGCAAGCTGGGACCAACTTAAGTAAATGAGCAGCTGGATTCCACTGTTGGTCAAGTTAAGGGGTTATGAAGGGTGAATGAATTCTGGAGATCTAGAGAGACACCATTCTGGCTACATTAATAAGTCAATACCGTATGTATCTTTAGACATAGCCCAGGATACCCTTGAATTTTGGGAGATCCTTTTACCTTAGCTTCCCAAGTGCTAGGACAGTACTGTCATGCTTTCAAGACCAGTATAGATGACATAACAAGACTCTCTTTATGAATAATAAAAGGAAGACAAGATGAGGGATGGAGGGAGGGGGAGGGGGCAAGAAGGAAGGAGGAAGAAGCAGAGCAGAAAGGAGTGAGGGGTGGAGAGAAAGGGAAGAAGAGGGAGGGAGGGAGAAGGGAGGGAGGGAGGGAGGGAGGGAGGGAGGGAGGGAGGGAGGGAGGGAGGGAGGGAGGGAGGGAAGAAAACTGAAAGGGGAAAGGGACTATAAATGGCCAGGAAACAGAGAACAAGCAACTAGGGGTAAAGAAGTTTAAATGTCACATTTTGCCTGATTTATTCAAAGCTTTTCTTGGTGTTCCCATGCTGGTTATAAAGGAGCACGGAAATGAATACCCTGTGTCTACACTTGTAAACCAATTACTCGGCTGTGTTCAAATGATAATAATGGCACCAGTTACCGAATTATTGTCAGGCTTGCAGCTAATAATGAGGATGTACTACCTCATGATAGTCGGTGCAAGTCTTTGATGTTGATAATAACTTTACAAATGAAGAAATAGAAACCGCGACCTCATACTTGCCCAAGGCTGTGTGGTG
The DNA here is from genome assembly GCA_033318265.1 of Phyllotis vaccarum. NCBI lineage: Eukaryota > Metazoa > Chordata > Mammalia > Rodentia > Cricetidae > Phyllotis > Phyllotis vaccarum. The sequence continues at coordinate 46,629,570 of JARWLC010000009.1, forward strand.
GTAAACAGTGAAGTAAGGAGCAGAACCTGCTAGTTTTACTCATCATCTGTTCACACAGATGTCTCAATTCAGCACTTAAACTTAGGGCTTCACCTTAAGTGACTTCAGCTTTATTATCTCTTACATTCAAAGATCCCAAACTCTGGTCAAACTGAACCTCATACACCTTATTTCATTATTATTATTATTGCTGTTGTTGTTATTATTACTATTTCTCTCTCTCTGCGGGTGGGGCTGTGAATGTGGACAAATAGATGCCATGATATGCATGTAAAACTCTAAGAACAACCTTAAGCATATGACTTAATCTATACTTACTAAGAGACTGGGTCTTTTTTTGTTATTTGGAAGTGAGGGTGCTGGTGCTGGTGGTAATAGTTGTGGTGGTTGTGTGGTGGTAATGGTTGTGGTGGTGGTCCTAGTGGATGGTGGTTGGTTGGTTGGTTTTTCTACTGGCTAAGGCAGCCAATTGCCTGGGTTTCCAGGGGTTCCCCTGTCTGCGCCTTCCTTCTTCCTGTAGAAGCAGAAGCACGCTCTACTGAGGCTGGCTTTGCATGAATTCTAGGGCTTCAAACCCAAGTCTTCATGATACATGGGAAGCACTTTACCCCCCGAGCCATCCCCTCAGCCCCACATTCTAATCTTTTTACAACCCTACACATGGTATTTCCTCAGTGTGAAAATGCAGTAACTTGTGCAGGGATTGCATGTCATTTTAAAACAATTGTGTAAGAACGCATTAATTGTAAATGTTACTATTTAATAACCAATTATTATGTGGTAATAACTGTTTCTCTAGTTATATGAGTAAAAATGTATATACTAATACCTTTAAGAATCCTTGATCCCATGTAACCTGAGGAAACAGAATCTTAGTGGGTCTTGTCTCCAGGGAAAAGGCTTTGAACTGCAGACTCCAGGCTGCATCTATTTGTGAAAGTTAGTTAATAAGGGTGAAGGATTCCAGAATTGGTATCAGTTTTAGGACTTATGACTATAGATGCCCTAGGAGCAGCGCTGTGCCTCCCACACCCCAGCACCACTCTACTAAAGTACACATTATTCTTGCCGATGGGTAGGTTAACACACACAGAGACATTTCCAGAGAGCGAGGGTGTGAGGAGTTCTTTCCTGTACTGCTTTTCCAAAAATAACCCAAGGTGGAAATGCCGCCATCTCCTCACCTTGGAGTGAGGACTGTGGAAAGGGCTGTGGTTTGAAACCCTCCATTTGTTTGGTCTTTTTGAACATTTTAAAGCACCTGGAAATTGTGAAATAGAGCAAATATTTAAGAAGGAGAATATTCCTGGGAGACATCTTAGATTCCCTATTACATGGCTAGTAGCCCATCTGAGAAACATGTACCTAAATTAAGAAGAGTTATTCAAGCATAGAAGAGCCAGAAACATTAGTAAATCTGATTTTGGTTCTAAAAATGGGCAAAGACAGGACTCAGCAAAATTTGAGACCACTTCTAATTTTATCTGACCCATTTGACTATATGTTGCTCCTTCTGACAGTGTCTGTGCTTGTGGCATCAAAAAGATGGTAACCAGAAAAAAAAAATGCAACAATTGGAGCTCAAGGTCAACGACCCAAGTACAGGTTGAGAATGAGCTTGAGGAGGTTGACTGGTCCCCATGCGGCTAGTTTCTAGACATAAGACAGGGAGAGTTGGGACTGCCCATCTTACATTACTGATATAAGCACACTCAAAATATTGTCAGTGTTTAGAAAATATGAACCATGAAATGCTTTAACTTATGTCAGAGCAAAATTATAGCCAAGGTGAAGACAATATTTGATTTTTTAAAAAACCTCTTATTATAAAACAAGAAAGGTTTTTTTTTTCTACTTGCTTTTCATTTTAGTTCACTCATTGATTTGGCAAATATTTAATGAGTATCTAAGTCTGTGCAAGGCTGCTGTGGATACAGCAGCAAATGAGTCAAATAAGACATCTGAGAGGAGAGGATGAGGTGGGAATCGTCAAAGGATATGAAAGAAAGTAATGCATTGTGTCAGGGACTGAGAAGTACGAAAGATATGATTACAAAAGATTTGTGCACGAAGGACAGTGATACACAGAGAGAGAGAGAGAAATGTCATCATGAAACCCACTGTTTTGTACACTGACAAAATTCATTTAAAAAGAGCTTTCTCATAAAAACACATGGGCTAAAATGATTATAATAATAAGCAGTTTTTAACCCAGAAGAAATAATAATGAAAAAGGAAATGTTCCAGAATTTTTTTTTTAAGTAACTGCAAATCCAAACTGATTTTGGTGCATCCAGACAATACATTCAAGCACAGTAAAGAAGGAGACCATTTCTGAGAGGGGAGACGAGATAAATGCGGGAAGAGTCTTGGGGCTAAGGTTAGGAATCTGGATTTCTTCAAAGTCAACAAAGGGCTTCTCTGAACAGTATTGTGTCACACAGTTCTCTGTGTGAGGACCTTGACCAAAGCCAATGAGAAGAACAGTGTGACTCTGGTTCTTATTTGTTTGTGTGGTTGGTTTTTCTGTTCTGAAGGGCAGGCAATATTTGTCATTAAGAAAGTTCTTCCTGGGGTCTGAAGAGATGTTTAAGAGAGTGATGTTCCTAGAGGACCTGAGCTTGGTTTCTAGCACCCATGTTAGGTGGCTCACAAAGACTTGCCACTCCAGTTTCGGGGATCTAGCGCCCTCTTCCGGCCTCCATAGGTACATGCACATATGTGGCATATACTCATAAAGACACATTCATATACGGTAAAAAACAACAACAAAAACCTCTGAAAATGGGAAGCAAGCTTCTCCTATGGTAGACAGTATGAGTCCCAAAGTGAGACTGTTGTCTGCTCCAGTCCGACTACCACTATCTCCCCCTGCACCGATGCTTTGTTGTGCACTCCTTGCTCTCAGAATTCACACTATAAGGTGTGCTTGCTTGTCCACTTAACCTGCATAGCCTGAGAGCCTTTTGTTATTGTCTCTATCACAGTCACAAAGCCCTGAGTTATATTCACCTCTTCCCAGATGAATCTGAAATGCCCCCTAAATGTCCCCTCTGCTTTCAACCTTGTCCCACTTCAGTCTATTTTCAATACAGCACCTGTGGAGCCTGTCGAATGAAATTCACGGGAAGTCACACCTCAGTCCCAAATTCTCCATTACTCTCCATCTCAACACTAGAATCAAAAGCCTCAATGTGTCCTACAAGGCCTGGTATCGCTTAGGCCATTCCTTCTCAGTTCACATTCACTCACTCACTCTCCACAGCCTCTGGTGTCCATGCTGATCTTGTATAGTCTTAGCCACTAATATCAGGCCTTTGTTTCTCTCAGTTCTTCCATATAAAATACATTATTTAGATGTCGTATGACTCTTTCTCAGGTCTTTCAAAATTTTCTGATGTTTCATCCTCTCACTGGGGTCCTACCTAGTCACCATTTCTACCACCGCAGTAGCTCCCAACAGTTTCTGTCTGAAACTTCTGCCCAAAGCTTATCCTCCATACCATTCATTTCTCTCTACTAGATTATTTATTCTCCACACTAGAATTAAACTCCCTAAGGAAAATGCTGTCTGTTTCATTCACTGCTGCATCCCCAGGAGCATATAATTACTTAGGGCATAAATAAAGAATCCAAATTTCACACTCACTTCCCAAGTGCCATGCTACTAAACACACACACACACACACACACACACACACACACACACACACACACACATACACACACACATCAATCCTTGTTGATGGAATGTGGCTTGAAAAATAGTGAAGGAAAGATTACAATTACAATATGCATTAGAAAAAAAGTTTTAAGGGAAAGGATACTCTAGGGTGTCTACTGATGGCAACAATAACTTGGTAAGAAAATAAAAAATGTATACACGTTCACTATCAGATTGGCTTGATTTATTCATTTATGTTTCCAATACTGAACTATATAAAAATTAGCTTAGAGCAATGGTTCTCAACCTTCCTAATGATACAACCCTTAATTCAGTTCTTTATGTTGTGTGACCCCCAAGCATAAAAGTATTTCTATTGCTACTTCATAACTTTAATTTTGCTACAGTTATGAATCATAATGTAAATATTTTTGGAGACAGAGGTTTGCCAAAGGAGTCACAACCCACAGGTTGAGAACCACTGCCTTAGAGGATGGGTCATGATGGTGGAAGTTATTTACTTTTTTATTTCTCAGAAGCACACAGCTGAAAGACTTTTGATTTTAAAATGTATCCATTTGCTTTTAACCACCTCCCTAGCAGCTTTAAAAAATGTACTATATTAGCAGATTGTGTGCTTAGAGGCACAAGGCATGATGAGGATAGTTTCTCAGTGCTCCATGATGTCCAGAGCCTCTGCTGGGAAGACAATTTCTGGAAACTTAAATCATTCCCAGGTCTGCTCACCTGCATGACAGGTCAATACAGGCCGTGACCTGAGACCTGACTAGGCTGTATGTGGCCTCTCTGTGACTGAGCTTTCTTCTTGAATAATGAGGCTTGTACGTGGAAGTTGCAGGTTCCAAATAGAAGCATCCAGAAAGCGAGGTAGAAGTGGCAGTCATTTATAGACCTGGTGTTGGAAGTTTCATGCCCTTTTGCCACACAGTATGGCCAAAGCAGTCACAAGTCACAGAAGAAAGATAAGCCCTAACTCTTATATCAGAGTAGCTAGTCTCACTGCCAAATAACATTGAGAATGAGATAACAATGTTTTGTGGACATTTTTTAAAATTAAACCATCAGAGAAAGTAGGATAATTATTAATAACATAATTCAACTCCCACAATATCCCTATATGGAGGAATAATTTGAGATGAGAAGAAAATGAATTGCAGAGGGATCAAATGATTTGCTCAAGATCACACTGTTTACATTTACAGTTGCTGAGACCCAAACTAACATAGAACTGACACTAGGGGGCAGCTCTTCAGAATACGTCATCTTCAGGGATTGATAAGTAACATGATGTGGAGGTGGAGAAATGTGCCAGAAACCAGAAGGGTTAAAAGAGGGGACTGTGTCAGAAAATAAAAACTAAAGTAAATGAAGGAAGTAGACATCATAATTATCCCCGCCAGTTTTGGGGTACCACTGCAAATGGGTCATCTGAGGGGCTGTGGCAATTATAGCCAATACCATATATGTCATTCCTCCTATGTCAGCACAAAGCAAATATTTAGAGCAATGAAAAAAATTAAACAATTTTATTTATTGCATATTCTATTCTAAGTTGAATCAATTATTTGGACATTCCCTGTTTTAATACTTAAAAAGAAAATTTAGTATGTATTAATTCAAGCCAGATTTGCTGCCTTTTAATCCTAAATAGGTACCATTTACGCACAAATCCTACTATGTATAGAAGAATGAACGTCATACACTCCTCTGAACATAATGAGAGGAAATTAAAAGCTCTACTAGTGAGCAGAACCTTGAAGAAGAACAAATAGACATGACCTGACCTCTGCAATATAGCAGCGTCACTTATTACATAATCACCCTGTATATGGCCAGGGATCACACTGTCCTTGAGTTGGGTCAGAATTCTGACCCTGACCCTCAGAGCCCTGGAGGTTCCACTGTCCACTTGGCTCTCAATTATATCATACACCACTTCCTGCTCCTTCCCTCAAGTAGGAATCTTAGGTCTCACTGTGTAGCTCAGATCATCCCTCAACTCATAAGCATCCTGCTTCAGCCTCCCAAATGCCCCAATTGTAGGCATATACCATATCTTGTATTGAACATGTCATGTGTTCTCTGCCACAATATCTTTACAGATGTTAGCCCTTAACTTGAACATGTTGACATCCTCTTTGTGTATTATTATTTTTTGTATTTTACTTTCTTGGTAATCCCCATCCCCTCAGTCTGAGAGTCTTTAATCTCCCTGCTGGGTCATAAGCTTCTTGAGGACAAAGACTGAATATTTTCATTAAAACCTCAGCACTCATCATAACAACAAACCCATATTCATCTACTTATTAAAAAACAAATGAGTGCATGAAAATAAATCGTGAATTTTGAAACTACAGTTCAGGTTTATGAGTATCTCAATCAATGTTATAAAATATTATCATTGTTCATATCTAAAGCTTTCTCAGCTTAATTATATTCAAGGATTCTAACCTGATAATATGACAAATTAATATTAATAATTAACAAAATGTATGTAATTTGCAGCCTTCAAGAAACTTCAGATTCACTACTACAGTTCATTTGATCCTCAGAGTCACATTGAAAGGGAATTTGTTGTTAGCTTCATCTTTCCTGATAAAGAGCCTAAACCCAAGATGCCAGAAACTTAGGCAGGAATTCCCACCCCTCAAGAGCCCCAGGAAGATGTGACCATGGAAGGTGAACAATTAGAAACTGGATCACTGAGGGCACACTGAGAAAGATATATGAAAATAAATACCAGTTCCAAGCAAAAGACATATTTAATTCATTTTAAAAACTGACCTTGTTAAAATTGAGACATATCTAATAACATATCAATCTGCTTAGACAGTGTTTAAAAAGCCATGTAAAATGTGATATGGAGCTGGTGCAATGGGTAAAGTGCTTGCTAGACAAGCAAAATAGTGAGTTACTGAGTTCTGATCCCCAGATCACATATGAATGTTGAGGATATCTATAACTCGGGGCTGGATGAGGGCAGGAATGGACAGAAGCCTGAAACTCAGTGGCCGTACAGTCTAGACAAGCTTCAGGTTCAGCAGGACTCTCTATCAAAAAATATTGAAGTGGGGAATAGTAAATATTGATACCAAACGTTAACATTTGGTTTCTCTAAGTGCAGGCATGTATGCACACCCCTCTGTACACATAAACAGTACACATACACAAACACAAACACTGGCAAACACAAGCGATCCAATTCTATACTGTTGACTCCACAATGTTCACCAATTTCTACTCTACAGTCCTGTTTTGTGCTTATTCTTTGTGTTGTACAAGATCAGGATGGACTTGAACTCACAGATACCTGCACCTTTTTCCTTAGGGCTGGGATTAAAGATGTGTACCGCCATGCATGGCTCAAATCTGCTCTTAATGTATCCAGTGTATACCTCTATCCTCACTACTAAAATAGATCTCTGTAGCAACTTTGGCTAAACCCCACATTGTAACTCACATTTAAAAGCCTTGCAAATCATTTGCCCCATGTATTCTTATAATGAAAGCCATCATTCTCCATCTATCATTCTCCAAAAGAAGTTAATAAGGGATCAAAGATTTTATGTGCCAGAATCAAATTTCTGAGTTTGTCAAAGTAAGAATCATTGAAAACATTTTATGTTTTGGTTAGAGGACCTCAACAAAGCTACATACCATAAACGGATCAATATTCATAAACAAATTCCTTTTCATCTTGAATTTTGACTAAGATGACACTTAAGTTTGGGTTAAGGTTTACCTGGGATATTTTAGTGCCCTTGTCTCTGTGGCAAGAACAAAAATAAACCATCTATAGGGGGAAATCATCTGAGATATCGTTTTACTGTGACATTTTCTTCAAATTGGTTTATAATTCAATAAGAAATAAACCACCCAAAAGAAAAGACAATAGATACACAGAAGATCTTTTGAAAGACAATATAAACAAACTCTCATAAAAGCCGAATACTAAAGTCATTAGACACGGACTATTTTTAAAATAATAAAAGTGTTAACATATACAACTAAAAAATCTTTACAAAGAACTGGAAATTGTTTTAAAAAGGAATAAATAAAAAGCATAGACCTGTAGAGCATAGCAATCAAAATTAAGAATCAAAAGTGTGATTTTAAAAATATATATAATAAACCTGGTTGAAGAGTTAGTGAGGGGGAACATATAGGTCAGAAGAAAACTCTCAGCACAGCACATGAAGGAAGAAAGGACTTTAAAAATAGAGAACAAAGCAACTTAGTCATATTAGATTATTGTGGAATGGGACAAAGAAACTCTAAATAGACTTCAAATGTATAAAACAACCTTACTAAAGAGGGTGAAGAAAAAAGGATTCTGAGCTAAGTAACATTGAAAATAACAGGGCTCCAAGACCAAAAACCAAAGAAACTGTGCAGAAGCACACTCTAGTCAATAATATCATGTCCCACTGAATTAGTTATTTGTGGATGTTAGCGATAAAAATGGAAGCATGTGTCTGTCACAAAGTAGAAGCAGTTTTTTCTTGAATGTTGACAGCAATTTTATTTGTATTCACTGAAACTGAAAATAATCCAAATGGGTACCAGTAGCATTATAAATAAGCAAATGGCATGAAATAGTCTTCAGTAACAGCGATTATACAGAAAACATGGGTGCATCTCACTAATATTAAACTATAACAAAAAGTCAAATGTAGAGCGTATTTTGAAAAATGTCATTTATCACAAATTCCAGAACAGGAAAAGCAAGAAGACAATTACAGAAATAAAACAGTTTTAGTTTGTGGTGTGGAGCTATGGTATGAATTACTGGAAAAGAGGACGAAGGGACAGTGGTGATGTTAAGCTTTTGTGTCTGACTGGACTATTGGTTACACGGGCATATGTATTAACCAAATAGATTGAACATGGAACCTGTGCATTTTATTGTTTATAAAATAGCATTGTTTTTAAATCATTGCTATATGCATCTCATTTGCAGTGATGGGGGCTGGTAGGTACAGTTTTCTTACTGTTAGAGAATGAATTACAAATTACTGCACTGTCTGTGTGCCATCACCCCATGAACTGTATATTTATTTGTAAATATGTATAAACAGATGAGTTAGTTTACATAAGTGTAAAGAGAACAAAGATGCTAACAAGACACCAATGGCCAAAGTTGGAGCAAGCTGAGTTACAAATGAAATGGCACTTCAATCTCAATAAATAATGACAATAAATAAACTGCTGAGTAAATAAATAAGTTGTGGAGAAGAAACTAAGTTATTCCATTCAAGAAAAAAAAATCCAAATAATACACGTGGGCATTCTGCCTTTGAGAAGCAAGCTAATATTACTGAAGTACGGCCTAGACATCTGACTAGAGACTATGGGAAAGAAAGAAATAACTGTGTACTGAAGAAATCTGACAACTGCCTTTGCAAATGACTGAGAACTATATCTAGTTTGACAAAACCTAGATCGTGCTGATACCTTAAAGCATACCCTTAACACAAGGCCAAGAAATTGCATTCTGATTCTGTAGTCTTTTTTCCCCATAGTTCATCCTCCATCTAATCAGTAAAAAATGCCAACAAAGAGACAAGACAAATATAGCATGGTCCTTTGAATAGGAACTTACACAGATATAAAGATAATGGGTAAACAGTGAGGAACTCTGGGTAAATTTTAGATTTTAATTAATAACTCATTAATAATGTTTTATTAATGAATATCAGATGCAAAAGTATTTATAATCTGTGAGACATATGCAGCTAAATATTTAACATCCACAATACTAATAGGGAAGATGGCAATATTACTAAGGTGAACTATATAATAATTTATAGTTTGTATTATTTATCCAATTATAATAATAAGGTTTTATATGGTGAAATTATCTTTTTCTACAAAAAAGCCATCAACTAAATATTAATATATTTTGTTAACAGACTAACATGACACCTCTCTGTAAACCAACATGCTGCTTGTCCCTAGATAACTGAAGACAGCCTAGGCTTAGAGAAGTACACGCAAGGTGCCTTGCTTTAACAGAGCTTCAGACTTTAAATAACAAGTTTGCAAAAGATTGAGCGTGCTGCCAAGATAGGTTTCTTAAAGAAAGGCAAAGTCCCCTTGCACTGTTCATCTAGGGGATGGGATGGTGCTGCTTATTTCTCGGCCACAGCATGACTGCCATATCAGATCACAGATGTGGCACCAGTCAAATGAAGCAAGACACTGAAATTAGATTCTTACACATTTCACGGAACGTGGGGATGTATGGAGTTTCACTGGGGGTGAGAGTTGAACTGTAATAGTGAGACCATACCTGAAGGAACATAAACTATGTCATCATACCTGCTTAACCCATTCATTCAGAAATGGCAAGAAAAACGTTGTTTATGATTTGTAAGCAAAACATGGGTCCCTGGATTATTATATCATTCTCTTTCCTGTTGTTAACGTAGATTCATGTCAAGTCATGAGATCGTAAAATGTGTGTCTTCAAAAGAGGAGTTGCAGCAACAAAAATATGATCTCTTCGTTTTTATTCCCACACAGCTTATTTGACTCCTTTAATTAAACTAAGATTCTTACTAAAGTTGGTGATGAAAGGATTCAAGTTAAACTGCCGTCCCTCTAATTGAGCGGACTACAATTTCCTGTCTATAGAATAAGCATAAGACTTCTGTGAAAAGTGACTCCACTGCAACATCCTGTTATTTCCCAACATAATGAGTGCCTCTGATATAAACTTTCCACCTCAGACATAAAAAAGCAGTGTGCCAGCTTTCCAGCCTTGTCTCTCAATGCTTCTGAGAAACGCTGAGAGCATGATCAAGGGCAGAGAGGAACTGCCATTATCCAGAATGCTTTCTACTCATTTAGGGCCCTCTTTCCTGCACTGCAAACCCTAGACGATCAAAGCAGGAAATCAGATTCAAACAAAAGCTGAAGACCTGCAGAGTGAATTTCAGGGTTAAGAGGACTTCAGACATAATGCATGGCTGGATAAAGAGATTTTTGTCTTGCTCTGTGTTGTATTAGGTTGAGGTATAGAGATAAGGTGCAGGGAAATCCCGCTCCAGTCCTGTTATCTCAATCACACTCTTACTCTCAGTGAAGATGCATCATCTCTTCTTTATCCAAGATCTTAACAAACCTTAGGAGTGTTTGAGTGCCTCTTTAACTATACAGTGTCAATAAGTATCACCAGACATGTACAGGAGGCATATCACCTCCCTAACACCTTTCCCAGGGATGTAGAATCCCAACCTAACCATGATAAAAGACCATGCAAGCCTCATTAGGAAAAGAAAGTCGGTAACTGATCATACACTTCACAAGTGTCAGGATCCCAAAGGATCAGAAAGTCCAGGGAACTGCTATGGGTTGAAGACTATGAACAAATGTCAGTTAAGAGGATGTGGGGGGCATTACTTTCATGCTCTACTACAGAGCTATAGCAGTGATGTTGACATAAAAACAGAGAGATGGATCAATGGAACAAATTGAAGACCCTGACGTAAATCCACACACCTATGAACACCTGGTTTTTGACAAAGAAGCCAAAATTATACAATGGAAAAAAAAAAGAAAGCATCTGCAATAGACAGTGCTGTCATAACTGGATGATGATATATAGAAGAATGCAAATAGATCCATATCTATCGCCCTGGGAGAAACTCAAGTTCAAGTGGGTCAAAGACTTCAGAATAAAGCCAGTTACACTGATCCTGATAAAAAAGAAGGGAGGAAATAGATAGCCTTGAACATATTGGCACAGGAAACTACCCCCTGAATTTAACACCAGGAGCACAGACACTGAGATAAACAATAAGTGGGACCTCCTGAATCTGAAAAGCTTCTGTAAGACAAAGGACATGGTCAGTAAGACAAAAAGCACCCTACAGAAGGGGAAAAGATCCTCACCAACCCCACATCTGACAGAGGGCTGATCTCCAAAATATATAAAGAACTCAAGAAACTAGACATCAAAATATCAAATAATCCAATATAAAAACAGGGTACTGATCTAAGCAAAGAATTATTAGCAAAAGAATCTCAAATGGCATAAAAAAAAAAAAAAACACTTAGAGAGATGTTCACCATCCTTACCCACTAGAGTAAAGCAAAGCAAAATGACCCTGAGATTAAATCTTAAACTTGTCAGAATGGCTAAGATTGAAAACACAAGTGTCAGCGTACGCTGGAGAGGATGTGAAGCAAGGGGAACACTCTTCCATTGCTGATGTGAATGCAAACTTATACAGTCATTTTTGGAAAATCAATAAAGTTTCTTAAAAATTTGGCAATCAATCTACCTCATGGCCCAGGGATAACCATTTTTGAGCATATACCCAGAGTATATTTAATCACCACAAGGACACCTGGTCAACTATGTTCATAGCAACTTTATTTGTAATTGCCAAAACCTGGAACCAACCTAGATGCCCCTTAACAGAAGCATAAGAAACTGTGGTAAATGTATAGAATGAAGCATTACTTAGCTGTTAAAAACCAAAACACAAGGAAATTTAAAGGCAAATGGATGGAACTAGAAAAAATTATTATGAGTGAGGTAACTCAGACCCCAAAGGACAAACATGGTCTGTACTCACTCATAAGTAGATATTAGCTGTTAAGTAAAACATAATCATGCTACAGTCCACAGACCCAGGGAGGCAAGGTAATAAAGAGGGCCCAAAGAGCATGCATGGACTCTCAGGGAAGAGAAAATAGAGAAGATCTCCTGATTAGACTTGGGGCAAGTGGATATGGGAACGTTAGGGATGAGGTTGAGAGATGGGCAGAGGGAGAGAGTTCTGAGAAAGATGACTGGAATCAGGAGAAAGCCTAATGCAAGGGAAACTTTTGGGAGTCTACAATGATAGCCCCGTTAAAACTCATGGCAGCAGTGGATGCACAGCCTGAACAACCCATCCCCTGTGATCAGACTGGTGACTTCTCTCAGTTCTCAGCAGAGAGCTTCACCCAGAGACTGATGGAGGCAGGTTCAGAGACCTGTGGCCAAACATTGGACTGAGCTCACGAAGTCCTACAGAGGAATAGGAAAGAGGGACTATAGGAACCAGAGGCTCAGGGACATTAAAAGAAACCCCTAGAAATGGCTAGCCTGGCTCATGGGAACCAATAGAGTCTAAACCAGCAATCCAGGCCCACTACATATATGTATCAGTTGTGTAGCTTGGTCCTGGCAATGGGAGCAGGGCCTGTCCCTGGTGCTTTGGCTGACTCTTGGGAACCTATTCCTCACACTGGATTGCCTTGCCTAGTCTGATACAGGAGGAGGTTATTGGTCTTCTGGCAGCTTGATATGCCTGCTTTGCTGATGCCCATGGCAAGCCTGCTCCTTTCTGAGCAGATAGAAAGGAGAGGGGAGGTTGGAGGGTTGAAGGGAAGGTGGGAGAGAGTGAAAGGGAGGAGAAGGGGGAGGGGGTGCTGTGGTCGAGATGTAAAACAAATAAATTAATTAAATAACGATAAAAAATATTTGAAGTTTTACCATTTGGTTTGAAAGTACAAAGTAATATCTAGTTTTAAAAAATAATAAAGCCAGGCCTCATGGTGTACACCTATAGCCTCAGCTATTTGGGACACTGAGGCAGAAAAATTGTTTGAGCCAAGGAGTTTAGAGACAGCATAGGTTACATCCCAAGAGCCCATCAGTCTCTTTAAGTAGCAACAGTGGCAAAATCAACTCTTAGAATGACTATTGAAAGTATTTCACAGAAAAAAGGATGTGGGAAGATGAACTGTGTCCTTCTAACAGAGAAAGAGCATCAATGAAAAGTGATTTAAAAATTCATATAAGTTCTGTACTTTAGCGAATAGTATCATATTAAGGTTAACTTCTGAGTTTTGGCTTCTGTTATAATTATCTCAAATGTGAACCTAAGGAAAGGCTAGCACAGGTCTCTGTGTGCACAGGGTTTCTGCCATTTGTGTGATTCTTCTATTAGAATAACACTGACTTCAGTGTTTCCCAGATGAGTGTCTGATGCCTCTTTTCTTGATCTTTCTGAGCCTACATTTTTTGAAGAATGTTAATGGAGCAAACATTTTAAGGATGTTAGGACTAAATGAGGCAACCCATGAAACTCTAACATGCGTTTGTCATATGACAGCATCAATACATGGAAGCAATTAATATTATCCCAGAATCTGGCATTTATTCTGCTAGTTTCAAATGTTTATGCCTCCCTTTCACTAGAACAAATTAACAATTTTTCATTACATTTAGTTTTATACAAATACCAGTCTCCTTTCAAGTGCTAATGGACTCTTACTATTCTCATGAACTAATGGTTAAGTTCTGTAACCCCCAGTTTTTAATATAACACACATTAAATATTATTAAGAATAGTGGTCATTTTCATCAATTACATTATAAAATCTTTGGTATTCTTATAAAATTATTCATTCTTATATTTTCTTCAATGCAGTGTACATCACAGGCATTCAAGGAGTGCTGATTATTTATGATTATGGCATGTTCAGTGTCTTTGGGGGAATCTGCCAACACATAGACTTAGTCATTGGGAATTTGCAGACTTGTCAAAACAAGTCTTAAAGAGATAAATATAAAATTAAAAGCCCGTTAAAGGAAAAATGAAAGTCTGTCAGAATCTTCTTCACTCTAAATGCAAACTAAATTACATTCTTTGCCACTGTCTCTGGGGCCTATGTCATAATTTTTTTGTCTTGTAAGGAAGAGAATTTAGAAGTTTTCAGGACTCCTATAGATATACTTCTTTGGCTGAAATCCATTCTCCCAGGAAACATACTCAAGCCTTATAATAAATTTTAAATTTTAATAACTGTACCATGGGTACACCCAACATCAGGAAGAGTACATCACTTAATGACTCCCTTACACAGCATTGAGGCTTCTTAAGTGCTGCTAAGTGTATAGTTTCAATTGATTGTCATAAAAACTCCGAGAAGTTATCTGCAAAGTATTATTTTCCCATCTTCAGATAAGACAACTGAGGTGTCTCTCAAGGGCTTCCCCCGTGGGCCCTTTCAGCCCCATGTGCTTGTTACTATCATAACTCTGAGGTTATTGTAGAGAACTGTAATCATCCATCTGTCTGTCTCCTCTATGGGCTGATCCTTACAAGGAGGTTTTCCCTGGTTGAGTTCCTATGTGCCTGTTACCAGAAATGCACTTAAAAACCATTTGTGCAATAAAAGAATGGGGAAGGCTTAGAAAATTGATACTGAAGGATATTTTTAAAAATGTAAATTAATTTTCTTGGATACATGAAAATTATATATAGCTATTAGCATTTTATAATTCATTTCCTTTCAAGAGCGATCACAGGTGTAGATGAACCTGACACAGATGACCCTAGTGAAGGGGCCAGGCCTACCTCCAGGATGACTATATGAGTTCAGATGATCAAGGAAGAGCCTGCAGCCTCTATAGATGGAGCAGTTTGTATGGACCACTTTCAAGCTCAACTCCATCACACTCACTAGATAACCCCGCTTCCTACAGAGAAGCATAGGAATGATAGATAGTAACTTAGAGTAACCAAACAAAATAGATCAAAGGCTCAGAAATGTAATCAAGTGGGACTTACTGATTCTCAGGGCTATGACATACTCAGTAAAAGCCTGTTGGTCACTAAGTCCCTGGAAATCTTCAAGACAGTAAAAACCCAATGTAAAATAGCTCCCTTCCTTTTAGCTTATTACAATGATCGTATTACCCTGAAGTGGAAATCAACAGCCTGCTGTTTGTTCCTGCCTCTCCCATTACAATAGCATCCCTCTTTTTCAGTTCCTGAGCATCTGAGGGCATAAACATCCCTTCAAATCCAGAACCATGAAATGTTGACACAATTTATGGTTTTTCACAAAGTTAGCAGAGGATTTGTTCTCTATCATGAGACCGTCCATTTCTCCATTGTCAGGTACTTGTCATCCTACTTGATGCCAAACAACCAGATTCGTTCCAGGAGGCAGTGTAGTCTGAAAGTAGCGCCAAGCAGCAACTTAAACGCACAGTACTGCTCATGACTCTTTCCTATTTCCCAGCGTAACCTTGGACACATCATTGGGTTTAACTCGTGTTGTCTTTTCTCTAAAGCGAGCATAGGCCTTCCATGTTCTAAATTGTGCTGTGAATTTGGCAGTTTACACTGAGGCGGGGACAGGGATAAAGGAACTCAGTCACAAGGAAACATTTTGCTCTCAATACAATCAGCAACACCACGGACTAGGTTTTCTTTGTTATTAAAAAAGCAAAACCCCGGAAATCAAATGCATCCTATTACTGGGTCAGAAATAGGGCAAGTATACATTAATTAAAATAAAAGATTTCCCACAAAGGAGGAGGATTAGGAGGGATAACGCATAATCACTGGAGGAAAAGTCGCAAAGGAATGATGATACAAAGTCATTAATGTTTGACCTGCTTAAATAAAGGTAACCAATAAGTTTGCCATTTGGACCATCTGCATCTGATAAGCATAAGTTTAAATCCTGGAACCATCTGCTCAAATGGCGTTTAATACTGTATCACTATGCCAAAATAGCAGGGACAGCAGGCTTATGGCTCAGGATCTAAACAGTGACCATTTTTTTTATTGTGAGGAGAGACCAACCAGAGTCAGACCATCTTGATCAGATATTATTTCAGAAGTTTATGTTAACCCCCATTAAAACCAAGTAGAAGCATCTAATTGGCAAATCCATAAGCAACAGACTTTTGGACTAAGCGGCAAAGAATAGAATGAAAAGGATCTGGAATACATGGAACAAGCAGTGAAAGCAGACCATCAAAACAGATTTCATGTTTCTCAATCTACAGCTAATCACTGGTACCTAACTGGCATGTCTTGGAAATTTCAAATTGGAAATCAGGTAATCTATTGAAACACATGCTCAAGAGGATAGGGAGACAATCAGTTAAGAACTTGTCTATGAATGTATGATGACCTGAATTTGATCATCAGACTCCACATACAAAAGCTGAGTGCAATGCCATGGAATTGTAACCTCAGCAGTGAGAAGCTGGAATCAGTGAATCCCTTGGGCTCATTGACTGGCCATCCTACCCTAATTGGCAGGCTCCAGACTGGAGACCCTGCCTCAAAAAACAGAATAGTCAATACCTGAAGTTGACACCAGGCCTTCACACAAACACATAAACATATACACATATGCACATCCATGCCCACAAACATATACACAAACACCCGATACATACTTATACACAAATACATACTTGCTCTCACATACAAACATACCTCCGTGTATACACAAAAGCATACATACATGTTCACACACATACACATAAACAACCCACACCTTTGCACACACAAAAATATAACTTCATACACGTGTACAAACACATAAACACACACATTTCACACAGAAAACCACAGTCCAGTTCCAGTACCCAGACATCAAATGCCAATATGATAAATCCTCAAATTCTGAGATTTTTCATTATAATTTCATCCAAAGGTCTTGTTTCACAAATAAACTGAGGCTAGTCAATATTCTCTAATTAATTCATCCAGTTAATAGAGAATCTCCTTTCTCCAAGACCAATGTTTTTCTCACATGCTTCCCAGAACAAAGTTAAACGCATCTGCCAAGACTGTCTCCTCCTGACAAATCAGATTACAGGCTTTCCAAGGCCCTCAGACTAATAAGGCTTTCACTGAATTATTCAATCCATCTAATTTTTTCATAAAACTAGTTTCCCTCAGATAACACCTTTCACAGTCTTTAGCCTCTGTCATAAAACATGAGTTATACACATTCTCCATTTCTACACTGCAGAAGAGATATATGCCTACAATGTTCAGGTGCCATTAAAGAGATGATCATGACCACTCTGTTACAGACAAGCCAGACTATCTGCTTGTTCCTCAAAATTCTATGACGCCATCTTCAAGGTTCAGATATAGCACTACATAATATCATATAGTTATTTGTTTATGTGATTCTTTCCTCCAGGAGACCAACGCACTGTACAGGTATCACTAGGGTTCTATGTATCTTCATCATCTAACAGTACCTGGAATACAGGGGGCTTGGTAAAGGCTCTGTTGGCTAATGATATTAAACATATAACAAAAGCATTGCCAAGGTATGCATGATTTTTTTTTCTAATTCTAGACTCTATTCACTGACAGTAACTTGCATATAAAAATCATCATAGTGAATATTGGATCAATATCCCTAAAGCACACAGTGCTGAAATAGAGAATTGAAAGGTAGGGAGAGAGGCATTCATATTCTCAAGCTATTTAAATTCCTATGGTGGACATTTTTTTCCTTTAAAAAAGGGAATCAGATATTTGAAATGCCTTCAGAGGAAGGGAGTCATATTCCCATAGGAATAGATTTTCAATAAGGAATCTCAAACGACATGTTGAAAGGTTAATAAGCTATAAAGAACATTTTAATATAACTTCCTATCTCCTGAGCTTTTTAAAAATCTCATTTATATTATAGTGATGAGTATGTATACATTCCATATGTCTACACTATGGGAACCATGTGCCCATAACTTTTAAATAACAGAAGCTAACATTTATTGAATGCTTACCATAAGCTAAGCACTCCCCCATCTCACAATCATCATTTCACTTAATGTTCTCACTAACTACATCAAATGGGTACTGTTTTGATTGTCTATAGATGAAGAAATTAAATCATCAAGAGTTTAAGCAATTTACATACACAAGGACACAGAACCAAAGTGAAGTGAGGACTTGAACCCTGTTAAGATGACAGTTACAGCAATTAAACTGGGATAGAGAACATCTATAAACAGTCTCAGGGAAGCTTGGTTGAACTAAAGAGAAAATGCATCAACTTTGTCTTCCCCTTACTGTGGATGAGGAAGCCACTCCTCTGAGGGAGATACAGAGACCCTCCAAAGAAGAAGGAAGTATTCGACCTTAAGGAGCCCCAGTCATGAGGAATGCATTGCTAAAAGGTGGAAATCACAGAATCAGTACATCTTGCTTCATACATACAAACAAGATTGTCATCTATGCAAAATGATTAGCCCTAAAAGCATAAGCAGAGAGCATTTTATTCCATCAGCTGGCTGTGTTTGTATATTTTCATGGACTAAGAATTGAGTTCAGCCTTAGTAGCCTGAGTGTACATATTTCCTGGCAATTGTTTATTTATTTCACATTGGAAGGCTTTTAGCTTTCATCTATAAGACACAGAGTTAGTGATGTATTTCTTTTTCAGCTAAGAGAGAAATAGAAAAAGGCCAAGGTTCTTTTGGGTATATATTGGTTTTTCTGTCCTATCTTAGCAATTCATTTTCAAAGCATAATAAGTTTTATATGCAAAAAGGAAATTGTTATGTGTATGGTTACATCCACCTATACAATTTCTCCATATAGGGCTTTATAGTATCCCAAATATTTTCTTATAAACAGCATCTTCTGCAATATATACAATAACCCAGCAAGGTAAGAATCTGGAATTATACTCTCTCTCTCTCTCTCTCTCTCTCTCTCTCTCTCTCTCTCTCTCTCTCTCTCTCTCTCTCTCTCTCTCTCTCTCTCTCTCTCTCTCTCTCTCTCTCGGCTGATTCTATGTGTCACCTTGACATAAACAAGAGTCACCAGAGAGAAAGGAGCCTCAGTGGAGGAGCTGCCTCCATGAGATCCAGCTGTAAGGCATTTTCTCAATTAGGGCTTCATGGGGGAGGGCGAAGCCCACTGTGAGTGCTGCCATTCTGTGCTGATGGTCCTGGGTTCTCCTGGTAGGATTTGACAGAACCAACTTGAATTTCTTAAAAAGGAACCTTTTCTACACCAGGTATCTCATCAAAAACAAACCAAACACCTAGAATATGAACTGTCCCTTATAAGATGATACCAGAATGCTGAGACACAGGCCCCTTTCTGGTAAGGCAATTTGAACAGTCCATCTTGACTTTGAGGCTGGAGCCTCAAAAGGCTACATGAGAAGTAAAAGCAGATAGCTTTCTCTCCATCAGGGAGACTTGGCTGCTGACACAGCATCTGTTTGGTGCCCGAGGACTCAGATGCAAATGCTTCTGTCCAAACCCAACTGTAATTGAAGATTCTTTTCTTAACAAGGATCTTTCACTCCTGCTGTTATTTTATTTCCCCAAGCAGAAAATACTGCCATTGTGTTCTAATCCCAGGAGACTTTTGTCTGGTAAATAATATGGCTTCCTAGGTACAAGGCAGATACCGTAGAAAATAAATGGTGAGTACTAATTTGTGCCTTTTTATTTCCCCTGTTCCCTGAGATTGACTGCAAGAAGAAAGGATTTATCTTAACCAGATAAAACCAGTCAGCACAATTTAAACCCCTAGACAATTCTTCCTTATCTTCCTAGGTAAGCTGGCCCCTTTTATGTTCATTATCTCTCCTGTTAATAGACGATCTAAAGGGCCTAAAATAAGAAAAAGCCTAGGGTACAATGGATCCCATTTCAGGTATAAATAACATAAAGCAACATAATAACATGACCCTATGAGGACCACACTCTGATAGATGGAACCTGAAGTCATTATCACAAAGTTTTTGTCTTTTACAATAAAATAAAGAGAGGAATGGAAAGGGGGAGAGGTGTGAGGAGAGCAGACAGGCAAACCTCCAACATCTCTTTTCTTTCTTCTCTTGCTCAAGCTTAGTCAGAATGCTCTGATAGATAAGACCTCCTGCTGACTGCAAGGCTCAGATGCAAAGAGCTAATCTTGATGGTACCAAGGGCTCAGGGTATTGGTTTCAACATATTACAGCAATGACTTGAAAATTATAGAATCGCAATATCCCTTAGGATTGAAGGAAAAAGTCAAGGTTCACAACTTTCAACTCAACCTGTGCCTACAAGGACAACAAAAAAATGTAGCTTGAGATGAATGGCACTATTCAACTGACAGGTGTCCTTAATGTAAGCCCGTTTATCTGAACCCTTTCAAGCTGTAAGTATTTTAGGTATCAATTAAACACCTACCAAATTCTAGAATACACTTATATAAATGGGAGACCATGAGTAAGAGACCATTGCCCTGACTGAAATAAAACATTTTATTCTAGTTAATATTAGTTTTCATTTTTCTTCTTTTCTTGTGATTACTACATAATATAAAATTATATGCCTAGTTTATACAGGTTTCCAATGACTGCCCAAAGATGATAGACTCTGCCTTTGGAGGGGAATCAACTGTAGATGTTATTAAAGTATATGTGTTCTCCAGAATGAAAAACAGTGTAGCCTGGCTTTCTGGCAGTGCAGAGAAGTTTGGAGGTCAGACTCTAGAAACCCATGATTTAAATACCAGCTCTGCCTTTTTCCAGCTGTGTGACTTTTGACAATTTGCTTTGTTGCTCTGAACTCATGACTTTTTGTGTTCCAGTGAATCTAAAGTATTCAGCAAGTAAAGACTCAAAGACATTGGCTCCCACACTTCCTTTGTCTTTAGAATATATCATTTGAACAATGTTAAGAGGATATGTAAAATTCCAAAAAAAAAAAAGTTTAAGAAAAATTGTGATTCCTTAACTCATATTTATAAATTCACATGTGAAAAATAATCCTTTAGCAAACTATCAGCTTGCTAATAACTCCCTCTTTAACTGGAGAATTAATGATATGATTCGGAATCTCCCTCCTTTCTGTGTAAGAAGCTTTGATTTCTGAAAACTCAGCACCAGACAAGATTAAAGGTACAGCAGAGAATGGGAAGCAAGCATCCCCTTCATCGTCATACAAAATGCAAATGTTAGGGATCCATCCATAGGCAGTGATTTGAACTAACAGATCAAAGCCTTGTAGGAAAGATGAGCCGCTGACAGGGAACAAAATTAGTATAAAGTTGAATTCAATAAGGGTGGGGTAGGACCTGGGAGGGGTTAAGTGAGAAGAAAGAATACAATCAAAATATATCGTATAAAATTCTTGGAAGATAATTAGAAGTGAAAAGCAATACAAAAGCCATTTAAATATTTGAATAGTAGCTTGTTTGTTGGTATACATGAGACAGAGAAACTGGTCATGCTGAGGTAGAGAATGGAGGCCCAATACATATTTGTCAAATAAATGAACCAAGACAAAGACTCAGTAAGGCTTGTAACTAAAAGGAAGAAATTTGTGAGAATAGGTCTGAGATATATGCTCAGCACCAAATAGTTAAACATTTTAAGCATTTTCTAAAAGCATAAAAGAATACTGGTGTCAATCTAGCTGACTCTCAATTAGCAGAAAACACAAATAGGAATATTTTGTGGTCTCTAGGTCCCCAAATGTGCCTCTACCATGTAGGATGAGGGCTGGCAGCTTAATGTGCTGTGATGAGTTCTCACCATCTGCTTTCCTCGGTGCTCGATCTCTGCTCCCCACCCTTCCATACCACCAATGAGGTTCCTAGAACAGGCTCAGCTTCCCCTGATTGCATTTCATGATCTTTGCTTGTCCTTATTCCCCAACACTGCTCCTGTATGCTGTATTCGACAAGCTAGCTCTATTCTATATAAATTTGCTAAATATTTGCTACCTTGGAAAAGACCTCTCTGCTCACTCCTCATAGAAACTGAATACATTCACTTATTTTCATAAAGCCTACATCATGGCTATGTTTTATATATGTTGGTTTTAGTCATTCATAAGTTCCTGAAATCACAAAAAAAAGATGTAGCTTCATAAATATAATCTGTAGATTTATACCTTTGCTGTTATGGTATTACCTAATGGGAAATGAGTAATACTATGCCTAATTACACCTTCTTTTCTAGATAAATATCTTTGAAATATACCTCCCACAATTTGTACATTTTTTAGCTATGATGTCTTTTTCTTCCTAATTGAAAATTCACTCAACTGGCAAAAATCCAATGATAACCACTTAAGGCTAAGGATTTTCCTTTTTCAGCTTACAAGAGTATCTCCATCTTTGTCTCAATTATATTAAATTCATGAAATATTGGGTTCTTACCACCAATATCTGCACTTTCATTTTCAACTATCTACGTGTTTTTTAAATAACATAGTAAGGAGAGATGCCATAAAAACTGAAATAATTATTCAAATACTTAAGTTTTGGCACAGGCAATGATGGCTAAAACTGAATTCCACACAGGACATTTACCTTTCTGTCCCTGAAGCAAATCAACTTTAGGGTTCTAGTGATGCAACTTAGGAATCAAGAATGGAATTAGAATGTGTGAAGGGTCTGGTTTAAAATTTACCAACTCCTTTAATTGTCCATGGCATAGAGGTAACAAAGGATACCACTATGCTGGAGCCATGATGCTCAATAGGCAAAAGATGCATCCTAAATAGCAGATTCAAATACCAACACTAAAATCTCCTAGTGTGAGTTTTCCCAAAACATACTCTGACCTTCTATTTTACTCCCTAAAATAAGGATTACAGATGAAGAAGAAGAGGAGGAGGAGAAGGAAGGAAGGAAGGAAGGAAGGAAGGAAGGAAGGAAGGAAGGAAGGAAGGAAGGAAGGAAGGAAGGAAGGAAGGAAGGAAGAATGCTCATATAGATGGTCCAACTCCACTCTTTAAATTCAGACCATTGGTCGTTTACTTCCATGGCCAACCTATCTATAACCAGCCATTAATGCTTTGGCTGTGCACAGGTGCAAATAAAAACAATTGCCTCCTTCCTAGTTTCCAGCTCATTTTCCCTCACTCAACTATACAGGACTCTGACCCCTGTGAAAACTCCCAGTCCTTTGATCCCATAGCTTTTCATTGTCTCTCATTTCTTTAACTTTCTATGTTCCTTACACAGCCTAAACTCAATGGTCAGTTATTTTAACATGTCTCATGTAGACCATCAATTCTTCATAGGTTTCTGATGACCCTAATCAATGGCCATAGGCTTATCTGAATCTCTGTATTTCCTGTCCCCATGTTGTTGCACATCTTGAAAAAACATGGACAATCATACTGAATGAGGTCACTCTAAAATACGGCTTCACCCAGAAAGAAAAAAATATGTTATGTATTCACTAGTAAGAGGATATTTGTAGTGTTAGGTTTTTGGGCCTAGCCTCAGGTTTGGATCCACAGATCTGCAGTCCCACGGTCCGACAGAGACACATAGATGCTTACATTAATTGTACGCTGATTGACCTGGGGCCCAGGCTTATAACTTGCTGGCTCTTTACCCTTAAACTAACCCATGACTCTTATCCTGTTCAGCCATGGGACTCTGTACCTTTTCTCAGAGCAGCATAGTTGTCCTCTGTATCTTCTGCCTTCTCTGGCAACTCTGAGGCATCTCTGCTCTGTTCTTCCTGTTCCCAGAGTTTTCTTAGTCTGGTAGCCCCACCCCATACTTCCTGTCTCCCTTTGGCCAATCAGCACTTTTTATTAAACTCATAGGCAGGACAATTATTTACAATGGAACGCCATAAATCCACTACAGATATTAGCTGTTAAGTAAATGATAGTCAAGCTTCCATAGACCCAGAGAAATTAGATAAAGAAAAAGGCTCTGTGGGGGGAAGCGTGGACCTTCCTGAGTAGGCAAGATACAGAAATTTTGCAGGTGGAGGCAGGCAGTTGGGAAAGGAGCAGGTGAGATCAGATGGGAGATGGAGAGATGGTGGGAGAGACAATTGGAATTGGGGAGGACTGGTGGTATGAAAACCTAGTACAGTGGAAATATCCTGGAATCTATGAGGGTGACCCTAGTGAGGACTCCTGGTAACAGTAGATCAAAGAGTCTGAAGTGGTCATCTTTTGTAGCCAGGCAAGGCTTCCAGTAGTGGGATTAGGTTCTACTTGGCTGAGGGATGGATATTCCTAAACAGCCCAGGCTGATGCTAATACAGATCATCATTCTATGAAAACTGGCAGCATCCCCCATTGCCAAAGACAACATCCATACAACTCATTGAAGGTAAGAGCTCAAGTCAAGCTAATGCCTGCATGGAGCCTTCACTCCTACATTCCAGCCTCTTTGGCACAAGAAAATACTCTGTATGCTATGAAAGAGCAACCTGGATACCAACTAGTCACAAAACCCTCAGCCTACAATCTGTCCTCCCTGTAATCTGATGTCTAATTTAATGTGAGACCCATGCCATGAAAGCTAGCCCATGCTCTATGCTGCCTGGTTGGCCAGGAACCAGAGACTAGATATCCTGGAGACCTAAAGAAGAAGCAAACACTACTGTCAAAAAAAAAAATCAGGAAAAAAGCAAGAGACTACTATTTATAACTATTATACATATTTTCTATTATATATAATATATATGTGATTCCTAATGATATTCTGCTATACTCACAGATTGGTGCCCTGTCCAGTCATCATCAGAGAGATAGCCAGCAGCAGATGGGAGCAGGTTCAGAGACTCGCAGCCGGACATTATGTGGAGAGAGAATGTAAATTGGAGGTCTCTATTGGATCCCTACCCTAGGAGATCGGGGTATCCCATGGAAGAGCAGGAGAAAGATTGCAAGAGTCAGAGGACTCTAGAAGAACATGGCCCACTGAATCAACTAAGCAGGGCTCATAGGAACCCACAGAGACTGAAGCAGCAAGCAAGGGGCCTGCATAGGTTTGTACCGGGTCCTCTGCATACATGTTATAACTGTTTGCGTGGTGTTTTGTAGCATGTGCATCTCCAACTCTTTTGCCTGCTCTTCAGACTCTTTTCCTCCTATTCAGTTGCCTGTTCTGTATTGTCATATCTAAAGCTATTACTCCTCATATCAGTTGCCTGTTCTGTATTGTCATATCTAAAGCTGTTACTCCTCATATCAGTTGCTGTCAGTAGGATGTGACTTGATTAATCATTCTCTCCCTAGTTAATCAAACCCTCTTATTGAAAGCACTGTGTTTGCACTTGACACTCAGGACACAGGGATCTCCTTCCATTTTGCTGGGAATGCCTTCTGAGCCACCCTCTGCAGTTCGTCTTCAGTTCTCAGATCTTAACCTTTGAAGACTCGGGCCTTAGTTCATAGACCTCCTTCCTCCCTGTTTTTTCTGTCTTACACAAGTGCTTGTCTCATTCAGTTCCTTCGAGTTTGTGTAGATGACTCCCAAATTGGCATGTTAACCCCAGCCTTATCTTTCACAGTCCCAGACACATCAACCCAACTTGCTACTTGATGCATCAACATAAATGTCTAATAAATTCCAGGGTCTGTGTTCTTATTCTGACCTCCAGTCCCTGTTCTCTCTGTGTTCCTCTTCTCTGTTGGTAGTGATTCCAATAAGCCAAGAGGTCTATGCCACAATGCCTGGAGTAGTTCTTTTACCATACATATACCATGCATAAATCCAGAGTCTGAGCATTCTCATCATCTACAAACCCCTTAACCACATAAAGCCACTACTAACCCAGAACTGGATTATCCACCATTCTCATAGGCATTGTTTTGAAAATTCTTTCTGTAGCTCCATCATTCTGCAAGTTGTGGCAGAAGTTAAGAAAATGTAAGCCAGATTCCCTGGACCACAGAGCCAACAGCTTTAAAAAAAAAGTTGCATGGGCTTCATCTATCTATTCACAGCATGACACTCATTATCTATGTCACTCAACAGGTAGAGCCAAAGTCCTAACAGAGGCCCCTGGGTAGCTCTTTGATCTGTTTCCTTCTTGTATCTGTCTCCCTTACCTGCTCCAGCTATCCCACTGCCATAACTTCCTTATCATTTAATAGACCCAGTGCTCTCTCACCTCTGGACCTCTGTGCATGTTTTTTCTTTGGACTCTTAAATGCTCTACAACTTTAAGATATAGCTCCTACACACTATTTTTAACTGTCACCACCACACAAGTTGATGGGCTAGACTTTTTCTGAGCTCAATGCACATCACTGTTCTAGTTGGCTTTTCTGTTGCTGGGATAAAACACTGACAAAAAACAATGTAGCTTATGTTTCCAGGTCATTATCCATTAGTAGCTGAAAAAGTCCCAGACAGGAACCTAGAGGCAGGATCTGAAGCAGAGCTCCTGAAATAACACTGCTTACTGGCTTACTTTCAAGATCATGTTCAGCTACCCTTTTTATACAGCCTAGGATTATCTACCTAGCAGAGTCACCTCCCCCATATACATTGGCCTAGGCCCTTTTCCATCAACTAGCAACAAAGAAAATGCCCCCTCAGACATACTGAAGGGCATTCTAAGGAAGGTAGCTTCTCAGTTGAGGTTCCCTCTTCCAAGGTGACATGCTTGATATGTTGTATCAAGTGAACATAGCTTGTATCATAGCTAACGATGGAAACCACCAACTCCACCATCTTCCTTATCATTTTTTATTTATATATAACATTTTCCTTACCTATGCTGCTTATTATCTATCTCACATTACAGACAGACAGACAGACAGACAGACAGACAGACAGACAGACAGACACACACACACACACACACACACACACACACACCAAAACATAAGTTTCTTAAAGGCAGAAAACTACATTTATTGGATTTGACGATGAATTCTGTTTGGAGTGTTTAAATAAAATGTTGCATAAATAACTTTCGCATAAAACTCTTAGTATAAAGCCTTACAGAGATAAACTACTGATGTAAATATTAGCTATTATCATGAAGGTATATAAACACAGATTCTGCTTCCTCAAAGTCAACTTTGTAATCATTCTTAGCCTAATCTCACAATGAACAAAAACCAAAACCCATTTTATCACAAAATCTTACTAGTTGTTTCTGAAAGTGATCCAAACAATACTGATCCATGGGTAGGGAAATCTGTAGCTAGAAAGCAGTTATAGTTTTGGGGGTCAGACAAACTTCACAGGGAGTCTGAATCCTTTCCTGTGTTTGGTATTTGCTAGCTGTGATCGTCAGTAAGAATCTTCCTAAATTTCAGTTCTCTTGTCTGTAAATGGGAAGGATTGTCCTTCCAAAGTGTTGCCATGCTGAGCCCTGGTAATCTAGAGAGTGTGTCATGTCCACAAGCACTTTTGATTTGCATGCATTCAATGGCATGAATAACTCATTTTAGGGAAAGACAAATAGTTAGATGTGGAAAAGCAAAACCCACAAGAAGTGAAGAAAAAACATGATTACACCACTCTTTCTCTGTGTTTTTAAGGTTCACCAGGATTCGAGAGTGAACTAATTTAAGAAATACAACTGGTTTTAAACTCGAGAATAGAGTTTTCTTTTTAGTATTTGGTTACAGCACTGGCGGCTAATGTGAACATACAATACATAAGTGAGTTTCCTGCTAACTCCCAAAGCACAAACAGGACAAGCTACGAAACAAGTTCATTTGCATCTGTGATTTACAGTTTCAAGATAGTCAGGTTTAAAGTTAGGGTTTTTTTGGTTTTGGTTTTTGGTTTTGGGGTTTTTTTTTGTTTGTTTGTTTGTTTTGTTTTTTTTTTCCTTCAGGAGCCATCCTTGCTTCTCATGTTTCCCCATTTGAGATCTGGTCTCTGCTTGCTACTTTCTCCAGAATGAAAGCCTGCTAATATTCTCTTTTGGTGTATGTGTGTGTGTTTATGCCAAGATAGGTGAAACCTTCTAAGATGGGGTATATGTGAGTGTGGTGTGTGTGCATGTGCGTGTGCGTGTGCGTGTGCGTGTGTGTGTGTGCTGTTTTTACTTAGATATTCGATGGAATGGAGGAAAATGAGATAAATTTGCCATGCTCCATTTCAAATGTTTCTGACATCTTTTTGGTACTATGAAATCTTGTGCCTTTTCATATCTGTGGCACCTAGAGAATCAAATCTGTAAAAATAATGCTATGTGGGAGTCTCTGGAAGAAGAGACTGTATCCCAGAAGCTCTGTGTGGGTAACTGAGGACAGATTTGCAGACTAGAGCTCAAACTGATTTAACTTTTCTGAAGTTATGACATGGGAAAGTCATGCTCACAAGTCTTGAGATTTGAAAGGAAAGAGCAAGGGACGTCCTCTGTGTTGAACACATTTTTACCATCCCCGTACCCTACTTGAAGCTTTATGTGGGGTTCCCTTAAGTAGCTACTTGACAGCTCTGTAAAGGCAGCACCACCCTATGGCATTTCTGTGGTGTTTAGGGCATGACTTAAGAATACCAGAACAGTGGTGGTCATGGCAATTGAGATCTGAGTTAAGGTCGCACCAGTTATCAGAGGGCAGAATACTGATGTGCATTCGTAGGGTCCCACGTCTCCTAGTCTACCCTTAACTCATTGATGATATAAACTAATAAGCTTTCTGCTCAAACATAAAGTCAGATAGATACAACTTGATCCATCTACACAGTAGCCTTTTAATGCAGTAAATAGCTGCTATAAGTGTGATCTTGGATAAGTTGAAACTCTCTGAACCTCAGTGTCTCATTGAAGAAGTTTTGTTAGGATCAAATGAGAAACCGCTTACATATGACAAAGTTCAATAAAAAGTACTCCTGAGTGTTGCTAACATCCGAGAGTTTAAATGTATTCTGGTGTGTAACTTTCATTCCTACCTGAACTCAGGAAGGCTTCATAGCAAGCTAAATTAGCAATTATTTGACAAGATTACATCTGGTTATTTTCAAGAAAACTTTCTTCCCCATAACAAATAAACAAACTACCGAGACAAACTGTACATTTTAAATATGAAAATATTTCTACAGCAGCAAGAATGTGCTCTAGTTGCTTTTATAAATACAAAATGACTAGTCAGAGAAACCATGTTCAAAAAACAGACATTTTTTGTTAGTAATCAATTGTAAATATGAAGGCAAAATGTTAACCAGAGACTTTCCTATAATTACTAAGTTCCTTGCAGGAAATGCATGGTGTATTAGTCTATCCTGTAGATAATATACAAATTTAGGTTTTCTTCACAATACAGAGAAGAATTTCAAGTCAGCAACATGTGAAGTCAACCCTAGAAACCACCTCCATGTTTTTTCTTGAGTAGAAATAATCACCATTGCTTGTGCTGTTATAAGCATACATTTAAAATGGTTACATAAGCTTTTTTGAAAGATGTCAATAATAAAAGCAAATTAACCTTGTTTTTAATTCTTCAGCTTTTCCCATTGATTTCCTTCAGACTCTAACAACTAAACCTATGCCAAGTGAAAATACAATGAAGATAAGCCTAATAGAAATGCAATATGAAAATTTCTTGAAGGAGGAAAATCCATCATTTGTTTGAATTTCTTCAAACCAAACACTGTGGTTTCTAGGATTCCTGGAATTTTCCCAAGGGCAGAAAAAGG